>CM060966.1:42501986-42616986 GCA_030765045.1 Tenodera sinensis | reverse complement strand
TATGTGGAGTCTGGCATCCTAGTGTACAATGATATGCATATAAAATATCCATGCTCATTCAGGAATCCTTGTGTCTTCCTGTCTGTAAGCTTTCCATCTTCAAATAATTAACCCTTAGGTCCACCCAGCCAGTATCAGTTGTCAATATGAATGGTGTTACAAACACCATAAGGCCACAAGATGGAAACACTGAACAAGCTGAAAGACATTGTAAGCATTTTCAGAACATACCTTAAGATCGTTTCAAAATTTGAAAGGACGCGGTATAAATATGAAAGAACAGTGGTTGGTGCACAGAAGAGTTATGCTTCACACACTTTTTAATGCCTACCATCATTGCAGTACATTTGTTCAAGGCTAGCAATGTACCTTACCGTAAACTAAGGTCAGAAATTATTATTCTCATCATAATTAGTACTATTACTAACATTAAGGAAAAAATATTTCGTACCTCCTTTCTATGAGTTCATCTCTCTTACAAACCAGTTGCGTTTGAGTGGTAAAATTTTGCAGAAGCACTTATTTTTAAATGCTGAACACCATGAAATAGAAATATTAGGATTTTTTCTGCCCCTTCAGGATATTTGCTTGTTAGCATAAAGCTCAACAAAATGTGGATCACTTTTACCCTTGCCTTGTAACGTTGGAAGATTACACTACTACTGCTAGTTTATCAGGGAACTACTTTTATAATCTATCAAAACACGAGGGCTTAGCTTGCTTGTGGTTGAAGCGGTTTGTGTGGTTTTTATACCTCTGATATCAACGGTCATTAGCGTTCTATTTACAGCTGGCTAACTGCGGACTAACCACAGCCAGTGTATGCGCTGTTCTACAACTGCATACCATCACCTTAGGAAAATAATTAGAGAACAAAAAGCAAAACTACCAAGCACGGCAACTTCGGAACTGTAAACCACTATTTTGCTACAAAAAAGGTTGATTCCAGATTAAAAAACACACATTAAATTCGTATCTGTACCAAGGAAGCAGCTATGCCCCTAGCCGTTTAACAACAATAAGTACCCGATAATATTGATTTACCTCGTAAATCAAGTTGTGGGGAGGAAGTTAAGCCAATACTGGATAAAACAATAAATTATTCTCCCCCTTGGAGTCATTGGATAGTATTTTAAACAATAGTTCAGCAAAAGGTGATAACAGAGCTACCTATCTCTGAGTATAACGACTCTGAGTACGAAGTTGCTTAGTGACAGTTTGTAATCGATGGAGTGAACTTGTAACACGTAGTGCAAGAAAGCCCAATTTAGTTTCTTTCCGCAAATTTATATATCTCATATACGAATGAATGTACGAATGTTTAAGCTAAAGAGATATTTGGAGACGTTAGTTTAATGCCTGTACACATGTCACTAACCATAGTGACATTTGCCATTGACATTTTAATTTAATAGAATATTCAATTTTCTAGCTGTTCCATGCTTTACAAAAATTTCCTGCAGTTATATATAGAACTTAGAACACATATTGCAATTGAACTATACTTGGCATCGTCAGAAGCACCTTTCTGTATGATACATTCCGAGAATAACTCCAGTCACCTGACCGCAGTGAATGAAAACGAAGCACTCAAATCAAGGAGAGAAAATATATCTTTTTTAATGTTATTGCTCGTGAAATGCACAATTGATACGCTTCATTGTAGCATTGCAGTGCGCTATGCTTTTACCATTGTTGAGGAATATATAATATATTATGATGCTAGCATATAATGTACAAAAATGTAACATATTGGTGGAAAAGACAACCGCAACGAGCATTTTGATTACTTGCATGGTTGAAAATAGTTATTTATTATACAAGTGTAAAAAGGAAGATTTTATTTTGTTCGTAGGTTTCCTCAACTCGGCCTGCGGCCTCGTTTCGGAATCACACCTACTCACAAAATAAAATCCTTTTAACCCGTGCATCATACACTGTTTTTAGACAGTCCTGTATATTTATAGATATAGATTATATATAAATATATGGTATTGATTTATCTTTCTCAAGGTCATGATAGTCTTCGGGTTGCGATGTTCATTTGCCTTGCGTAGCATCATTGTTGGCAACATGAGTTTTACAAAACCATAATATTCTATATAAGGGAGCCAGTAGAAATAATAAAACAACAAAAATAACGTAACGAAATTTAATTAATTGATATTACAATTTTTTTCTAAACTTACTGACATTCAAATTCAAATGACCCACCATTTTAAGCAAGCATTGCGTAACTCAGATTCACGGCCTACTGGAATGAGGCGATGGTCATATTCCACAAGAAAACAAAGTTGGCATTATCGGAGTGTTAAAAGCTTTTGAGTACTCCGTGGTAGAATTTTATACTTTTAACACTGTCGTGAGGTGCTATAAGTCCGATTTTTGCCATAAACTGTCTAAAAGTGCACTATGAGCGAAATAACTAAGTGTAATTTAAAATACTATCAGCACGCACGCACGGTAGTTTAAAGGGTCACGTAAGGGGTGTTTAACGTGCAACTGGCTGAAAATAACTTATACATACTAATCCACAGCAACCAAATCTTAATGCTTAAAAGTTAAAAGAATCTTAAATTTTCAAAAATTGTCGTCAAATTTCATAGTTTGGTCCCCTTAAAATACAACTATAAAGCACATAATTTATAGCAGGAATATACAGTTTGCTTATAGACCACCCCACTCCATCTAATGTTTAATCGTGATGAAATTTTGGTTTTCTACTAGATCTATGTCTATGACAAGAATTATAATCAAGCAACACAACTACTATTCATTTTAGGTTTATATTTTACAGCCCTTCAACTATATAAATATTATGAAGCACCTTTTACTATTGCAGGCAGCTAATATTTATAATTATTCGCATAATCTTCTATTTTATTCTTTATAATTCTCAACGTGAAATGTATAAAACGTCAAGTTTCTTATAGAATGAATTTTCAAACAACAACCTTTGACTAGGTACCTTAAAATGACGTTTGGGAAAAAATGAATCTTAAAAATATTACCCTTTGTCAAGGCCCAAATTCCTTGGCCGCAAACTATGGTGAAATATTTATGCTGCTAATGTTTTCTTTTGTAGAATGATTTTGATCCACCTTGAGCGCCTTTAACACACGCACCGCTAGTGGAGTGGGGCAGTCCGACCCCTACCGTCATTTGTTGTGCACTGTGGCCAGCGTCACACTATGCTATTCACATAGGAGATGTGGCCCTGTCACCAGTCCAAGATCACTATGCGTCCGGTATAGCGAACTCATAAGTCATTCCTTTAAACGTTTTATATTTCGCAATTTTGGTTTAGTCTAATTCTGTTATAAGTTCCTAAATCAAATAATAACGAATTAGTTTCATCCTAGAAATTGATAGCAATATTACGTACCAATGAACTTCGCTTATACTATTTGTGGTAAATTGAACTTACCACACATTAGGCCTTGAGGTATGAGGTATGGGAACGCCCTGCGACCCGGTATGGTTCTATCATGTTAGGCCTTAATAACAGCTTACTGCTTACTCACCTGCAACAAGAAAATATATTTCCATTAAAGAAGCAAAAGATAATTATAACCAGGGTAACATTTGTGTCAACTCATTTCTCTGCCTCTGTTTCCACCACTCTCTAAAGTAAACACGCAGACACAAACACTTATTCACACTCACCCGGACAGAAAGCATCAATATACTAAAGCAGTGTTGAGGCAACTGAGAGGTCTGTCAAGCTAGCGAAGCTTAGGGAATGCCTGTTGTAGTTTATGCACGTGTGTTTATGAAAAAGCTGCATTCAGTGTGTTCATTTCTACCCTTTCAACCCCTTAGGAACCGAGCGGGATGGCTTCGCTACGAGGTCGTGGGTTCGATTCCCAAGGCAGACTTTCCTGACCTGAGTTTCTTCGGAGTTTTTCCCAGTAACCAGGAAAGTGCAGATGGGCATAATCCATCTGGTCTTTCGGTAAATGTCGGCAATGGGCGAGTGTAGCGCTGCTATATGGGGGACTTCACGAACTAACTGCTGTTCTGAGCGGTACACTGAAGGGCATAGTGAATGAAATTTGGTGAAATAATACTCAAATGAGCCCGAGGTTCCATAGGGCTTAAAGTTACCCTTCTCAGGATAAAGGGAACTTCGGAAAAACGAAACCCTTTTTCGGATAACTCACCCTAGCCGAGATTCGAATTCAGACCCTCTTGAATGAGAAGCAGACGTGCTAAATACCACACTGCAGAGGGTGGCCTTTCTTCTCGGCGGAGGGGTAGCGTTGGCGTTGCCTGACCAGTGGTTGCTTGGCGAATCCTGATGCCAAAGTGAAGAATCTCCAGAAAATGTTAGAAACTCACGCTGGTGTACTCTGCTTGCTCGGATTCCAACACGCCCCTATAACCCTCTCACTTCATCCCTTCCTCCCGGGGTCTGACATGCAATAGCCTCAACGTTTGGCTCAGTGTGGATTCCTCTCCGTCCATGCTCTACCTTAATCTCTGTCCCTTACCGACAGAACCCCTCAGTTGATATTCTCTTGTCATGTTAATCTCCTGTCAAATGTAATCTATCTGGATACCCTGTGTTAGAGAGTAGCCCAACTAATTGCCTGATCTCGTACATTTACATATTGTAGATGGGCCAATGAAGGATTTAACACTGCACTGCTGTTGGAAGAAGTTTGGTTGGTACCTTTTATTGGGAAACTTCGTAGTAGGATGGCATACATAACGTCAAGTATGGATGACACAAAATTAAATGGCGAATGATAGGAAGAGCTGGTCAACACAAACCACAATCATAACTTGTCACCCCTTGCGATGTGATATGGTTAACCATGAAATCACGCTATAAAGTCGGTGATATAAACGTCATTTTGCCTACAAAATGTATTCGTGCAACAGGAAAGAGAATAGCAATGGTCAGGTATCGGCCATCACTAAATGTTGTGTTTACCATAATCAAGAAAACGCATAAGTTCCTCCGTAAGGTCAATTACAAGGTTAAAACGTGGTGGAAAAAGTTTTTTCTTATTACTTTTTTTCGTTTTTCATTGTTTTATCTGATTGTTTTCTCCCTTTTAGTCTGTCTCACACATTTACACACACACACGCACACACACAACACACACACAAACACACACACACAAGCACATACAGAAACATCCACATCCGAGGCGGGGCTAGAACCTGCCACCCTCTGCGCTGTGGAGCGCCAAACACACACGCTTCAACGACCACGGCTACGAGGACCAGCTTTAAGGCTAAGGAAATAGTGGATAACGCGATCACCATAATCCACTTGCTGCTATTTCAGGATAGATTGTAGAGATGCTTGCATTGCACCTGCCGTTTTTTCCGATTCAAATGACCTGCTTCAACTCCGTGACTTTGATACGATAAGGCACCAAGGACTTTGCACCGTTCTAGGCTTCTGAGGGTGCCTTTGGGAGAAAAGTACGTTCAATCGACATAGCGACATAACATACCTCCTCTTCCGTTAAATTATCCACTTTATTGTGAGCCGTATCGCGACCGAAGTTTCGCTGTGCAGCAAGCGCTGAAAATCAAATATATTGTAAAGTTTTGCAACAGCAAAGGTAATAAACTGTGGGGAAACTGCTGTATAATTTAAGAAGCGTGGAAAGAGGTAGAATGAGATTGAAAAATTCAATGTCATAACCGAGATTTGAACTACGGCTATGTTTCGGTCTGCGCCCGACTGAGCTACCATGGGCAACGCACCAACACGGCATTAAATTAACCAACTCACTCTTATTTTTCCCGGTAAATCACAAGGATATCTGAAACTCATATGAGACAACATACTTACTATGCTGGAAGTACTTGAGTCCCGGGCATCATAATTTAACCATTATGAGGTCAATCAATGGAAATTAATTGCTCTTCCAGACTAGCCATATGTAGAAAGGAGTAGAATGAAACTGAAAAATTCAATGCCGCAGACGGGAGTTCTCAGTCTCCTTGTAACCCTTGTCCTACACACGGCTAGTGTGGAACAACAACTAATTTCCATCTTCTTTGTTCTACACAATAGATGAATGTGTTATTGGACTTTTATGTTATCCTTTGAACCTACCATTACACGAAATCTACACATTCATACTCCTAACATGCTATATATGCATGACATGTACTGTATTTGACTCAGGAGTTTAGCAATGACCTTGTGGTTAACACAAGTAAACTTGAGATAGCGCAATTGCTTATTCCTATCGCTCTGGCGCGAGAGGCGGAAATACAATAGAACGATAGCTCAGGTTCACTTGTATCAGCTACAAGGTCATAGCTAAGCTTCTGGGTCAAATGCAGTTCTACGCGCGTGATTGCGCGTTCAAGGACAGAGACATTCTCCTGAGTAAACTACAGTACATACACTGTTACACAGACAAACAACTCATACTACCTGGAAAACAAATACGTACACAGAACGAAGTTAAGTGGTGTAATGAAAATAAAAAAGAAGAGAAGAGAGGTAAACAAAGAGCAAGAAAGTAATGGAGATGAAGTCAATGAAGACTTGAATGACAGTTCTGGTTCATCCCTTAGGATATCAAAAATAGATCGGCCGAGGTTAAGGCTAACTTGCAATGAAGCAGTAAGCAAGACATCCAGAAGCCTCGGTATTAAAGTAGTAATCTGAGATGAAAGCAACAGAAGTTGTTAAATAGGTAGATAACGTAAATGGGTAAGAAGCAAGAGAGGAAGACAGAGACAGAGATATCTCTGAAATAAGGAGCTAATCTTTGTTGTTTGCATACAGGGCTATATATAACATTAAAGGGAAACCTCTCCCACTTGTTTCTGGAAGGAACAAGCAAACACCTTACGCGTTCTGGGCGGGCACAAATATAAATGCGCACCTTGAAGATTTATAACCTCCCATCTGAACGTCTTGATTTAAGTGAGCAAGCAGTTTTCCCACCGCGCTCATCGGGCAGATTTGTTGGACGAGGCACTTTGATTGACTACCCAAGTGGTCCCTTCATTGCTATCTGAGGACGTCGCTTGCTGGCTGGCTAGGGAACTTGTGGCATGCACGCTGGCTTTATCATGTTCCTCTGCGAGATACAAAGGGGGTGAGGGCGGAGAGACCACAGGGTCGTACATAAATCTTACCGTCCCTCCCCCGAGCTTCCTATCCAAGAAATACTGAGGTCATGAACACCTCACCATGCCTTAGCAGAGGTGCTCTTCCTTTCTCCCTTGTGTCCTTTTTATTCAGAGTATATGGAAGCTAACTTAAGAGAGAAGATCTCAATTATCCCCTGCTTCTCAGACACTCACTCTAACTTCCGGCAGAAGTTTCATACATATAGTCTGCTATTTCTGAGGTTGGTTAATTCTTGATGAATGAGGCTTAACTTTACAAGAGGGTAAACCAATGCTTTTGATAGATAGCTTTACTTTGTTTGGATTTAATGTTTTGTTTTTCCTAAAAGGTCTGTTTTCTAATTCTTCGTGATGTAGTTTTAAGGGACCTCAACTTGGTCATCAGCGCCCTTATCAAATGCATAATGGCAAAAGCCAGAGATTAATTTCAATAAAAAATAAAAATACTAGTAAAAGAAAAATATAGATAAATAAACCAAACTAATGTGAGAAAAGCTAAATTAAAACAAACCTAAAAAGTTCCTCAAGGCATAATATTTTAATATATGAAATTCTGAATGCTCATATTTGTGCTTGCATTGATATAAATTTCAAAGCTCTTTCAACTGCTTGTTTATCACACATCAGGATCTCAGCAAGTCTGACAGGCAGTTGCAGAGAGGCTCGAAGGTGCGCCAGGGAAACACTCCGGTAGCACGTGACGATCCACAAGACATCACACAGCGGACAAAGAGGAGCAGTGTCTCCCATAAAAAGGTAACCATGTGTAAAATTACAGTAGCCAATACGCAACCCAGCCAAGATCATCTTCTCTCTACGAGATACTCCAGAGGAAGTGACCCAGTTTATCGGAATTCCCTTCATTGCTCTAGGCTTATTTCCGCGGAGAGCTGACCACTCTTCGTGCCGCACTTTAAACTCTTCCGAAGTAATATGAAAGATAGTAGAACTAGGTTCTGTGGTAGCCGTTTTTGCTGCCAAATCCGTCAATTCATTTCCCGACAAACCGAAGTGATCAAGAATCCATGCACACACCACATTAATGCTTTCCGTACGATGGTAACAGAATTAGCCAAAATGTTCGATAGTTTGCGAAACATAACCTCATCGATAATCAATACCTAGAAAGTCTAATATGTTTAGTTGCATTACTACGTAATTTAACATGTGGCATCCAGGACTGAAGGAAAATGGGGAAGTAAGACAAATATTAAGTGGAATGGTTGAACCAGGTAAACGGAGCGGAGTTTGGCGTGGCAGACGGCTTATTGTATTTCCTTACTAACAGAAGCCAGATTCCATAGGCTCAATTTTATACAGTCGGCTGTACATTAGCAACATTACTTCATTTGGAACATTTTAGCTAGGGAAGCATCAAAGGTGAAACTCCTGGACACAGTTGACAGGCTAATCTTCACTATAGCTGGAAATTGATATCTATTTTGTGACACAGTCTGCGCTGGAATATCAAATCGAACATCAAAATCTAAGAGAATAATATCTTCAGAACTCGAAATGTAGTGAACAGCCTAACTCAGAAAGATGTGTAAACTTCTATAGCCACACTCAGAAAAGAGCAATGTTTTTATTAGGTGTAAACGGGAAAGACTGGTTTTCCCAACGTACCTACAGTCCAGATCTAGAACTAAATGTACAAATTTTCATATTTTCATTCCCTTAATACAGAGCGGATTTATGAATATGTGTTATTCGTGAATCTTTCGCCGTGTAACTATGGAACACAACAGTACACACACCTTCCTTAGTTGATTTCAGGGGTCCATAGGTCGTTTCGCGACTGGTGTCAGTGGAGGAATTGTCTGTCAACATCGTCTACCTCATTTGTAACGAAATATTACATGGATTTCTTCGAACCAACTTTGAGCTGCTTTATTGTAGATATCATGCCGCATACTACGATAAAACTAGTAAATGTTTTCTGGTCTACATTTTTATATACGTTGCCATTTCCTATTATTACTATTACTATTATTACTATTACTATTATTACTATTACTATTATTACTATTATTACTATTATTACTACTATTATTACTACTATTATTACTACTATTATTACTACTATTATTACTACTATTATTACTATTATTATTACTATTATTATTACTATTATTATTATTATTATTATTATTATTATTATTATTATTATTATTATTATTATTATTATTATTATTATTATTATTATTATTATTATTATTATTATTATTATTATTATTATTATTATTATTATTATTAGTAGTAGTAGTAGTAGTAGTAGTAGTAGTAGTAGTATTAGTAGTATTAGTAGTATTAGTAGTATTAGTATTATTATTAGTATTAGTAGTATTAGTATTATTATTAGTATTATTAGTATTAGTATTATTAGTATTATTAGTATGAGTATGAGTATTATTAGTATTAGTATGAGTATTATTAGTATGAGTATTATTAGTATTAGTATGAGTATTATTAGTATGAGTATTATTAGTATTAGTATGAGTATTATTAGTATTATTATTAGTATTATTAGTATTATTATTAGTATTATTAGTATTATTATTAGTATTATTAGTATTATTATTAGTATTATTAGTATTATTAGTATTATTAGTATTATTAGTATTATTAGTACTATTAGTATTATTAGTACAATTAGTATTAGTATTATTAGTATAATTAGTATTAGTAGTATTAGTATTAGTATTAGTATTAGTATCATTAGTATCATTAGTATCATTATCATTATCACTATCATTATCACTATCATCATCATCATCATCATCATCATCATCATCATCATCATCATCATCATTATTATTATTATTATTATTATTATTATTATTATTATTATTATTATTATTATTATTATTATTTCTTTGTTATGACTACACATTTAGGACATGTCAAACTTTTAGAAGGTTTAGAAGCTAAACATAACAAACATACCACGCCATGTGACAACTCTCTTAACCAACAGCTCAAATTATGTAAACATATACCTATTTCAAATGTATAAAGTCACTTGGCACTTTGCCAGAGAGTAAACTAATTAGTTACACTCCCATTCTTGAAGAGTTTAATTCATATCGATTCCATGTATTCAGATATCTAGAGAATGGCACTTCAATGTTATGAATTTTTCTGTATATGTGATGAATGTAAGAGTTAACTAGCAATGTGAACTCAAATCTACAAACATATCTAAGGACAAAAAATAAGTGCAGAGATTTAGTTGGCAGAGGCGTGTTCAAAGAACTGTTTAAAGTAAAATATGTTGATCTGAGTGAATTTACTGCTTGTGTTAAAGAAATATTTTGCCTCACGCGTGCCTGTGAACAGTCTTTTTCCTCTGAGGAACAGAGCAAAATCATAACCGAGATCTCGCGCTTTATATGACCACCTCTCGGCGCAACTGCGTATTCCTGTTACAGATATAACGCCAGTGTTCGAACGTCTTCCCATATGTTCGCATGATGACAAATAATGTGTGTAATTACGATATTCTCATACTAAAAGTAAGACCACGTCTTTGCTGTTTGAAACAAACACGCTGATCATTGTATTAATCCGCCACTGTCAGGAGTTTAAGAAGCGAAAAACTCACTCCTCCAACCATCAAGAATGTTATGCGGGTTGCATGCACAGTGGATTCGAAGCAGACACTATTCTTTTCACCTCTGTTTCAGTACTTATTACTTTTTCTATTCTAATATGTTTTATTTCATGTAACCTTACAGTTAACTAAGTTTATAATGCAGAGAGCTTCACAAGTGCTGAACAGGAAATTCAAGATAGAAATGAGTTATGGTGGCATATAAACCCATCTAGTGAGTGAGTGAGTGAGTAGGGTTTAAGGGCCCGTCGACAGCTAGGTCATTAGGGCCCCTAAACCCATCTATGTTTTAACTCAAGTAGTTAGAGAAATATTTTGAGTAATTAGAAAGCAATCCAAGAAATGCTCCTGGACCTAAGCTGAGCATTTATCCCTTTATTAAACAGTTCTTCTCTTTGGATTATCTTTGATAGTATGGTATATTGATAAATCAATGTTATTCTAATGCAATACGTTTACAGTAGTAGCTTGCAGACAAGCATCCCAATTTAATTTTACACTTTCCTTCTCTTGAACTTCATATTCTATGAGGTGATAAAATACACTTTATGGCACAGGCTGAAGCCATTTACTAGCCTACCTCAATCACACCTTGACGTATAACGTAAGGAAGTTTGATTTTGGCAAAGAGGTAACAAACAGAGCTCAAAAACATTTCTTTATATATTGTTCTACAACTCCTGAATGACTATTCTGAAAGAAAGCTCTAGCAAGCCCAAAAAACAACTGTGACACTTTGACTAAAGCATTGAAGGATAGTAACTCTAAAGAAACCCCGGGTTTCAGTTGCGCAACCGAAAGAACTATTTTCATTGTTTTTTTTTTTTTTTTTTTTTTTCAGTCCGAAGCAACAATCTCCTAAGTAAGTAATGTAGTACCTAGTAGTCTGGACAGCAAACGGACAAATTTTGATAAGAAAAAGCCAAATTACTATAATATGCATTTTTGTAATATGTGGAGTCAAAGTAAGTGCACTTTGATTTATTGATTTATTATGTTTTAAAACAAGTTTTAACAGCAGTATGTGGCAGAAACTTATTATTCTGTAATCTCTATGGCACGGGACATATGAATGAAACATCTGTCACAGTTACGTGGTTGAAGATAGCCATTCTATTCGCTTTGTCTGTAGAATTCTTCACGTCAGCGCTTCTATCATCCATAAGGCTTGGGGACTGTATATAGAGACACGTGGGTTCAAGAGGCACCCCGGACAAGGGCATAAGAGGGAAATAATAGAGGTATTGGGTAGATATGTTTTACCGGCTTTACGCAGATGGAAATCTACAGCAAGATGCCTACAACATGACGTAAAATAAACTTCTAGAGTGGTGATTTCTGATCAGACTATAAGAAGCAGGCTGAGAATGCAGGTTTGAGATCCATAATTCTTATTAAAGCTCCCCGTTTGGCACGTCATCGCAAGGAAGCCCGATTGAGGGTTGCTCAGAATCATGTAAACTGGTAGCGCTGTCATTGGAAGGCTGTGCTCTCCTCAGACGGGTCAAGGTGTAAATTGATGGGCTGCGATGGTCATACACGTGCATGGAGACGCCATGGTGAACGTCTTACTCCAGCCATTGGTGGACATGACAAAGTTGGAGGTAATTCAGTTATGGTTTGGGATGGCTCGGAGCTTCTTATTGTTCCACAGCGCATGAATGCAGACGTTTACATAAATAACATTATCCTTCAAGTTGTCGTACTGTCTGCTTATGGAATGGGTCCTAATTTTCTTCTACAGCACGATAATGCTAAATCTCATACAGGGATGCCTTACAAAAATGCGAAATTCAGGTAATGAATTGGCCTGCACACAGTCCTAACCTCAATTGGATTGAACACCTGTGGGATAAGCTGGAGAATCTTATTCGCAAACGGCAGAACCTGACAGAACTCATAAACGCGCTCATGAGGAATGGGAAAAATCCCACAAATTGGTTAGTAAACAGACTAATCTTATATTTCCACTTTGTTTTGTGCATTAGTCAATAATTTGATCGTATTTTCGATCCTGTGAAACAAAAGTTTGTTAGAATGACCATTATACTTGTAATTTTACAGTTTCTTAATCTGTAACCACAAACTGTCAAAAATTTAATTATATCAATATTTGTTTTGGGACATTGGTTTAAACATATGTACCTCTAAGTTATTGAGCAGTATATTTATATAACTTTGGGATTATTTACACTGGGCTTTCTTTATAAATATTAAATTCACACACAGATTTACGCACTCACTCATATTTTCAGACTCTAAGAAAGATGGGAAATAATCTTGGCTAAAGAAATATGTCTATTCTCCAGCCGGGAATCGAGACTGGGACGTCTGGATTCAGAAGTTAAATACCAACCACCAGACCGCCGAGGCAATCAAGTATCACTTTTCTACGTTTTCTCTTGTAATCTTCTATCCCATTAATTGACAGTTTGCTAATTCCATCCCAAAGATGGCCGAAGCAAAACACTATGTTTCTGATAGCTATCAAACAAAATTAGTTAAGTTAATAATAGCTTGCTATAATTATTTTTTCACACAACCTTGTGCAGCCATTAAACTGGAGAATTGAACCTGAATAAAAAATACAATGCGACGGTTGGTATTCGAATCACGAACACTTAACCCTCTCCGCGGCGATGCTCTTACCGCTTGAGATACTATGGCGAGATAGTTGTAGGTGCGTTAATTTCTGGTTAAAGCTTGGAAATTTAATGAGGAACATTGCCATTCGCTTTATCAATTAGTAATCACAAAGTGAGGTAGGAGTTTATAAGTGACTTGAAATATGGGGGTCTTTTACAAGTAACTTCAAATATTAACCAATGGTAAATATTATATTTAAGATGGGAAAAGGACAAAACGTCAGTGTTGGGCAAACAATGGGAACAACAAAACATTGGAAAGAAGTCCACTGTTCGCCTGTTCAACGTATAACATTTTATTGGCGACACTATACACATCATTTTGTAGTATTGGCCACTTCGCGTGAGATAATATCTTTAAATTGCAATGGGGTTGTCGAATGTGTCAGGGAAACTGCAATTTTAAGGTTACCCCACAAACAAAAGTCAACCGCATTGAAATATGGGGACCATGGAGGCACTATTGTTGGGAAATATGTATTGTAGACACAATTAGTATGATGCACGTGTCATATTTCAAGATTCGAGTTCAATAATCAGACTTTAATTGAACAAGAGCTTCATGATTTAAAAGTTCACAATTCCTCATTGTCATATATCTCTTTGAAGATAGTACTGGATTAAGAAGACTTGGCATAAACAAGAAGCACTACTACAGCACAATGATGGTGCACGGAAACGTGCCCATAAGAGGAATAGATGTTTAAGTTGGTAGGTGAATAGAATCACTCCTCCGCCGCGTTACCAGTTCAAACCTCTGTCAGTTACACAAAGGTTTGATTGGTAACATGCGCTTGTCATTTGTTTCGCAATGGCAGAGATGAACCAGAGACCCGGACAGTTTTAGATGCATTGAGATGTATTAGTCAGAAAGAGTCCTATGTTAACTTGATCATATTATCAACTATTGTTCAGGAAAGGAGCAAAAGCCAGATTGCCAATCCTTTATGAATAATGAAAAATGCTCAGTTTTGCGTATGGGGGAACGGGATGAGGGATCAAGCAAATTTATTTTACCGAGCGGGGTGGCTCAAGTGGTAACGTCTGTGGTGCGTATTCGGGAGGTCGCGGGTTCGATCCCAGTGTTTTTTCGGTGGTTTACCCGGGTTGTCAGGCGAATGATAGGAAGAATTTCCATATACTCAGAATTTCTTGTCCATCCCTTAATTATTTCATTTCATTCACCATTCGCCCCGTTAGGATTCTTTCAGGGCCGACCTACCTAGCTTGGACGGTGAGACTACTGGTATCCGGGCCGCCTATGAGATAGTACAAGTCCGAAGGGGGGAAGGGAAGCCGATTTTCGAGTCCCGCGCCCCCTTGGGAGTACGAACCCAGGATAGGAGAGCTAGGAGAAGAACCGGGTTGATCCAAACTCCGCCAGAATGATTCTATGTGGAAAAATGTAGCGATCCTGCCTTCTGCTCTGTCGCGCCATCGTTTCCGCCGCCCTTTGGATCCATTCGCCTCATCCATCCTCCCGAGGAATTATCTAACTCCCTCTCCGCACGTTGTCATAGTCATCTGTTTTATTACATGTATATTAACTTCAACTCCGCATTATACATGTTTTAAAGAACTCGCTTTAAATTAAAGCTCTATTTACACAAAGTACACGAGCAAACAAAAGCACTCCTAAAGCATATTTTCGTTAAGTAGACAAAAGTAAGGGGAAAAACACAAAAACGATTATGCAACTCAAGTAAATTTAATGTTATACTAATTAATCCACGACCAAGGATGTGACACATAGATTTTCAAGAAAGATTAAGTTTTACACTTATAATTTTTTGAACATTTCGATTTTCTCTAAAATGACAACGATTTTGATTAAATTAGTTTCATAACAAATGAAGTGCATATCTTGAAGTTTCTGAGAATAGCCTCCGAAGTCCCCTACTTTCTGGATGACTTTATGCAAAGCTAATACTCGTAAATAGTCCCCTTGTCGTATTCTCCGGTCCCCGAAACCGAATCTCAGAGTTGTGATATCAAACCAGTTAGAAACGGTACAGCGTGTGACAATCGTTTCACTCGGCTTATACTCACTTATGATCATGACCTTTGATTGTTTGTCAGACGTGAAGACAAACCAGTGGGAGATTGGCACACCTAGACAGATGTGGAGCACAAATGGTGAAAAACTTCCGCTAACATTAAGTAAAAAAACATGGGTACTAATAGACACTAATAGCATCGGCACATTTCCGTGCACCGGACTGTGCAATATTTATAGCGGTTTAATTTTGAACTCACTTTTGTGAGGCCTATATAAACATTAATCCTTTCACACAATATATTTCTAGATGAAAAGTGCAATAGACGGACTTATGAAAACTTTAGTCTGATTTATGAAATGAACATTGGTTAAAAGGGTTACTTTATTTATTGGCACTAGTTAAAATCAGCGTTATTATTCTCGAAACCTCTTACCGGATACAACATGCAAGTACAAGTGTAAGTTACATCGACATAGTTTATTTTGTCAATAATTGGGTTGCACATCCCCTCGCATTGGTTTAATTACAAATCAATACGTAGATACCTTTGTAGATGCTCAGGAAGCACTGCAGTGAGCAGGTGAGACACAATCGGTTGAAACAGTCGCTGAATAAAGAATAAAACTCGGATATGTTACATTCACGTGGCTTTCTCTAATTACTGTCGTTTATTTATTTACAGCTTGCAAACAGTTTTAATTTACCCTTTATGTTAACCAGTAGTTACAGTACACGCTTGCATTTATGACGTCCTCGCAGCTTCGGGAGGCATTCTACTGGTCTTCATTGATGGAGAAGGAGGTTTGTGTACTTCTGTACCTTTTCACCTTTTCACGTAGCTTATGTTTATAGTTCTAGATAATTCACGTATGAATACATATACCCTTGAACAATGTCCTCAAATGGAAAATTGGTTTTGGTTTCCGACATATCCACAATTCCTCCCCGATGCACCTCCACAATATTTGCTGCCATCATATTAGTTACAGTTAACCGTAGCATTACCAAGCCCTATTTCATAACTTAGATTACTTTATGACCACCACTAGCAACAATATGTTTGAGCAAGTTTTGAAAAAAAAAAAAAAAAAAAAATTTAAATTAGATATTATATGCTGTCATGTTTATAAAGGTAGTATTTAACATTGTTTAACTATTCTTTTTTACCTTTTTATAGGAATCACGTTATACTGACGGGGCAGCATTTTATGACAACGCTCGCAATTCAGTAGCAGAAACAATTAACTGCATGCCTTTAATCAAAATCTTAAAAGAGAAGATTTAAAAATTTTAAAAAATTACTGAAAGTAATTACCCACCCCATTGGCAATGCAAGGGTTAAGAGATATTGGGACTGAAATTTCTAAGTTTTATAATTTTACTTGAAATGTGGCACTCTTAATATGATCAATTAAAAATATGACTGTTGAAGAGCTCAAAGCTTTATCTCAGATAATTTCTCAGATTACGTAATTACACACACTAATTAGCGAAAAAAATTGCAATTCGTTTTAAAACTCCTCTGCACACACATTTTTTCATAAAAGTATAATAGAGACATTTTCTAATGCTGTAGTGAAGTAAAAATAAATATATATGATTGAAGTTGATGTCACTACTTGTAGGGAAATAAGTTTTTATTTTTATAAAGTTGTTGCAGCTACGATTCATTTTTTCTGTACAAATTAACCTGTTTTTAGCCAATGATCAAATTACATATTTGAATCTTTAAGAGCACCTTTCAGATTGTGAACACAAATTTACACGTAAATCACCGCAAAATTGTAATGTAAGAATACATGTCCTACTCAAAAATGTAAAACTGAGAAAAGAGGGGGAAAAATACAGAATGAGGAAGTGGACAGGTCTAGTGGGTTTAAAAGGGAGCATACGTTTGAGGATTGGCAAACGTATTAGCCCAAATTACAGGTGTGTACAGAATATTTATATAGCATAATTAAAAAAAAAAAAAAAAAAAAAACACGTTTGTCATTTTCACTTAAAAACTTAGCTCCAAGATCAATAATACATACCCCTTGCTTGGTCGAATAAAAAAGAAGCGACCCACACACCCACCCAACACCCATACACACACACACACACACGCGCGCGCGCGCGGAGGGGGTTCGGCACTGAAGCGTGCTTATTGTACTTATGCCCCTAAGGGGGCACCACCGGTAGGATGAATGAGAAGAGAGGAGGTCAGATCGAGGCTAGCGGCACAGACATTGACAGACATCTAAGGTTTACGAAATTTGACGACTCCTCAAGGTCTTTCGTGTCCACCCAGGGGGACACCGTTGGCCCCCATATGCCGCCGCCTCAGAGTCCCAAGATAACCAGGGACGGAGAAAGTTGCTTTGCGCATATCATCCCTGCCAAGCTGCACTTAACGCCTTCGCCGACACTTGCGACTCTGAAAGAACCAACGGGATGAAGAATGAATGAAATTATCGTTCGCGGCATTCACATAGCGATCCAGGAAATCCCAGAAAACCCATGGGTGAGGAAGGTCGTCCATGGGAATCGAAACCACGATCTCCCGAATACGGGCCTCACAGGTTACTGCACAGCCATCTCCCTCGGTCCTCGCTGCTAAGTAAGCGCTCGCTAAGAAGATTGATAAAATGCCACCTGAAGCTGCAGGACATGTAGCTGTGGAATCAAGTGTACAAGGGGCATAGAGGAAACCGAAACAATAGCCAGATGTTTAAAGTTCCAATTGCAGTATGCAATATGCTGACTGTAGAAATTACACATGACATCACCAGAAACATCCAGATATCTATAGCACTTTAAAAGAATGACGAACTACTGAAAAATTCTAACCACGAACAATGGAAATCTCAACAGTGGCTGGTCCATTGAAAAGTTATTGGAAATAAATTGCGTGTTTGGGAGTGATATTCATTGCGTATGTTACTATGCTACGCAAAAGTAAACCAAATTCCTTCCGAATGAAGAAAGCTTCAGCAGCTATTCCCTGAGGATTTAGTATACCCATTTTATTTGACAATGCGCTGTATGATGCGTTGTTTGTATTATTATTGCTGGTAAATTACAATGGGAGGAATTTCCCACATTGGTAGAGGAAGGGCCAACAAAGTAACTTACCGACAAATAACTCTCCCTTCCAACGATGTTAACTAAGTGCAAACATTACAATAATAAAAAATGTTTATATCGATGCTTCTTACAGCAAAATTAGATGTCGGACGAGGTTTCACTCATAATGCCTGTGGTTTAAAGCACTGCATGCGACTTTGAGTGAGAATTAGTCAATACACATTGAAGTCTTATATTACTGCACAGTATATTTGACATTAACCAGCATGACAAAGAATTAAATTAGCGTACATTAGAATAGACAAGAACGGTAAAATGGGAGAACATTGAAATCTCCTGCCAAATACAATTACAAAATCAAAATCTAAACTTATGTCTCATAGTGAGGTATCGATTCAATGTAAAGCGAAGTACAGCAAAAGTTGAACAGTCACAAATCATGAACAGTGCTGTTATTTACCTAGAGACGTCTACATATCACTAGGAGCTAGTCAGTACAACATCCAATTCGAGGCTTGCCATATCTTGCGGAGGAGAGCTAAGAGCTAGTCACTTTGCGAGGCAGCTAAGGTAAGATTAGGTGTGGTGGTTGGTCGGGGACTTGGGCACTGCGATCATGCGACCTTTTGTATCTGTACCTCCATGAAGTGAAAGGAGAAAGAGGGCAGTTGATCCAGGAGCTTCGACATTGTGAGGCTAGGGTCACTATCTTTTACAGTTTGAGTCTCCCCGTGGCTTCTAGTTTAAACGGCAACCTCACCCACAACAGTCAGACAGACTCCCCGTGGGGCTTGAAGACGGAAACCACCACCCCTGAAGGATAAAGGTTTGCAAAGCGCAAATTTCTCGCTATGCACGCTCGAGACACCTGTTGACGCGGGGCAACCCTGAAAGGACCAATCGGATAAAGGGTAAAGTGTAATGAGAATGGAGGTGAACATGATGGGACAAGATATTTGGGAGATGTAGTTATTTCTCAGAACATTCGCCTAGCAACCCGGGAAATCCCTGAAAGAAGACGATGAGTCAAAACGGTCGGCTACGAGAATCAAACCCATGATGTCCCAAATGCGGGTGTAGACCACACATACTACCGCCAGATAGGTCACATTTGGTGTGGGGCAGTTAAACTCGCCAGCTAACCCACCTGCACACGCAGAGAGAGAGAGAGAGAGAGAGAGAGAGAGAGAGAGAGAGAGAGAATAGAACAGAACACGTGTATCACTAAGATTGCTAGGACATCTTCACATTTTAAATATATGATGTAAGGTAGTAGCCGTGGTGTGATTTTATTGAAAATCTTCATGTCGCATTTTTGGAAAATACTGAACATAAATACCAATTTGGTGTTTATCGGACACTTCGTTTTGGGACTGTTCTTTTTACACATGCACAAACGAGCACACACACATACATACACATCCCACACATTCAGACCAAAGGACCATCTTGAACTTTTATACACGAAAACTCAAAACATGTATTTCCGGCGAGCTTTGCATTTGAAAATCTTGGGAGGAATGTAATACCTTGTCTATCTACTAGGGACAGGTAGAAAAAAACTATTTTCATTCAGTTTTATATTTCTGCAACACTTCGGCATGGTGTAGCAGCACATAAATTTGTCAGAGGATGGAGGCAACACGTTTAAAATGCAACAAATATATTGTGCACAACTTTTTTGCACTTTCCTGCACGAAAGCATTAGTCTAATACCAACAGCATGCTTTGTAATGTATGTCAGAGAGCGGGCAACAAAATATTTCACTTTGATGAACTATAATGTGCACAGGTGTTGCACAAAAGCGTGAGGAACTTTTGCCATTAACGGAACTCTGGAAAAGCGGTTGCTATCGACTTGGTCAGGGAAACATCGTGGCCAGGCAAATCGGCTTTGTGAAATCCACAGCCCAACTGTGCTGACTAAGGCACAACAAAAAACAAGGTAGCTCTAGAACACGACAAAGTTGTCGCTTCTGACAAGGATCATCTCTGATGGAAACCTTACGTAGGGAGTATATGACCTTCCCCTCACTTTATGAGGATTAGTTGTTCCTCTTGCTCCCGCTGTTGAGGATGTTAGAGCTTCATGCAATCTTCAGTTTCCAACAACTAAGTTTGCCACCTTTTTATTTCCTCTGCTACTTACTTATAGCAAGTAAAGAAGTTTTACATTCCAAAATTCAATACCGATATTTCATGAAAAATGCACATTTTCAGGTCCCCTGAATAAACAAACAAAAAAAAAAAAAAAATTCAGAAGGGAAATCGATTCGTTTTAAATTGAGCACCAATACAAATTTAAGACATAAATCAAAGTCATTATTTCTGTACCGGGGGAGGTACCTCCGCAGTAACGGGTGAGACTCGCATGCGGGAGGTTCCAGGTTCGATTCCTGTCCTTTGCCTACCCCGAAGTTTTGTTTTTCAGCTTTCCCTTTCAATAGGCGAAGTTGGGGTGACTTATTATCTATCAGGATAACTTTCCATTGTTTTCAATTCGTTCTGTTTCTTTTTCATCTTTTAGATGTACCTTTATATTTCGCAGATGCTTGTTCAAAGTGAAGTTCTCCCCTTGGACACCAGAGGGCTGCTTGGTCTATGAGTCTCTCATTGCCTCCTCTAGGCAGCTCCAGCAATGAGACAGGTCTAAGAGCCTAAAGCTGTTAGAGACTTCCTGACATCTCTGTGGCCTATTCGCCTGCGGCATGGAGCTCCTGTGGTTCATTCAATTCATTCCTTTCTCTTGAGGGTGACAGCTACAATAGATCTATATAGGTTGCAGTGCAGGTCTCACCCTAGGTCGTATAACCTATTCCTACAGTCTTACCTATTCTCAAAAGTTGAACACTTCACTGAATTGAGGGAAATATATGCATATCTATGTTTGCTTTCGGCAGCAACTGGTTCTGTTAGGTAGAGGCAGCATAGTAATTCACCCAAAAATTACTTGAAAAAGTACATTTTAGGATTTGTACCACTTAACCCCTCAATGATTCAAATAACCACATAACATAAATTACATATTCACTGGTTCAATTTCTTGAACCACGAGATAATAACATTTGTGGGTCTTTCTTCATAGTATATAAATCAGTAGGGCTCGGAGTTTTAGGTGCTAAAACCTTGGAAAATATTTTTATGCGCTAAAAATGTCGAACATATGTGCGATTTTTGTGTAATTTATGTGAGTAACTATCCGAAAATATTTATTTACATAAAAAATTATTTATGTGCAATAAAACTTAAAATATTGGTTGAGGTGTAAATATCCAGAACATTAAACTAAGTTTCAAGTTCATACTAAGACGCAAACAAAAATGTATTTACCTAAAAATCCGAGGCCTATAAATCAGTATGACGTCTAGTCCTAAGGGTTACCTATTCATTTCCTGACTGGAGGAAGCAGCTTT
Source organism: Tenodera sinensis (assembly GCA_030765045.1). Lineage (NCBI taxonomy): Eukaryota > Metazoa > Arthropoda > Insecta > Mantodea > Mantidae > Tenodera > Tenodera sinensis. The sequence goes on along the minus strand of CM060966.1, from coordinate 42,595,133 downwards.
TCTTGAAACAACACTGTCTTGGTTCGTAATGTATAACGTATGACTGGGTTTAAGTATGTTTGTATCTTAATGGTTATTTATGCAGCTTTTATCTGAAGCGGAATATTTTTTACCAATGGAAAGATTGTCATTTCGCGCTAATTGCACGAGTATAAAAATGTCCACGTTCTACAAATTGGTATACGCTTGTTTATAGATCACAACAAAACTTCACAATAAGCAGCTTTGCGAAATCAAAATGAAAGCATATTATGAGATTTAAGTTTTGGCTGTTATTTTCCGCAAGCATTCGATTAGCATTTCATGTTTAAGACACTTGAGACGGAAAAGAATAAAAAAATAAGTGAACAATGATGATGATAATAATGATAATAATGATGGTAATAATAATAGTGATAATAATAATAATGATGGTAATAATAATAATAATAATAATAATAATAATAATAATAATAATAATAATAATAATAATAATAATAATAATAATAATAATAATAATAATAATAATAATAATAATAATAATAATAATAATAATAATAATATGATAATAATCACTATTAATCTGTCCTATTTCTGGTAATATAAATTCTGTTGTGCTGTGCTTTTCTTATTTTCAGTAAAAGAAGTAATGTATAACGTTTTTAAGAAACAATCGGATCTCAGTGATCTTTCTATTCAAAAAGCATTAACATAAATTAAGCTAAATAGCAACCTGAACTGGAATTTTCTTTACTCACAACACCCACCCACCCTAGAGATCCAAGGTCCTTTCAGCCAAGACTATAGCAATTGAAGCCTGACGCCTGCAGTGAGCTGAGTTGGGGGATCCAGCGCCGGACGGTGTCCTATGCTCCACAAAGGAATAACAGGAACTCAGTCATAGCAACTGAGGCATCAAACTTGATGCAAAGTGAGGAGACCACTTCAAAGGTGGGGCATTCTATATAAGCATAACATTTCAGTTGTCATGAAAACATGTTAAAGATAAGAAAGGTTAGTGAAAACGGTTAGAACCATTTCTGAGAGAATCAACATTTCCGGAAAAAATTACATATGTATAACGTGTTGTTTGAACGAGAGGAACCTGAATATCATCTTTTCTGGAAAAAATGTACATATTTTAATGTATGAGCCAGGTTATTCCAAAGCATTCTCTAAGTAATTTGTTGCAAGATCACTTACCTGGTTGTTTCACCTCAGTAGGCTTGTTAACGGAGTATTGGCTAAGCTTCTTCGTAAGCGAGGCTTGTGTATTTAAACCCCAAATTCTGATCAAGCGGGGGGAGGGGACTATTTTCATGTGCATCTCTTCTATGTTTGAAGGGTCAGCAGGGAATGCGGAAGTGTCATGAGTTTGTCAGGACATCTTCCCTAACGAGGACGTGGCGGCTTACGTCTGCTTAAGGTAACGTAAGAACTAATGACTATTTTCACAGAACGGCTTGCTTGTTCCTCTTGTTATTCTCTATTATATTTAATTATATGAAACATGTAGTTATGTAACCCATGAGCTGCTTAACCAACGCTTAACAAACAAGCTACGCTCCCATGTAACTTCCTGTCACACACATTTCCAAGACACGAGGTGACAATATAATGGGTAGTTTGGAGTGGGAAGATCTTCTTGTCCATCGTTGGAAGATGTGAACATAAATCGCTAATTTGATATCTAACCGAATTTTCACCTTTCAGTTGTGCTGAAAACCTGAAAACATGTGTTTGCTGAAAACACGTATTTCCAGTCAAAGATAGGTGTCCAATTGTTGGGTAAAATGCTCTAAGATATCCGGTAGAAAACGCAAGAATAATTGAAAGCTGCTGGGTATGTGTCATGTTTGTGTCTAATTTAAATAATGCCTACACGCGTAGCCGGTGTTTGTTGTAGTTGTAGTTCATAAACTTCTTCCGTATTTTTGTTCCGTCATTGTTGTCAAAATTTCGTAACGGGCACTGAACAACGCTTGCTGTTATAGGTAGTTCATATTGGGCTTATGTAGCTGCATATAAAGTCCTTTGAAGGAAAGAAAAAAGGGGAAAAAAAAAAAGAGAACCTGAAGTCTGCATGGAACTCGACGTGCAGTGACGTCAGGAGAGGGAGGTAAAATATCACTCAGCCGCAGGCCATGGAACAGAGGGGGAGGAAGAGAAGGAGGAAAAAAACACAAGGGCTTTTCTGAAAGTTAATTTTCCCTATGATGTTTATACGTGAAGAAGGACGAGGGGTGAGGGGAAAGATGGAGAGGAATGGCATACACACAGGCACCTCCCCGCGGCCATAAGAAGTAAAGTCAGATGTCGATAACAACGGAAGTGGACCTTAAGGATCTTCTGTTGCATTGTTGAGCCTTTCCACATCGATTCACATCCGATTTTCTGTGCAACAGAAGACTGTTTGTACATAATGCTGCATTTGCTTGCAGCAGCTTAGAAATGTATGTAGTCCCATGCTGTATCAGCACACAGGTATTTGACAAAATGTCGAACATTCCTAACCTATAAGTGTACCGTAAGAATAAAAAAACATCTACTACACTGTGAGTGATTGAAAATGAAATAAGTAAAGCATTTTCAAATCTAAATTATCCGTTGTCTGTGTAATAAAGACGCTAAACCTGCAGTATTATGTTTACATTACGCACCTCTGAAACGCAGGGTACGAATTTTGTGAGTATTCCTAGTCTTTTACAATACTGCTTTGAACTTTGAAAAGCATATTTAATACTTTGGTTTCGAATACCGATGTCCCCTAACTTTAAAATATGAAAATAAGAATGTCATATTTACTCATTTCCGATATATATTTATACCTCTCTACAAGATAAATGTCACGCTTACGATCGTGTCTATAACAGGAATATGTAATTGTAAACATAATGCACGTACATTTCACAAGAGCTGCGAGCAATAATTGATATAATTGATATTTTACAGAAAGAAATTATCTTGATTCTCCACTTCTTCGTAAGTATTAGAAGTATTTTCCCTTTTCAGCTAGTAAAAGTAGTCAGCATTCATGTTAACTATCCAACCTTTATGGTATCTTCTTTAACTGTTTTTCATATTATGGTGAGAACGTTCACCTGGTCATCGCTGTAAGATCCAATTCAACAATCTGGAAAACAGTCGATGTGTAACTTCAAACTCATATTATAATTTGTTTCCTCAAGATTTCCAACATGGTGTTCACAATGGTTTTGTAATCTGGGTTACCTATGTTTCCTATGAAATTGTTAATATATTTGTAGCTGTGCCAGGTTTGCTTTTCTATTTGGCTCAATGTATCCTCCAAATTGGTGTCACAGATTAATTCCTTGATCTGAGGCGCAGTACAGCACTTGTTTTCAATATATCTGGGATCAGTGTGTGATAAAAACTACATATGTACTTAAAACTTCACTGTCCTTACCTAGGGCACTTACGAACTGGCTCATGATAGCCAATTTTATGAAACACACATTTTTTATTTTCTTTAAAATTTGGCGTGATAGAAAAAGTAATGTTCATTTTTGATTCGCAGCATTGCAATGAATATTCTCACACAGGGTGCTTAATGAAAGCAGGTGATTTCTTCCATCCAGCGAATTCAATCCATCTTCTCGTGTACATGATATATAATTATATAAGGATAGTCTTTAGTACCTTCAGGTTAATGGCATCTCCTGAAAGAAGGGTATCTCGTTATGTTCTTCCCAAATTTGAGTTAATGTTGAATTCCCCATGACTTTGTCTTTGATAGTTTACTTGTCTTAAACTAGATTTGTTATCAGATAGTCTTGTATTTGATTGTCTGTCCCATGTTCTTTGATATGTGGTCACAATGAGTATCATAGTTGCTGAGGAGTTGCTCGTAGGTCTTCCAGGCGTTGAGATCCTCGCCATTCTCATCCAGAGTTTTTCATTTCGTCTACGGTACTCCCAGCCACCTATTTCCTTCTGTTGCGTCACACATCGTTGCTATGTCTCCAGCGGTTGTTTTTAGCCTTACTGTGTGACCTGTCCATCTCCACTTCGCTACTTGTGCTACTGCTGTTGTGGCATGGATTAAAACATCTTTTAAATACTAAGCGAAAAATTTAACTCTCGAGACTCACCAAGAAAAACGTTTCTACGAGATTATATATATGCAATTCATTTGACAACTAATACCTCTATATATATATATTCGCTTCATTGTGCTAGTTGCTTTTATTTCGTTTTCCAGAAATACGTCCCAAAATGTACCACCTGATATTTTCTGCACGACTCGTAATTGCGCCAGGAAATAAACAACACCTGTCGGTATAGAACATCAGGTTTATTTCCACGTATTCACATGTTCAGTGCTTGGAAACTCCTATGCGTATTTATTACACTCAAAGTGTGACACAAGGGCATTATTGTATTCTGCGCATACTTAAAATAAATCCTGCAGCATTTAGGTTGTGATGTGTTAAAAAGCTAGAAAATATTTCACGAGAAGTTGAACCATTAAACCAGCTAATAATATTTCCCACATAAAAGGGGTGTCTGATAGTAAAAGCTTTCCCTTTTTCTTCTCCTTCTCCTTATTCTACAAACATGCATTAGGACACTGCCTGTTTTGGTCTCATGTCAATCCAGCGTTTCCTACGTCATCCTTGTTGGCATTCGTCCTCTTGGTTTATAACCTATTATTTGTTTGGCAATTCTCTCTAGACTCTAGAGTCACTCTAAGTATTGGCCCAACTTTCTCTACATCCCATTAATTTTGTTAAGATAGAATCAATGCTTAATTCATTACTCATAACTTCATTTCTAAATTACTCTTCTCTTGTATATCCTTTGACAAATCTTAGGAAACGCATTTCTGCTACTTATGTGTCACTTAAATCTTTACTTCTTAATGCTCATGTCTTGGTGCCGTATAGTTCTTGTTTTACCTTTTAATGTTCTCTCAATTGTGCCATTATTGGTTGAAACTTACTCGATTATATATTTGTATAAAATTACATTCAAGATACTTAAAATATGGCACCTGTTGAACAATATTATACTCAACTAAAATTTTTGTTCTCACTGGGTATTTACCGTGGAATGCCATGATGATGCCGATAGTGAAAGCTCCAGAGGAATTCATTTCCTGCCAATTATGCGTTTACATTGAAATGTACCCAAACTGTACGTCAAACAGGCACGTGAACATAGATTTCTTCCGGTTTTAATTTTTAATCTTTATTCTCGAGTAAACGTGTTAGATTTTATATTGTACTTATGCAATAATCGAAATTTAAAGGAAGTTCTTAAAAAGATAGCACATAGCAGAAACAAGTTTTGCCGAGATTGGTTTGAGAGATCAATACATTACTTCTTGGTATTTGAAAGTGAAGTATTGTTAAAAGAAGTGTATAAAATAAATACAGTTATACGTAAAATTACATCATTAGGTGCCAAATATTAATAAGAAGTGAATAAAATAAATACAGTTATACGTAAAATTACATCATTAGGTGCCAAATATTAATAAGAAACAAATAGACATGTAGTTCTAATGATAGCTGCCATTGTATAATGTAAAGAGAAACTAAAGGTTTATCTTTAAAAATCTGAGCTATAATACTCACATGACTTTCTCTACTCTTGTACTAATCATTCTTACAAACTCCTGTTCCTGCATCTTCTTCGTGTTAGTTGAGATATACACTTGCAGAAATTATCTTATTGTTTATTTCCATGTAGCTGCAGGAGGAATATGGGAATACAGTAGGCGTTGAGCGTATTGAGCATTGCAAAACTCAGACGAACAACAAAGAATACCTCTGAAATGGCTCACTCCACCAAAAATACATTTCGATATGAAGTGTATGTTTTAGCGAGATCTACATTTCTATACGTAAGATTTGGTTTATATCTTACAGTATACTAGTTATCAGAAAGTCATTAGGAGCACACAGGATATAGCCAGAAAATACAAAATATAAATTTTATTTGCCATAAAAAATATCTTAAACATATGGTATTTTGGTCAAAATCATTAAAGCCATTTTTCAGAAAATCAAAGTTTTCGAAAAGGTTACATGTAAAGGGTAGTTCAGGGGACAGGAAATTTTCTTCAAAATCTTCGTGTCGGATCCTTAAAAGATATTGTACTTAAAAACCAACTTTTAATTTTAACCGATTTTTCATTTTTGAGTTATGCTTTCCGAAGACAGCCCCGCACACAGGCAGACAGACAGGCAGATAGGCTGGCACTCACACTCGCTCACACACACACACACACACACACACACACACACACACACACACACACACATACAAACAAACACACACACATACACACAAACACACATACACACAAACACACACACATACATACACACACAAACACACACGCACGTACGCACACACGGACCTTTTCTAAAATTTATATTTTTATTCAGGGTGCCTCAGAACATATATTTCTAGAATTTTTGGATGGAATACAATACTTGTGATTAGCATACGTAGTAGAGAAAGTAAAAAAGAAATGACGATCTCTATTTAAAAGATACCGTTCTTTACATCACCACGACCTGAGTGAAACGTGGGAATAATCTCAGAGAACCTCAGCATTACGACAATTAACCAATTACAGCAACGACATTTATAACCAAAAATTACTAATTGATATAGCGCTTAAGCATATAATTACTACTCAGGGTAAGCATAGGTTATGCAAAATTATAGACCTCGTTGAGAAACATAATTTATATAACATGTTCCGAGATATTCGATTCTGTTTGTTTTAATTTTATAAAACTTCGTCTTGCAGTTTTACTCTGATTACACCATAATATGTACATAGTGGGTGAAGGTATTGTATTCTGTAACGGGGTGTTTATATCTGTCCCGTCTGGTATTACTCACCACGATTTAGCCTCAGATGGAGAGCTTGATTTTTTTGAGAAATATCTCGTAAATGATAAACGAAATCCTGAGAAACGACCAAGCACTATGAATGACCATACGAGGCTTCTATCACGGTTCAAACTAGTAACAAATATTTCGTTCAAATTATCACCGCTTACAACAGTTGAATTAAAGTATTACCTATAAATCTTGGAATATTTTGCTTCATGGTATTCACATTATATCTTCAATCGTTGTACCATCAATCAACGATCATTTTGTGCTTCGTTGTTTTATAAAACAAGTGAGGTCAGTGTCTGTTGCCTCCATTTTTTCTAGTTAGAATTATTTCAGTGGGCTTACACAAGAAATATTGCTTAAATTCCTACAAGAAATATGATACAGAGATTTCACAGGAAATACACGTATTAAGACATCTAGAATCCAAAAATAGCCTTTTCAGAAAAAGGTCAATACGTGAATGTGTGAGTGTGTATGTATGTGTGACGAGCATAACTCCAGAATGAACAGTCATGTAAATAGTAATCTTGATATAATATAATTTAAGTTCTATATCTTACAAGAATGCGTCACGAAGATCTTCAGGGAAATCTTACCCTTCCAAACTTTACGTACATTTAACTTTTTTGATAATTTCGATTATGTTAAAAATTTTAGTAAAGATTTGTATTTAAATACCATATTTAAAAATATTTTCATTCCAAATGAATATGTAAATACATTATTTTTAAAGGTTAACGATTTATGAGATATTCCTTGTTATTGATTTTGAATTGTCAATTCTAAACTTCTCTCCGATGGAAATCAGTTATTCGCTTTTTTTTTTTTGTTTTGTTTTTTTTGTTTTTGTTTTTTTTTTTTTTCCTTCCTGCTCATACAAAGAAAACGGAATTTAGATATCTCAAATCAAATGTTGAAGACTCGCGATATGTTCCTAGTCCTATTTGTAGACAGGAATGGGCAAAATCGGCTCAAAAAAGCCACTCCACTGAAACGCATTTTTCCTCACTCCACCGGTCATCCCTCCCCTTCAATAGCTTTACCTTTGCTTCAATTAGTGGCAAGTAATTTAGTGGCTTCGTCGGGACGTCTGTTTCGTGAAGAGCGGCGGAAAGTATTTCTTGGAAGTTACAAAAACAGGAAGTTCGCTGTTTTATTTGAGGACTTCGATTTTCAGGTATAAAGCGTTACAATATCATACACCAGCATGATCAGAACTATAAAGCATACTATGGAGATCTTACAGGTATCCATTTACAATTTCAGAAGCTACTGAAAAGGGACGATATCATTCCAGATTTTAGGAGTTTAGTTTATTATTAATTTACTTAATATAACCTATTGTATTTGGTGTTTCAAACTTTCCACACAATATTGAGTTTAAAAACAAACAATTTATTATGCTGATCACATAGTTTTAAAATATTTTTAAGGCTAAACAGTAATGAAACTTAACCGCTTTACTTATTGTGTGAGAGAAACAATTTATCATGTTTATTATAAGACAGCGTAAGAACAATACGTGCATAAGATAAAGATAGTTTTCGCGCTGTGTATCAGTGGCTGACAGAGGGTGCAGATGCTAGATCAAAGGAAAGAGATGATGTGCTTCTGGGGTAGGTGGCAGCCATAATAGAACCATCTAAGTCACAGTGCTGGAGTTGTCCCCCTGTGTTACATAAGTGAAGTGTATTTATACCTATCAAGTTAACCTCACGTCTACAGAACTTCCCTTATATTGTATATATATATATATATATATATATATATATATATATATATATATATATATATATATAGAACATGATGTGTTGCACTTTAATTTTTCTACTCTTCTATTAAGTATTCTTAAAAGCTCTTATTCCTCTATCTTCTTCATGTTAGTCGACATAACATTTGCAGAAATTGTCTTATTTTTTCTTGTAATTTTTCTTGTAGGTGCAAGGGAAATATGGGAATACAGTTGATTTTAAGCGATAGTCAAATGTTTCAAAGCTGGTCGCTATATGAAGGCTTTGCACGGTCAAGAAATAAAAAAGTAAATAACGACCTCCCATTTGAAAACGTCTATAAGTAGTGCAAAATTCTGACAAATAACAATGAATATGCCTGAAATCCTTCACTTCACCATAAAAATCATTTGAGATAGATCCTCTGTTTTAAATAGTTCTAAATTTTTCCTACAAGGGTAAACAGGACTAAATCAGCTTTACTCAGAAAATTCAGCATATACATTTCATTTGCCATAAAATATCATAGACATATGGCATTTTAATTAAAATCATTACAGTCATTTTTGAGAAAAATCAAAATTTTCATATAAAGGGTAGTTAAGATTGAGGAATTTTCTTTAAAAATATTCGTGTAGCACTTAAATACTAACTTTGGTTTTTACCCGAAGTTTATTTTTGAGTTATGCTGTTCACGAACACACACGCGCACACACACACACACACACACACACACACACACCCACGCCCCCCCCCCCCCCCCACACACACACACACATACACATGGACCTTATTCTTAAAACGCTTTTTGGGAGGGATTTAGGAGGCCTCAAAACATTTATTGACATTTTGACATCATACGTAATAGAGAAAGTAATCAACGATAGCGGATAGAGAAAGTCATGTGAATGCAAAACATCAGATACCTTTGCTAGTTATCGTTCTCACTATTCAAATGCTAATAGATGTTATTAACAGAAAGAGACTGCCTCGCATACATTCCAATTTATGTTGCTCCTTCTTTTGAGAAGAATATCCCTTTTCCACAGTGGTTTGAAATTTTACATATAACCCATCTTCTGTATGATATCAGAAAAATCCCCTCCCGCCGAATGATTTTGAAACCACTCGATGGGTGTCATAACTTGGGAGCATGGTCATACATCGGCACACAATTGCGTTCCAAAAGAGGGGAAAAGGAGAAAATAACACGGAAGCGCTAAATACAAAGTAAGTAATCACGTCCCAGTACTTTAGGAAACAGAGGGAAATGTGCACGTGATATTCTGCTTAGATGTTGGCTCACTCCACATGAAGGGAATATTAATGTGCACTGAAATGTTTTTGGAGGATACGTATACTGTAAATTTTATCTGCAACTCTAGGTTTCCCAGAAGAAGTCAAGTAAGACTGCACTGATTTAGATTGGTTTCATTGATTTACAGAGTAATTATAGAGTTATAATAAATATATTTACTCTACTTCATTGCAAACATTAAATTTTTAACGTTTGCGCTTGCGTTTAACATTTGCGTGCAACGATTAAATTGCCCAAATGTTGCTATATCAAACAATCTTATAACTCAAACCGGAAAACTCATTGCGTTAGACATCAAACAGATTTACAAACTGAGCATCTATAAGTAACCACTATGATTGACGTTCAAAATGACATTCAACACAAATTAGAAGTGTTTGCTTTAAGCACAGAGTTGCAGCAAGTTATTTTATACTTCTGTTAGTAAAACTTTTATTTCTGCGTCGTTTTTTATTTCTAGTCAAGACGAAACATGTTTACATTACAGTACGGCAATTGATGGTGTTTCCCTGCACAGTATGCTTTGATTCTGTACCGCTTCTTAAAGTGTTCTTAACTGATGCAGAGGTCCAAGGAAGAACTGTGATACGAGGTCCGGCCAAAACTACTTACTGCAAGTTAAACACAATATAATGGTGTTGGTATACCTTAAGACCGAAAAAAACATGATCGTCAGTCTACTTTTTCTTCTTCTACCACAACAAAGTGCTAAATACACTGCTAAGTTGGAAAAGATTTAATATATAATCATCAATCCTAAATAAATCCAAATAGAAATAAAAAATACATATATGAAAATGGAAACATACATTATAATAGCAGGTTTAAGGGATAAATAAGGTGTGTTTGGCACCAACTGGTATTTTTGTCATAAAATGAAGAGAACATCTGAGGCTACTCCTATACAATTCAGGACGCACATTTCATTTGTCGTCAAAATATCCTAAACATAGCATAATAATCCACTGAAAATTGTTAATGAAATTTTTGAGAGAATAAGAATTTTTGAAAAATATCCCATGAAAGATTAGTTTTTGATGGGATATTTTTGAGAATCCTGGTGTCGCTCCCATACAAGATGCTGAATTGGAATTCCAAGTTTAGTGTTTAACCCCTTATCATTTTTACGTTATATCCATAGACAGTCGCGCGCGCACACACGCGCGCACACACACACGCACACACACACACACACACACACACACCTCAATACATAAAAATACATATACTTTCCTAAGAACGCTTATTTTGGATTCAGGATGAGGCAGTATTTCTCAGTAAGCCTTTTTAAAAATTTTATTCTTTATAAGTCCTCTGTATCTAGAATATATAATACAGGAATCACAAGCAGCCACCTGTGATAATTTTTATATGGCCGGCCTATGTTGACCTTTTTATTACTTTCTCTACTGGTAAGTAGGGGAACTATTGTATTCCACCCAAAAATTCCATGTCGAGATTTCACCGGAAATATATGTTTTGAATCCAAAAAAAGCAGTTTTAGAAAAAAGTTCGCGTGTGTGTCTGTGTGTCAGTCTGTGGATAGCATAACTCAAAAACGAAAAGTCGGTTAAAAACCAGAGTTGATATTTGAGTTTAATGCCTTTCAAGGATGTGACACGAAGATTTTGAAGAAAATAGCGCCACCCTAAACTACCCTTTACATGGAAAATTTTTCGAAAACTTTGATTTTCTTGAAAATGGCTCTAACGAGTTTGATTAAAATGTCATATGTTTCAGATATTTTTATGAAAAATGAAATGTATATCTTGAATTTTCTGGCCATAGCCCCTGTAGTCGTATTTCCTCTGGAGGACTTTTGCATAACCGGTAAACCAAATTATACTATACAAAAATGTAGATCTTGCTAAAATACACAATTTATGTCTCAATAAAGTTTCTTATAGGGTGAAACATTCCGGAAATATTCCCTGTTTTGTGTGTGAGTTTCGGAAAACTTAGAACTTTCGTGAAATGGATCATCGTTGTTCATTTTTTAATATGTTAATTGTGCAAAGACAACAGAATCTCAAGCATTTGACTATCGCACAAAGCCTACTATATCCTAACATTCCCTTTGCACCTATAAGGAAATAAGCAATAAGATAATTTGTACAAATGTTTATCACAACTAACAAGAAAGAAGATATAGGAATAAGAGTTTGTAAGAATGCTTAGTACAAGAGTAGAGAAAGTCATGTGAGTACAACACATCAGTTTTTTTCTTCTTGCAATTAATGGAGGAAAGTGTTTGAGTTGGCTTTTGTCTTTAAATATGAATAAGTATATTTAAAAACGTGATTATGGACGAATTAAGTGATATTCGTGAAGTTTGAACTGCACTACGAACGTTCTGCATAGTAATTGAACATTAATCGGAAGGAGTGATCTGATGTAAATTGATTTGTATAATAACGACAAATCCACCATAATTTAGCGAATTATTTAACGACATGAAAAGTGTGAAGATTACTGTTTGAGAAGTGTTTATTAATGCCAATAAGGAGTAATCAAAGTCACTTCTAACTTTTATACAAGGTAGTTCATCCGTACCGCGCCCGTTATAGACAAGATTCTACACACTCACCGATTGCAGCTTTTCCAGGAAATGAAATAGCACAATATTAAAACACGAACGAGTGATAGTAGGAAATATTAATTGTTACAAGGAATTCTCAAAACATGTATTTCCAGTGAAATCTCGTTAGCAAATTTTCGGATGGTATACAGTACCTCCGCTACTTACTACAAGTAGTTGGAAAAAATAAAAACTCAATCCATCTTTTATTTTCAGACGCATTTCGTGAAGTAAGTGTTAGTCATTAGTTAGTAATTAGTTAGTTTGTAATTGTATGACCCTCTTGCACTATAAAAAATATGATGTGTTGCACTCACATACTCTCTATTCTTGCAAACTTTTATTCCTCTACCTTCTTCGTGTAAGTTGTTTACTTCCTTCTAGGTGCAAGGGGAATATAGGAGTATAGGCTTTGAGCGATAGCACACGCACACACATATGGACGTTTTTCTACAAATGTGTTTTCTTTTTATTATTATTATTATTATTATTATTATTATTATTATTATTATTATTATTATTATTATTATTATTATTATTATTATTATTATTATTATTATTATTATTATTATTATTATTATTATTATTATTATTATTATTATTATTATTATTATTTTTTTTTTTTTTTTTTTTTTTTTTTTTTATTTTATTCAGGATACCTCAAACTATAATTCCGTTGGAATCTCGACGCCGAATTTTTGGATGAAATACAATACTACCTCTATTTACTACAATTAATATAGAAAGCAAAAAGATATGTTTACAGCTGAATTATAGTCACAGTAATTCCTCCTTTGAACAGTTTTCAAACAATGATGACGATTTTATACGATACAAAGGAAGGCTCTGTTTATACACATTTGAGTTTTCTCTCAGCGAAGCCAAGCGTATAACGGAATGCCAAGAATCAAATTTTATTAAATCGTATCAGGCTATAGGTTACATTAATTTCTACTTTGAGAGCCTTTAACTTCCTGACTGGGAATTTCTGTTCTTTAACAACTCCCTATGTAAGGAATAGGCTTCGTTTCCAGTACATTACCTCAGTGCGCCCTAGGCATGCAATAAACTGTTGGAGCTCTTTGTGTATTGTCATAGAAATCAGCTTGCTTCTTTAGAGTTGAGTAACCTTCTGACAACTTTATTGATGATTAATTTTATCGAAAACACCCTAAGTGGTCAACCTTGCTGGTAAGTTTAGCATTTTCGTTTCATTTACTTACAAAGCTGTGATTTGTACATACGACAGATCAAAGTGTAATGAAATATGTGCCCATCAATTTGTTAATACATTGTTGGTTACCGATCGTGTTTCAAACCTTCAAAAATATGCAAACATTTTCCAAGATTTGCATCTCTTAATTCTACCAAACACCAGAAAATAACGTAGAATAAAGATATCCGCTAAACGTGCGTATCCTGCGGTAAAAAAGTAAGAAACAGAGACGAATGCGATGATAATAGGCAGATTACCCCAGGCGCCGTTGCCAAATTTCAATACCACAGGACTTTGCCGTCCCACTCTATACACACCGTAATCTAAGCTCGAGCAAAATTTCGATAGAACAGGACTGTGGTTCTATAGACACGCTCACCTGGACGTTGTAGCCTAACCTCGGGCTAAATTTGAGCACCACAGAACCCTGACATTCCATTTACATAGAAACACCCACACATACATACATGCACAACTAAAGGAGCTTGTCGTTTTAGTGCGTGTTTTTCACTCATATGTTGGCAGCTCTTGATCTCTGAAGTGCAACTACGAGAGTCACAAAGCTTCTCCTGGGGCTTGTGTTATGATCTCGGGTTAAAAGTTGATTTGCAGTTCCTGCTGTCTGTTTGGTGGAGCTGTCCATATTATGAATACAAGGGAACTGTAGATTAGTTAACCTGCAATTTTTCTACAATTTGCTATGGTTGCCATCATTTTCCTGCACCTAACTATTGGTCAGTTTTTAAACATTCATACTTGTCATTTAAGTAGAAGCAAAAACTATAAGGAATATAAACTGAGTTTAGAGAGCGATGGTTATTCCCCTTTCATCCTACTCCAATTCACTGTTTACGCTTCACCTCATCCCTGAATGTTTGCGGTTAGGGCTGCACGAAATCCATTTAGATCATGTAACAGGAAATGAATGTCAAGGGAGTAAACAAAACGTTAGGGTTAAAACACGTGTCATCTGGATTTGTTTTGGCGTTCCTTCGACGTTCCGAACTACCAGCATCAACGCTTCTGGAAGCTTAAATTGGTGACTGAATAGCGCTTAGTTGAAGACATTTAGAGAGAAATACTTAGTAAATATTGTGTTCTTTGTGAAACCTGCTGAGCAGGAAAAATATTATGGCTTGAGCGGAAACTTCTGAAATTATTTGCATAACAACTCCATTCACTGAACATTACTTTATGGTTTAATATTCATGTATAAGTTGGACTGATAGTTATGCTAAGGGGAGGGTAGGAATCCTTAATATTTACAATGCTTTTGTAAACTAAAAAACTGATATTAAAATTGTCTTTACAATTTTATCATTAAAATTGTGGTAGTGTTGGTGATGCAGATATTGCCTGAAAATGTCATTAAATGAAACATTTTCAGATGCAATGAGCAATTAATTTATACACCTATGTATCAAACTCAAAAGTGTATGTAACAGTTAGGTGTTTAAGTTCATCAAAAAATTCACATCAGTGAATTAAGCATCAAATGGTGGATCTTATCCAGTATAATTTCTCAATTAATACTGGTAAAATGAACATGTGGCTGGACAAAAAATTAGCATTCGAATACTGAAATGTTTCGGAATTTGCAAGATGAACCTCCTAGGAAGCTAATATGCAAGTGAAGTATGATCCAAGTGAAACTGCCTGCTGGAGATGATTCATCCTTCCGGTATTACTCTCTATGGAAATTCAGCGATTCGAATTGAGTAACGAATGTAAAATTTACCTATGAACTATTTCAAGTGCCTCCAAGTGGCATTGCTCCCATGAAAATGCGCTCCTACAACATAAATTGATAATAACAACAATAATAATAATGATAAAAAGAAGCCATTAGAATGCTCCACTCCGTTACTTTATTGACTTTCATGTCCCATCCCTACGATGATGTACAAAAACAATCCAACCGATTTATTCAAACAAACAGCTCTTGAAAGCCACTACTTCTATGCAGGAAAGATGAGTAGTCTAACAGCGCCATTCAGACCGCAGAGCTCTGTCGGGAATTACAGAATATGAAGTCATATTTCATACACCCAGGGTGAATGTATGAACAAAATACTAGAATTCCGCAGGAGCACTCCTGTTCTACTATACAAAAATCTTTTGGGAGTGTGAAAATGCTGCGATAGTCTTTAAAGAATATAAATAAGAAATTTTCAGGTACTGGTGCGGCATAAACCTTTAAGTATTCACAGGCCTTAATGACCTAGCTGTCGACGGGCCCTTAAACAATACTCACCCACTCACTCACTTTAAGTATTCACTCCATTTTATAAGTTGCATTAATGTAAAAGTTGAAGCTAATTGTTCAGATACCTAATAATTATTTCCTCTATCTCCATATAAGATAGAGACCCATAAAATGTAATATCTGCTTTTACCAATGTCTCGTCAATATGTAATCAGTTTTACAACACTAATTGAGTTTAACGCTTTAACGGTCCAAACATGATGCAACATTTTAAACACAGCCAAAACACAACGCGCGCGCGCGCGTGTGTGTGTGTGTGAACAGAGTAATTATATATATATAAATATATATAAATATATATATATATATATATATATATATATATATATATATATATATATATATATATATATATATATATATATATATATATAAATATATATATATTGATATTTCGGTACGTATATTCCAAGTATAGAAAGCAACGTTACCAAGAAACACGCTTTACACAAAACGACATGGAAAGGTGGTCAAATTTTACGTTCTCCCAAAAACGGTTATAATATTGTTATTGAAGTAAAATATGAATTTTAAAGGTATTTGCATACCTGAGTAATGGAATGCAGCTATATTTTCAATTCATCTGATAGGTCCTCTTCGTGCCTGATTGTACTTTGTGTATTACTGCTAAATCATAAGCGGTACACAAAAACTTACTAAAAAGATTGTAGATCTGTTATTTCAAAAACTTTATTACACCACCACATAACAGTTTTGATATTCTATACAGACATATCAGCTGAAATACTGGATCGACGATTTTATCCTTACAATTTTAGAGTCACGTTGGATCCTATAGACATAAAGTAAACAAAATAAATAAAACAACCAGTAAAAGACTATGTAACTTAATGTTAAAATAACGCAAAGTTTAATGTCAAAGATTTGGCAACGTCACGATAATATTAAAACGTGACTTAATTCATTCGAGGAGAAATACATTATAGCGTTGTTCACACAATGTTTGCGCCAGTTATTGAAATAATGGACCATTTGTATCCATTGTCAAGATTTGAGATGGCTCCATTATTATACTTTTGACAATATTATTGACAATAATTGTATTGCATATTTATTATACTAATCATGTAGAAACCCCTGGTTAAAGTTTGGCCGAAGCAGTACCTTCCACAAAATATTTATTTCTCTAGTGTAATTGTGAAATTACACACAAGTATGAGATAAGCCCTGTAGTTCTTGTGATTCTAACTGCCTGCCAATGCTCACTGTTTCGAGGCACATTATGCAAGAATAGCATGATTTGTAACCTGTGTATGTATTATTAAGATCAGAACTGCACTTTAAGTGAACATGTGATAAAATTGACGGGAAAATAATGAAGTACCATCTTGTATCTCTGCTTTGCGGTCAGCGGCAACATGCATCGTTAACACAAAATTGACTCACGCAGAGTGCCGTATGAAATTTGAACGCATGTTGGCTGTGCTGTAGATAAACTTAACGTTATAAAAAGCAACGTCTCTTCCAGCTGTGCGCCCTGAGATAAGGGCGGCTAAGTGGCGACTGATGCACTATATGTCTACGTGTTGTGCCCCACAGAGGAAAAACTCCTTATGAAGTCCTCATCATTGCCACCTCTGCAAAATATCGTGTTCTTCCGCCTTTATAGTCTCTAAAGTGGTTTCAAATAAAAATCTGCAGTTCCGTTAATTTCACACATTTTCTAAATTTGACTTTTTATAGGGATTAGAATTAGATCTGTGATGAACGCTTTCAGTATTGAGGGACAGATTTACTTGCAGACTGATCAGCAGAAGAATCAAATGCTCATAAACAAGTTATTAAATTGCTAAAGCAACTGCAAAAATCTGATGTTACACTCTCATGATCTTCTCTACTCTTGTACTAACCATTCTTCAAACACTTATTCCTATATCTTCTGCGTGTTAGTAGAGATAAACATCTGCAAAATTATCTTATTGCTTATTTCCTCGTATATGCAGGGGGAATATGGGAGTACAGTAGGCATTTAGCGATAGTCAAATCCTTTAAAGTTTTCAGATTCTGTTCTTTTTGCACGGCTAACATATGCAAAAATGAATAACGATATTCCATTTGACGAAAGTTTAAGTATTCCAAAACTCACACAAATTACCAAGAATATCTCCGAATAACTCCACAACAAATGGGTTTGGAGGTAAATCGTGTTTTAGCGAGTTCTACCCCTTTTGTACAGTAAGATTTGTCATATCTCTTACGGTTTATCACTTATACAAAAGTCATCCATAGTAAACATGACTACATGGGTCTTAGACAGAAAATTCAAAATACGCATTTCATTTTTCATAAAAATATCTTAAACTCATGGCATTTTAATTAAAATCCTTAGAGCCATTTACGAGAAAATCAAAATTTTCGAAACATTTTTCATCTAAAGGGAAATTTAAGGTGAAGGAATTTTATTCAAAATCTTCGTATCGCTTCCTTAAAAGATGTTAAACTTAAATTCTAACACTTGGTTTCTAACCGACTTTTCGTTTGCTGCCCACAGACTGACCGACACAGCCACACGCACACCCCCACAACTTTCTCGAAAAATATTTTTTTTTTGGGGGGGGGGGAGGGTCAGGGGCCCCAAAACATGTTTTCGGTGAAACCTCAACATCGAATTTTTGGGTGAAATACAATACTGCCTATATTTGCTACACGTAGTGGAGAAAGCAAAATGATGATTCTTAATTATATTTAATGCTTAATTCAATGAAAAAATACAATATTAGAAGCTTACCACTATCAACAGTGATAATTTTCTTTTTTTTTTTTTCTACCTTCTCTGCTATGCATAGTAACTAGAGGAAGTGTTGCATTTCAGCCAAAAATTCGATTTTGATATTTCACCGGAAGTATGTTTTGAAGTTCACCTGAAACAAAAAAAAAAAAAAAAAAAAAAAAAAAAAAAAAAAAAAAAAAGGAATTTCCAGTAAAAAAAAAAAAAAAAAAACGTGCGCGTGCGTGCCTGTGTGTGTTTATGTGTGTCTGTCAGTGTGTGGACCACATAATTAAAATAGGAAAAGTCGGTTAAAAACCAAAGTTGGTATTTAAGTTCAATATCTTTTACGGGTGCGATACAAAGATTTTGAGGAAAATTCCTCCACGTTAAACTACCCTTCACGTGGACAATTTCTCAAAGATTTTGATTTTCCCGAAAATGGCTCTAAGGATGTACCACATGTTTAAGATATTTTGAAGACAAATTAAATGTATATTTTGATTTTAATTTTTAAATCACAACCATGCAAAGAGAATGGAATCTCAAAGTTTTAAAAGATTTGATTATCGATCAAAGCCTGCTGTATTCCCATATTCCTACTGCACATGCAAGCAAATAAGCAATTTCTTCAGATGTTCCTCAACACGAGGATAATACAGGAATATAACTTTGTAAGAATGGTTGTTACAAGAGTAGAGAAAGTCATGTGAGTGCAACGGGAATGAAATGGCAGATTTAGCAGCAAAGAAGGCAACTACAGAACCCAGTATTACCATCACACGTGTTACTTCGGAAGACTTTAGGCTTGAAGTACGGAGAGCGGTGCTATCCTCCTGGCACGACGAGTGGTCAGCTCTCCGTGGTAATAAGCTTAGAGAAGTGAAAGAACTTCCGATAAACTGGGTAACTTCCTATAGCACATCTCGTCGCGAGGAGGTTCGTTTGGCTCGATTAAGAATAGGGCACTGTAATTTTTTGCATGGTTACCTATTTAAAAGGGACACTGCGCCTCTGTGTCCGCTGTGTGACAACCTTTTGTCAGTTCGCCACGTGCTGCTAGAGTGTTGCTCCCTGGCGTACCTTCGGGATTTTCTGCAGCTGCCTGCCAGACTTGCAGAGGTCTTAGTGGACGACAAAACAGCGGTTGATAGGTTTTTAAGTTTTTAGCGGAGTGCAATATCAATTTGAGGATTTAAAATGTTAGATATCTCTTTATGCTTTTGGACATATTTATCACCTTCTTTCATATCTGGCTATTGCCACTGTTTTTACTTTTTGTGTATTTTTTACTTTTTGTGTATATCTTGCTTGTTGCTGGTATTTTTATTTTTAAGTGAAATTTATATCTGGCTATTCCCATGAATCTTTTAAGGGCGCTGATGTCCTAGAAGTTGAGCGCCCTTAAACCCACAAAATCAATCAATCAAAAGCAATACATTAGATTTCGCCTTAAAATATATATATATATATATTTTGTATTCCACCCAAAATTTGATACAGAGACCACACTGAAAAAAAGCATATTTTAAAGATTTTGAAAAAGGTTCTGTCTGTGTGTGTCTGTGTGTGGTGTTCCTATATCTGTGAACAGCACAACTCAAAAGCGAAAAGTCGTTTAAATGCCTAACTTGATCTAGAAGCTCAACATCTGCAAGACGAAATTTTTTAAGAAAATCCACCTCTACACGTAATATACCCGTTAACATAATCTACAACTGGTTGTGACCTTGCAGGTCACAACTATTCAGCCTTCTCGTAACCTTGACATACACTTCCCTGTCTCTTCCTGTCTCACAAACAGCTGCCTCGACGATCACACTCGCCAAAACTGCTTCAAACAACAGACAATTGTGATGTGATTAAATGTCCAAAACTGTCTGACGATACACGTTCAAATTCGTCTCAACGACGTCTGTACACACACACACACACACACACACACACACACACACACACACACACACACACACACACACACACACACACATACACATACACATACACACACCCGCACACACCCCCACATACCGAACCCCACACCCATATACCCACAGACACACTCACACACATTTAAAAGGAACTGCTAGCAGCTGTCTCATTCAACACATTTACAACTCCGGAGAACTGCTCTGTCCGCCACTGAATTCGCTTATACAGGTAAACTCTGTTCATCAAGAGATTAGAGGAGACGTAAACAAAGCCACGTGCGTTTTGACCACAGCGCGCCCTCTTGACGCTTTCGCCGTGTAAATAGTCCCTTGAAGAAATACTGTTACTAAGGTCTGAAATGTCACTTAATGTTTGCTAAAGCATAAACTAAGTGTACTAAGCATAGTTAAAGTGTAAGAATACGCAGTTAAGTGAATCTGTAACAAGCCTAATTCATTCTGCGCGCGCATTATTCAGTATGAATGTAACATGGTGGAACAAGTGAGTGTTGTAAAACATAAACGCGGAAAACCGTTTTGAAGTGGTGAAAAGGCAACAATATTGAACGTGTTTAACAAGTTCTGCGAGAAATATCCCGAACTTGCTATCGAAGACGTGATGAAATTAACATCCGAGTTTACCGGTGTGTCAGTTGCAAGTATTTACAGTACACGCAACGAAAAATCGTCAGTTGGTGAAGATACCGGTAAAAAGCGATTACATGCCAGATAAATGGTGGATGTAGTTTGCGACGAATTTGTGAGATCTGCAATTCTTCGAAAAGTTAATTAGTTTTTTTGTTAACAATGAACCCCACCTTAAACAAAATGCTGTTGGCAGTTAACTCTGAACCCGATCTTCCAGATTTAAAACTAACCTCCCTCCACAAGCTGCTTCTGGAGATTGGTTTCGAGATTGTGAGCAGGAAATGAAAAAGTGTTATTGTGGACAGAGATGACGTAAGTAGCAGTTAATTTCCATGTGCTACATGTTATTTGAATCAAGTGAATATATCCTTTTAGTAGTGTAAAATGCATATTATACCTACGCGTAGCGGTAGGTAACTGTGTTGCGTCATTGTGGAAGCACGTGGCCGCGGAGTGATACAAACCGGTGCTTTGTTTATATCTCCTCTAATCTCTTGATGAACAGAGTATATAAGGTGCAGCTTTGGCCATACATTAACCAGGGATTATACATGATGAATGTAACAAACATTTTGAATTGAATAATTGTCAATAAATAACCGTTTCGTCGAAAGAAGTAATAATTTCTGTAAAATATTTGCAGCCATCCGGCCTCTTGACGAATTGATATAAATGGTTTATCATTTCGCTGTCACGCAAATAGTGTGCCAACAGTGTGCTGTAATGGATTTTCACCACAAATCGAATGAATTTAGTACATTTTAATGTTAAAATGCAAAGTTTATTTTCTCAGGGAGACTTGGCAATGTAAGTTTAATATTAAATTGTGACTAAATTCATTCGAATTGAAATAAAAAGATGTTATAGCATTGTTCACAAACTACTTCTATTGTTTGACACTTTGACACAAGTTTTTTTTCTTTTTTTTTTCCGTCAAAATGGTACTTCAGTGCCAATAATTGTATTGGACATAATTGTTACACTCACAATGTAGAATCTCTAGTTAACGTATGACCGAAGCGGTATATTCCATCTGGTATAGGCAAGAATAAAGTAGCACGGATTTTGCTCGAAATCTACTTTTTCTCAAAATTCTGGTAAACAAACTGGCACTCGAAATTTCTGGAACAGTTTGAAAATAGGTTTTTCTGCCACAGTTAGTTGCCTTTGTCCTGATCGCTTGATTGTCGTCAGATCACGTATTTACCAGCAGTGGTGTGGGGTGGGCTTCTTTGATGGTTCTTGCTGGCCGGCATCAAAATATTATAAAACGATTACACTGATTAATATAAACAGTACAGCTAAGTACAGCTGCTCCTAAGCATAATTTGAAAATATTCACTGGTCTACAAAAATTAACTTTTTCTCTTTCACAAGAATTAAAATAACAGATTCTAAAAGTATTTTTCGTGCTGAATTCAAATAAAATTACAGTTTGTCCGCATCGGGCAGGAGTTTTGTGTGATATTCATTTGAATTTTTATAATATTCTAAAAAATCAGTAACTAGCTATCTAACTCAAAATTATAACTACTGATTCTGACTTACCTAGAAAGTGGTAGATAGTGATTTTCGGGTATATTTTGCATCTGGAACGTCTCTCATTTTAGTCCAACAGTAGTCAGCCAGCATATTGGAACTCCACTTGCCTTGGTACCTCTTCTCTATCGTTGAAATTTGCTGATGAAAACGCTCACCGTGTTCATCGCTGACAGCTCCAAGGTTTTCGGGGAAGAAGTCCAAGTGAGAGTCCAAGAAGTGAATTTTTAAAGACATGTTGCATCCCATAGCTTTATAAGAATGCAGAAGATCAGCCACTATGTCACGATAGTTTTCTGCTTTATGGTTTCCAAGAAAATTGCAACATAAACTTTTGAAAGACTGCCAGGCTGCTATCTCCAGCGGATTTAACAGTCCCTCGAAATGTTCATCAGCCATTAATGATCGGATTTGTGGTCCTATAAAAACTCCTTCTTTCAATTTAGCATCACTGACTTTGGGGAATTTCGATTTCAAGTACAAGAATCCATCAGAAAGTTTATCCATAGCTTTGACGAAATTTTTCATAACTCCTAACTTAATATGCAATGGAGGTAAAAATATTTTTTCAGGATTCACTAAAGGGACACATGCCACATTTTTCTGGCCAGGGAGAAGAGATTCACGTTTTGGCCATGACTTTCTAACGTAGTGAGACTTCTTATCTCTGCTGTCCCACTCGCACAAAAATCAGCAAAATTTGGTGAACCCAAGTTGCAAACCAAGCAATAAAGCAATGACCTTTAAATCACCACAGCTATTCCATTCATATTTTCCATATTGTATTTTCTCTAAAATTAGTTTCATATTTTGATATGTCTCTTTCATAGCGGCATGCGCTACTGGTATTGATGGAAGTTCATTGCCAATATGTAGCAGCACAGCCTTCAAACTTACTTTAGAGGAGTCTATGAACAATGGCCACTCATCTGGTCGGTGTTGATGCCCAAGAGTTTCCATAAGTGAACAAATATTATTACAAAACACAACACCATATTCTTCAGAGAAGTATTCTTTGAAAACACTATGGCGGCTACGATAACTACTTATTCTTACATCTTTTTGGAGTAAATTCCACCCTTTGAGTCTGGAAGTTAAAACTTCAGCTTGCAGTTTAGACAGATTTAAATCCCGAATCAGGTCATTAAGGTCTTGCTGATTGGGAAAGTATGGTTCTGATGAACAGCTACTGGCTTCATATGTAAGATCATTTTTATTTTCATCTGAATCATTTTGAGTCTCAGTTAGGTCAGAATCAGAGTTATCACTTAAGGTTGTATTTACATATACTGGTACAGGGAACTCTTCACTGTGTAAGACAGGTCTCAATGCAGATTGCAAATTCGGATACTTAACTGTATATTTTGTTTTAGATGTGATTCCTTTAACATTTGTCAAACAAAAATAACAGTCAGTTGAATGATCCTTCGGTTCCCTCCAAATCATGAGAATTGCAAATGGCATATGATGTGTACCATTTTTACACCCAGTCAGCAGTCTAACACACGAAACACAGCATGTACTTGGGGCCCAGCTCTTATCAAAATCACCAACTTGACAGCCAAAGTAAAGATGATTACACTTCTTTACAAGTGGGGTCATATTTCGCCTCTGAGACTTGAAGGTCAGCTCACCACAAATATAGCAGAAATTATCTGCATGATTTACACGCTTTCTTGGCATGATGAAAACATTAAGCACTGAAATACAACATGCACAACATACACAATACACTTCTAAACAGAAAGGAAGGAAATATTTCACTAGTGAACAATGTCACAGTCAGCTCAATACTGACACATCACAATGCCAGACAGGTCTGAGCATGTCTAAACATGAATGAACCTGCACAGTCTTGTTTTGTGGTGCTTCAGCGTGATATTACAAATAATTTCAATAAATACGGCTTGAGTAAAATAGCTACATATGAGGTAAAGGTTCCTATGACAGGTCAAAGAAAACGCTAAAATCATATTTTGAAAATTAGCTTTCACAGAAAAACTATGCCTGATGGGAAAATTCTGACTACATATCTGAATTCAGGATGAAAAAATGCACTAGATTCACTATTCAGATTTCTTGTGAAAAAACTCTTGTCGACCAGTGTTAGCTCAAAAAACTAAAATAATGTTTTATGGAAAAGAAGAGTCAAAATTATGATTGATAATGCAGCTGTAAAACAAGTTATGAGTTTCAAGTATTTAGTTTTCACTGGCAAGGATAGAACAAAAGGCATAAACATAAAAGTAAGTTTGTATGAACAGATGTGTGGAACAATTAGAAGAGTTCTATCAATGAAAGTCCGCCAATAAACCTTATTGAAATTTTATAACATTTTAGAAGTACTATACAGTTTTGAGTATTGGACGACAAAAATATATTTTGAGGTGGACAGGAGTTGAAAAAATGAAATATTTGACTTTTGTGGCAGGTTATCCATTAATGGACAAACAGAAGAGTGTAGATATTCGAGAAAATTTGGGAGTATTCAAACTAACAGAGAAAACAGCAGAGTACAAGGAAACGTGGTACAACCATGTCTGTAGAATGGAACATGATAGGATTTCCGAAAGAGTATTAAATTATAGGCCAAGGGACAACAGAGTCGAGGAAGACCAATATGAATACAACTTTAGTTTGAGGTCGGCAAAGATCACTCATGGTCTAAACTTGGTTTGGATGATGATTGTTACATACAGATATATCATCAGAATTGGATTACAGTCTCACTTGAAACAAAGAAAATTTCAAGTGTGATTCAAATTTCCAATGTACGAGTTATGATTATTATCTATCCTCATTATGTCTGCAAGAATAGAGAGATATTCATTGGACCAGAGGCAATATAAAACCGGTAATTAAATTCAAATGAAGAGCGAGTGAGCATGCAAGCAAATGAGCACTTATACCCAAAGTGCCAATATAATCTTGGATGCTAAAGGCAGCAAATAAAATGAGAAAATAATACAGGATAATATTGTATAGATGCACATATTATCTGCAGACAAGGAGAAACCTTTGTTCAATTGCAGTAATTATTTATCCTCCTTCCTAGTCAGTGGAAGGGTATAGTAAAGTTGTAATAAACAACGGGTTTCAAAAGAAAACCACATAACCGGCCATTTATTTTGATTACTCCTACTATCGCACGAATATGGGAGTAAATCTTGCAAAGGTCCTTTAACTGCAAGGCATTTAGTGGTCTATCCTTCCTTTACGTAGTTCAGTCATGTACCTTTATGAGCTATTGCCAAAAATATCCTACAACTTGTATTCTTGTATGATACACATAACAAGCGAAATAACTGCGCGGTAACGTGTGGAGTTTGCATCGGGAGATTGTGGGTATGATTCACGCGTCAAACTTCCTAACTCATGGGTTTTTCTCGAGGATTTTCCCGGGTCACCAAGAAATTGTTGGGAATGATAAGTTTATTACATTTCCCCAATTTCTAATCGCTCCCCTCCAATGTGGTCTTTCAGGGTCGGGTGTTGGCGATGGCTGAGTTTAGTGCTGCTGTGTGGGGACATGGCAAATTGTAAATGTTCTTCTCGGCTGGGTGGCGTTGTAGTCGCCTGATGGGCGGCTGCTTGGCGAATACTGGAGTAGAGATGAATCTCCAGTGCACAGGAACCTACACGCTGGATCACGCTATTCTCCTGGTTTCCAACACGTCCGTAGAACGCAATCATTTCTTCCCTTCCTCCCGAGGTCTGACATACAATAACCTCAACAGTCCGCGCAATGTGGAATCCTCTGCATAAATACTTTATATCTACGATACATATCGAGAATGGAATGCAATAAAGAACCAGTCTTTTGAAATCGACATGTATTGTATATGTGGTTCTCGTGTTTTTCTGATACCAAGTTCAAGTTAATTTGTTTTTTAATTATTGCATTATTTATGTTATTCAGCACATGACATTTTAGGTACTATAGCTTAAATAGCTTGGGCACCATTAACGGCTCCGTTAACTTTCTGTGCTATTCAGCTTAGTAAGTAAAGCAAATGTTGCATGTGTGAGCCTGTGTGTGTGTGTGTGTGTGTGTGTGTGTGTGCGTGCGTGCGTGTGTGTCGGTGTGGGTGGCTCAGCTGGTTAGACGCTTGCCTACTGATCCCAAGGTCGCGGGTTCAAATCCGGCCCAGACCGATGGTTTTTAAGTGTGCTTAAAAACGACAGCTCCATGTCAGTAGATTTACTGGCATGTAAAAGAACTCCTGCGAGACTACGCTGATGTGATCCTGGCAATTGACAGCGTCGTTAAACCACAATGTGTGTGTGTGTGTGTGTGTGTGTGTGTGTGTGTGTGTGTGTGTGTGTGTGTGTGTGTGTGTGTGTGTGTGTGTGTGTGTGTGTGTGTGTGTGTGTGTGTGTGTGTGTGTGTGTGAGAGAAGACGCGATAAATATATTTTCAATAAACTCCCATATACCAAACTACACTTTGTGAGAATTTTCAAAATTTTGGATTTTCTCAAATTTGGCTCTAAAGATTTGATCAGAATGCCATATATCATTTACAAGGAAAACAAAACGTATCGTTTTAATTGTCTGGGAATGCCTGCAAAGTGGTATTCATTTGAAAGCAATTTTCCATAATTGTGAATAACTGGTAAAAGGTCGCGATAGAAGAAAACGCACTCCCAAAATATGCAGCTGTATTTAAAATACAGAATATATTTCAAACAATTGCCTCTGTATAGGCCACTGCAAGACTGCAGTTAATAGTGATTCGAATTGTTCAGTTTGTTGCCATTCATCTAAGGTCTGTCGATTTGTAACTATTGCTTGCCATTGCATGGGAAAGGGTATAGAAGTTTATGGCCAGTACATTGTCTTTTCTTAAACAGTTTACTATCGGTATTCCTTTCATATAGTGACAAATTACAAATCCGGTTACTTTTTCGTCACGTTATTTATCGTTAAAACTGTTAACACTTCACATTTAGTGACCTCGTAACTCATAATTGCTCTTACTGAATCTCTTTAACACACAATAATCGCCAATCTGGCGTTCAGATCTGACTGCTCTAAACTGACCAACTCAGTGCCGGTTCACTTATATAGCCCAGGCGAACTACCGGAGAATTTTGTGGAAATCAAATGTTTCAAAGTTTCTCATGAGCAAGTCCTTGCACGAGAATGCTTCTACAAAATGCGTGCAACCGCGTTTGCTCTGAGACGGCACTGTTGAGGGTTGACTAGCGGCGATAATAAGGACAGAGTGCTGTGATGTAGCTGTCCCGTGGTGAGTTCAATTGTTTGTAATTTCCTTTGCATTTCTATAGGCTTTGCTTTTTCATTCTACATCCATATAAATATAAATTGTCCTAGCAAACGCTTCCTTTTCCTCTTACGCTTTACTCACAAACACTTCGTCTGATACTTTAGTAATATATTCCTCATGCTGAAACATACCTTAATATTTCAACGCTACAAGTCATGTAAACAGGAAGATCAAACACTAAAATAATGTTACCAGTTTCAACTGCGAGATATCAGAAAACTCGGCGAAATCCTGCAGTGTTCCCGAAATGTGCCGTGCATGTGGACACTCCTGCTTGAAGTGGAGTACAATGGTATGGGTATTGTGGCCCACTCACCTTCCTCTCTCGCTTCTAGTACGACCTTAAAGCGGATAGGAACACCCAAAACAACGTTCAATAAATGCAAATACTGCTTGCTGACAAGTCACAGAAATTGAATCAATGAAATATGCCTAGTGAAAACCTCTATGATGCACCCTTGGGCTGAGTGTCCGAAAAACAGATTCTGAGTGTATGATTTCAAAATTGCTTATGATCTCTGATATTTTAAACTCTTTCGCTTTGTAGTATTTTAAATATTGCGGTATATCTGAAATTCTTTGTCTTGTTTTTTCATTCTGCGTGTTGTTACTCTGTGTACAAGCTTTGGCTGCCATCTGTTGAGAAATTCAGCAAGCATATGGAATGATTGCAAGCATGACTACCTTCAGAAGGTTTGACCGGCGTAAGTACTTTTACATTTGCACATTTCTTACATTTCTACCTGCAATAATGCAAACCTAAGTGAACTGTTATAAACTACAAATATTATACCTATTTTAAAAACAGTTTTAACTAATATTACCTTGTTTAATCGTAACATAATTAAAAATAAACATGTGCAGAAACGTACACAGTGTGTCACAAAGGTTACGGAGTTGAAGCAGATATAACCTGCATTTTATTTGATATATTTGGTTTCATTTTCATATTCTGAGAACTCTGAGCATTAAATTGAAAAGTAAGTTTATATGTCTTAATTCTAATACTAGTTTTATCTGGTTTACAGTCACTGATCTAGAAGAAATGTTAGATATTCTACTAAATGACAATGTTTATGAATTTCTGGATATGGAAAGTGAAGAAGGGTTTGAACCAGAAAACATAAATACAGACAATGATGTACAATGTAAGCATCATCAAGCATTATATCAGTTATAAATGCTTTTTATCTAGCTGCTAGCTATTTTGTTACCTTACAGCAAACATTGTGCTCACAACTATAGAGCAACCATTAGGCGAAACTGAAGCTGACCCAGAAGAAGATGAATTCTAGGTTGCTGATGATGACTTTGTGTAGAGAATTTTACATCTAAGTAGAACATACAGTAGTGCCGCAGTGTAAATTTGCTATACTTTAGAATCAGAGTTGCAGAGGCACTCATACAACGGGGTCAACTTACTAGTAGTAATGGCAACAAAAGGGGAAGACCATGCAATACACCTGAAACATACACTCAAACAAAATTGAAAGTAGACCAATAGAGGTGATCAGGTAGGTATGACAGATTGACCATTTTCCAGAACACTGTGAAGGGGTTTTGCTAGGTCGATGCAAACTGGAACAATGTGCAGGAAAATCCAGAGTTAAATGTAAAAGTGCAATGTTTGTGTCTATCAAAGTAAAGAAATTGTTTCTTGTTATTTCACACAAACTGAAGCTATAATTACAGAGATTGATTCAGGTACATAAAAATGCCTTTTTAATACCAATATAAACATGGATTTTGCAAGTTTATATAAAGTTTTGTTGAATATATAATGGTTTTTACAGTTATAATACAAAATCATCATAAATTTCCAACCATAATTTAAATATTTTGATACGTATATAATTAGCTAGTTTTATCTTTAGTCTGAGACAATACAACATATTTTGTAATTTATTGTTCCTAAACACCAAACAGGAAACTTGGTGAATATGATCTATTGTGTTAGATTTAGAATGCAAAATTCTCAAAATGTGACAACTGAAATTAAAATATTTTGACAATTCATATACTTAACACTTTTAGAAAGCTCACCCTATCTTGATTCTGAGAAAACATAACTTTATACTAAATATCTTTTTCAAAATCGCCAACTTGTGCAACGAACTTTTACACAAGGGAGAGTATGCTTGACTACCAATGTAATGTGTACAAATGTGCACATGCTGGTATTTTTAAAAATAATAAAAATATTATTCTGAAACTTGGTATACCACTTCATTTTATTCCCACGAGTATTACCTCCGATTACCAGATTTTTTTCAAACAGAAAAAAAAGATGAACGAAAGGGTTAGAGGCTTCCTTTTCTTAGGATTTTTTGTACCTTTAAAACCATTCACACTGCGGAATTGTGCTCTACTCAGTATAAAGTCTGCATGCACAATATACAAATCAAATGAGTAATGTTCCTGTATAACTATAAATCTGTGAAGGGCAATGAATATATAGTATTCAGTCTTTTAAGGTAATTTTGTCTTGGTTGGTGTATAGTTTGCTGCACTTTAATCACAAGGGTGACCTGAATATTCGAAAAGAATTAAAGTTAAAATTTTGTGTTACTACAGATTTAGCGTGGATAGATACCAATTATTTTTAAATTGAAAATTCTTTCAATTAATGAAAAAATCCACATTGAAGTTGAACGTGTTCAACAATATGACTAAATTCCCAATAGAATTTTTTGAATATTTTTAAAAATAGTATTTTTAAGGTTGCATTTTCCAAAAAAAAAATCTAATGTCTTGCACTGACATGACTTCACAAAAACTTACAAACTATTCCAAACTATTCTACAAACACTTAGTACTTTCTCTACTGGTAAGTAGGAGAAGTATTGTATTTTCTATCTAGTTCGCATTAATCGAGAGAGATAATTATGGAAAAGGTTTTATTGTATATTTCCCTGCAAACTACTTCCCATTTTATAAAGGTACAGGTATTTAAAAGTTCAAACCAATAATCACTATGCCTCATAAATCATTAGCTCCACAAAAAATTGGATGTGTTGCACCCACATGACTCTACTCTTGTATTATCTTTTCTTACAAACTCTTATTCTTCTATCTTCTTGTTACTCGAGTTAAACATTTGCGGAAATTATGTTATTGCGCAAGAGGAATATGGGAATTTAGTAGGCTTTGAACAATATTAGATCTTTTAAAGCCTTGAAATTCTGTGTTCTCTTAGCACGGTCAAGAGATAAAGAAATGAATAACGACCTTCCATTTGAGAATGGTCTATAATTATTGCAAAATTCTAACAAATTACAAGGAATATCTCCGAAATGGTTCACTCCAGATAAAAGGACAGCAAAACTATAATGGGGATTGAGATTAGGATACAAATCACGGAGAACAATTTATGAAGGAGCTGCGTTAACGTATGGTTCACCAGTGTAGAAATAAACTATAAGGAAATATGAGAATATTACGAAGTACACAGGGGACAAAGATTAATTAATATTAAAATAACAAAAGCTTACTGCAAACTTCTATACAAGGCTTCATGTGCAGTAGCTGGTACCCAACCTCTACAAATAATCATAGAGGCAACTGTAAGGACTTATGTTGCAAAGAAAACAACCTCCCATATCGCACAGATAAAGCCGCATCAGCGGCTAGGTGCTGTGCGAAAAGACACACCGTACAGGAGAACCTGTACGACCTGATTATGGTTCTGGTTCTGGTGCAAAGAAAGTCAACAATCAAGAGGTTGATGCACCACTAGAACAAAGATATTGGAGTCACCCTACAGAAATCCCTCCAATACCAGAAATAGACAACAAAAATGTATATCCATCTGAAGTATACACCTGCAGCAAGATGGGAGACAAAGGTGGTGCAGCAGGAATAATACTCGTATTTAAAAATAGCGTATTGTGCAATCAGTTAAAATTCAAGCTACATGCTCGATGTTCAAATAATCAGGCCGAGTAGCTTGAAAATTTGGAAGTACTGAAAAAAAACTGGATGAGCTGTGAAATGGTGAGTGCAATAATAAAAGTGTTGCGTTGTACACAGATAGTAGGATAGCTCTCGATCTACTCAGAAATAACTTCAAACAACCAGTTACTCGAATTCATAACAACTAAAATACTTAACCTTACAAAATCAGAGTGGACACTGAACTTCGCCTGGGTGAAAGGACACTTTGGAACATATAGGAATGAAATAATGGACAGACTAGCAAAGGAGGCTGCTGCAGAAGACAATGAAATAGCATATAATAAAATGCCAAAAGAAGTTCTCATAACTAGATAGAAAGAAACCGGACTCGATATAGTAACAGCAATGGAGAGAATCAACAAAAGAAGCACTGACTAACGAGTTCTTTCCATCAGTGAGAAGCAGGTTAAAACAACAACTACCCATGTCAAGAGTTCACAGCAATGCCTACCGGGCACGGATTGCTGAGATCATACCGCCACAGATTTGCTATACTAGATAGCCCATTATGCGAATGCCAAGCAGACGACCAAGCAGTAGATCATGTAATATTCCGTTGCAACCTTGTGCATCAAGAAAGAAATGACATGATTAGAAACATACGAAGTAGGGGAGGCGCCTGACCCGCAACTAATAACCTATAAACCAATATTTGCAAACCTTTGTCAAGTTCGTGAAATCTATCAACTTCATAGATACAGAGTAATTAAAACAGGAGTTTCAACTTCCCCAGTTAACCTTACGGCAACAAAAAAGAAAAAAAAAATATTTGGAAATATTCTCAGATTAGACTGGAACATAATCACTGTGAATGCATATTGTAAAAGCTACTTTTGAACTCTATATAATGTAATTACGAGGCATGTAGTATGCCAATATAGTTAATAAATAAAATACAACCACACACCCATCCGCACCCACACACCCGCCCACACCCACCCTCCCCATACACCCTCATACACACCCCACACACTCTCATAACACCCCTACACCCCCTCACAACTCCCACACATATCCCCACCCCCACATACATCCACACACACACCCACACATCCCCACACACACGGTGAAATCTCGATATCGAAATTTTGAGTGGAATACAATAGTTCCGCTACTTACGAGTAGTATACGTAGTAGAGCAAATAAACATATTATTTGACCTAAGTGGTGGGCTTTAAGAGTTCTACATTTTTGATGCAGTAACATTTTGCCTATCTCTTATGGTTTGTGCGTTATGCAAAATTAGTTAAAAAATTGAAATGATTAAAGTGGCTATTCCCAAAAAATTAGGTAAATAAATATGCATATATAAATAAAGATATAATTTATACACATACATAAATAAGTAAACTAACAAATAAACCTATACATTATATATTATTTTTAACGTATTATATTATAATAAATAAAGTAAAGATATTATTTATTTATGCCAACAAACTTACTGTTGGTGTTTTTAAACACACAAGCCGTGTGTGGGCAAAGTTTGAGAGGTAGAACTGGAACTTAAAAATTCAACGCCACAACTGGGATTTGAACCACAGACCTTCCGCTTACCGGGCGGACGCTCTAACCACTGAGCTATTGTGATAAACTGCCAGAATGGCATTAAATTCTCAAACCAGTTCGTATTTTTCCTGGTAAACCACAAAGGCAGTCTCACATCAGAGACAAATTACCCCAATGGTGACTTACTATTGTAAGTACTTTATATCCCATATATATGCCATTCTGGCAGTTTGTCACAATAGCTCAGTGGTTAGAGCGTCCGCCCGGTAAGCGGAAGGTCTGTGGTTCAAATCCCAGTTGTGGCATTGAATTTTTAAGTTCCAGTTCTACCTCTCAAACTTTGCCCACACACGGCTTGTGTGTTTAAAAACACCAACAGTAACTTTGTTGGCATAAATAAATAATAATTACCGTCTGAAGGTCATTTAATCCTGGGATATAAAGTACTTGCAATAGTAAGTCACCATTGGGGTAATTTGTCTCTGATTTGAGACTGCCTTTGTGGTTTACCAGGAAAAATACGAACTGGTTTGAGAATTTAATGCCATTCTGGCAGTTTGTCACAATAGCTCGGTGGTTAGAGCGTCCGCCCGGTAAGCGGAAGGTCTGTGGTTCAAATCCCAGTTGTGGCATTGAATTTTTAAGTTCCAGTTCTACCTCTCAAAGTAAATATATATTTATTTATTTGTCTTGAATATAACGTTAAAGTATGGTTATTTAATGCCGTTAAAAGTATTTTTGAGAAATTTAAATTGACGAAATATGTTCAAATAAAGAGTTTGGAATAAGTAATGCTTCTAAACATCTTCGTGTAGCGTCCTAGGAAGACGTTGAACTTAAATATCTGGTTTGATAATTAACCGACTTTTCATTGTTATTTGCGCTGTTCAAATGGCCTCCCCCCCCCCCCCCCAACACACACACACGCGCGCGCGCACCTGCACACACATTTTTTTAAAAATGCTATTTTGTCATTTAGGAAGGCTTAAAACCTTTATTTTTCATGCAATCTGGGTATTGGATTTTTTTATACAGTGCGATACTTCCCCTATTTAACTCTAACTACGTAATAGAGACAGTAAAAGTGCTTATTATTTATGTATAGCACGCTTCCAAACATAGTTTTTTTGCAGTACATTTAAGATAGTTTTAGTATTGAACATTTCATCTTTTGCGTATTTTTAACAAACAACACATCTTTAGTAAATTCCTCTCCTTAAGACACATTATGAGGCTGTAAGATAAATATGTGATATAGTAGATGCAGATACTTAAAAGCTTTTGCTCTATACTTACATTTTACAATGCATCTGAATAAAAAATCCTGGAAGTGTGATATCTCCATGTGGGTGTCTTTTCGGCCTGGCCTACCTACCATACAACCCGAAATTAAAATTTTGCTTTAATCAGTCTAGAGCAACTAACGATTTACTTTGGATGAGTAAGAAAGTTTCATAAACATTTTTCCCAGTGAGAATTGAGGATTCAATAACAATTCAAGTAACAGGCTTTCTGTATATTTAGTCCACTAGGTAGACCGTAAAGCAGTAAGATACAGGTATCTTTAAAAATATGGTTTAGATATGAAAAATAGGCTCAGATGTTAAACCACTATAAATATTATATTTGAGAAAACAGTCCAAAGTGTTAGGTAAAGAACTGGGTTTACAAAATATTGGAAAAATGCCCAAAAAGCATCAGTGTTGACCAAGCAGTGGGATTTACAAAACATTGGAAAGAGGTCCGCTGTATAGTTGCTTGGGATTGTTGGATATATCCGGAAACCTCGTTCTTTAATGTAACAATCAAACGTTGACCGGAATGAGATCTATATAGGTATATATTGCGAAGGTCAAATTGTTGGCAAACGTCTAGTGATAACACGATAGGATTACATATGGCATGTTTCATGATTCTGCCAGCAATCAAACCTCACTTCAACAGTTCTTCATGATTTAGAATTTGCTGTGGCTTCACTTTACAGTTCGTCATTGGCCCATTCCTTCAAAGAAGACAGCAAATGATTAAATGGGGAGTGCTAGTACAGCATGTTACAGAACCTCGTGATTCCTAGACTCTGGAATCACAGATATTGGCAATTCACAGTGTCTTGTTTCTCATGGATAAATTATTACTGGTCGACTACTGCTTTATAAATTTTGACTCTTGTTTCTTTTGTGATATATTTATTTCTCCATAATGGATCATTAATACATATAGATGTTTTGATGCTTCTACAATTTGATTGCTAATTTCTTGGACTAGATTTCCTCCACTACTAATATAAACACCCAGGTAATTGAAATCTATTACCTGTTCTGTAATGTTATCAATATCTAATTTACATTTTAACGGTTCTTTACTAACCGTTAATATTTCTGTTTAATTTCTGGAGATTTTCATATTAAACGTTTTTATATTCGGGTGTGTGGGATGATGCATAGCTGGGTCTCATACCCCTGGACCGCTACGACACCTATGAAGGCCCCACAAGGATCTCTGAAAACCGGCAAATAGTGAATTAATAGCTTAATCTAATTTAACAACATATTAATTACCCTTTTTCTTGCTGAAATTATTTTTTCAGTACCTTATGCAGTGAAATGCTATTTTGATGCAGGAAAAATAAATCTACAACACATTTCGGCACAAAATAGAAGTGACCGTGTATTCCACACATATAATGAAAGATACTTAATTTAAACAATTTTAAGAGTAGTTACCTTGCTCACTAAAGTGAATTTCACCTTGGACATGTAACATTTTTGCATAAAGCAGTGATTATACGGAAAAATGTTTGTGTTACAATTCAGCCGTATACAAAGAAAATAAATAGTTAGTCAAATAGAAGGATAAGATTCCAGAAGTGCCAGTGAACATTCCTTATCCCAAAAATAATCCTCATTATCTGTTAAATATGACTGCCAATTTTATTCTTACTGAGAATCTGAAGCTTTTACAAAAATCACTAAAGAAATGTAATCCTGCGGCACAACAGCCCATAGGGCTCTGCCCACCACAGGCTCATGAGTGGAGTGCGGTGCTGGAGGTGGGACGTGGTGAGCTCCCCGGTTCCTCCCGGCCAGTTATGCGGTCTTCTTGACCACGAGCCACTACTTTTCAATCAAGTAACTCCTCAATTAGCTCCTGAGGGATCTAACGAGGCTGAGTGCACCCTGAAACAGGTCACACAGCAAGAGAAACTCCCCACGCCGGCACCTGGAATCGAACCCGGGTCACCCGCTTGGTAAGCAGCAGCGCATCACCGCGCGAAGAAGAGGACCACAAAAACCACTATCCTACCGATTCCCAATAAGCCTTGCTGTCTGTACATACTGAGTTGAATTGGACCCCTATGTTGCACTGTTGTATTACAGGCATATGACTTTCTCCACTAACTGCATGTTTTCATATCTATTCTGAAAAGGATGCATATAAAGGGTTATCTTCTATTTACTTATTGTTAAAAATAATAAATTTCGGAAGAAATGCGGGCACAGAACGCGACAGGGATGATGAAACAACACCTGTTTTGTTTATGCTCGCCTTATTTAATTTTTTGGCTGTGCTGGATAAACAAATGAACGACAATTCAAAATGCATGATTTAAAACCTCAAAGCATTGAAAATTACATCTACAGATGTCTTAGTAATGGCTAATGGTAAGTAAAGAGTAATTTGGCATAAACTTAGTATTCTAATCATCTCGAACGTTCTTAAAAGGTAAGAGTTTGTTGTTTTTACAGGTTAACTATACAAATATATATGTAACTCCAAATGAAGCAGGTCGTATGCCTCGCGAAATTCAAACTTAATCTTCTATATAAATTAATTTGTATATTAATATCTCAAATATATTTAATTTTATTCAACATACTTTAGCATTTAGATACATATATTTTAAGTAACCAATTTCAACGTTCATCCAATTTTGCTGCCTTTGAGCTGTTTGCAGATACAGTCAAGGCAAGACAAACCGTTTTTCAAGTGAAGTAATCGAGATCAACATTTTGTGGTGAAATTAAACACTTCCTCAAACTGCGAGTCGGTAAATGGTAGGCAAATTAAAATCCACTTGAATGTATTATTGGAAAGAGAGTGTTCTCTTAAAAATTCAAAACCACACAAGCCTTAATCAGTTCTTTCTCGAGTCTTCACGTTTTATCGTAGGGGCATTATTTAGGGTATGACCAGAAAAGCACACCAAAAGCCTTACAACCGAAAGGGTAATAAAGTTCCGAACCGGCTGCGTGGTGATTGTCCTGGCCGCATCCTCGTTGCCGTTTGCCGCTAACATAGAAACTATAACTTTTTCTCCGCTAATGGCGTACTATACTCCAAATTTTTTGGTCAAGAAGGAGTACTTCATGAATAATATTAGGTTTCTCAGAGCTCCAATAACGATTTTCTTTCATAAAGTTGTTAGGTAAAGCCTTTAAAAGAAGTTTTAAACATGTTTTATGCTTTCCGTGATAGCAGCAGACGACAACGAGCGCCGAGGTCACGGACAGGTAAAACACAGCTCAGCCGGTTTGGAATTTTGACACTCTCGGTTTTACCTAAAGATCTGTGAGTTCTTTACAAGAGACACTATGACACTGAAAGTATTCCCTTTCGACTCCTGGTAACAATGTAGTCCGCGGCATCACACACCCATCTGCATGCAACAATAAAATTCTTCTTTTATAGCCCAAAGGAAACTGCTACTATCTGATTGACAAATTAGATACTTAGAGTGATCATAATATATAACATAGTTAAGTGCACAACCATCAGTATAGTAAACACGAATAAGAGAAGATAATGCTCAGTAGCACTTTTCCACTAGCATAATTTCAAGGATGGTTGCAATTAGCCTAGCTTGACACTATTGCACCACCTAGAGGCTATTTGCTTTGAATCCAGTATGACAAAGCTGGGTACACATTTGCGAGGCGAACACCGTAGCGAGCTGTTCCATTGTTCTTTTAGTGGAATTCCTTACCACTGCAAACAAGGCTAGTAGAGTAGATATGCTCACTCTGATCCATGGCTGAATGCTCGCTTTGCGTTTCTCATTTGTCTCAGCGTGTACTTGGGCAATTAGCCTTGAAGCTACCAGTTTAACAATCTAGTTAATTCGGGAAGTACTCCAAGAACAGCATTGTTGTATAAGCAAAACAAAATATAATGCTAAACAATATAGAAGAAATTTGTGTTTTGCTTTTTTATTTCATCAAATATTCAAAACCGACATTTAACTAGAACCACACATTTTGAGACCTGAATTTAAAAAAGAAATGTTATAAACAGCTCTGCGCGTTTGTATGTAAGTGCTTGTTCCTTCTATGAACAACGTAATTCCGTCTCTAAAGGATGCGACACGACGATTTTCAAGAACATATCTTATCCCAAATTATCCTTTAAATTATTGGCTTTTATTAGTTTCTAAAAACTGGTTGTAATCATTTTGATTAGGTACACGTCATATTTTAAAGGAAATGTTAACCAGAAGATGTATTCAGTCTGAGACGGAGAGAGAGAGAAAATCCAGTTGTTGGATGGGTGTCTTTTTCTAAAAATGCTTTTT
This sequence comes from Tenodera sinensis, assembly GCA_030765045.1. Lineage (NCBI taxonomy): Eukaryota > Metazoa > Arthropoda > Insecta > Mantodea > Mantidae > Tenodera > Tenodera sinensis. The sequence continues at coordinate 42,555,993 of CM060966.1, read as the reverse complement.
TTTTAATTCAGGGGTCTCAAAACATATATTTCCGGTGAAATCTCGACATCGAATTTTTGGGTGGAATACAATACTTACCCTACTTACCAGTAGAAAAAGTAATAAAGTTCGCGCGCGCGCGCGTGTGTGTGTGTGTGTGTGTGTGTGTGTGTGTGTGTGTGTGTGTGCGTGCGTGCGTGCGTGCGTGCGTGCGTGCGTGCGTGCGTGCGTGCGTGCGTGCGTGCGTGCGTGCGTGCGTGTGTGTGTGTGTGTGTGTGTGTGTGTGTTAACAGTATAACTCAAAAACGAAGAGTCGGTTAAAACACAAAGTTGGTATTTAAGTTTAACATTTTCAAGCATGCCACATGAAGATTTTGAAGAAAATTTCGCTACCGTAAACTACTTTTACATGGAAAATTCTTCGAAAATGCTGTTTCTAAAAATGGCTGTAACGATTTTGATTACAATTCCTTATGCTTAAGATGCTTTTACGGTAAATGAAAGGTATGTTTTTAATGTTATTGCTATAGCCCCTTGAAGCCGAAATTGTGAACGCCATAATTATGGATATAATACTGCATCACATGGCGGAATTAAGTAATCAGAAAATGTTAAAATCGTTACATATATAAAGTTACAGGATCTGGGAGATTAGTTGTGACTAAAATTGTCAAAAGGCACGAAAAGGTACACACAAGTCATTAGGGGCGAGCTTCAGGTAGTCGAGCGAGACCTGGTAAGACCAGTTTTCCTGGAAATCGCTCAGCGCAGGTGTGAGCCGGAAAACAAGGGATGGTCGTTTCTTCGAAACCCTGTTGCTAATTAGGAAGTGAAAGGTACAGAGAGCGTCATGACGCACAGGGACTTGCCTGCGAGAACCCGGAGAGAAAGGGTCGTTTAGTGTGGCCCTCCAGAATCCGACGGGGCAGTACAGTTGCCCTCCAGAATCCGACGGGGCAGTACACGTGTTGCCCATACCGCCGAGCGAGCATCTCAGCTACGGGACTTGTATTCCGGATCCTCAAGTGTGAGGACACATTATAGTTAATATTAACAATCTTCTGTCTTAGTAAAGACACGGTAACGACTCAACTAATTTAATAACGATCGACAAATCTCACGCTTTCTTGTTTTGGTGAGAATAAAGGTGTTTCAACGAAGTTCTGGTTTTATTCGCACTCACGCATACCCTGATGTTAAGATCACATGCCAGAGCAGCCGGAGCAGAAGACACCAGAAAGCAGCATCCGGCGTAGGATAGCGGTAAGGAGGACGGACGATTCCACATCACCCTGTAGTCCTGTTTACTCTTGATCTTCGTATAGGTAACTGGTAAACCGTAAGAGATGTATGAAATCTTACTGTACATAAAATGTAGATATCGTTCAAATGCAGAATTTATGTTAAATGCTCCTTTTTGTGAAGTAAATCATTTTGGACATATTCCTTCATATGTGCCAGAACTTTGCAATGCTTTTAGACACTTTTTAAAATGGAGGTCCTTATTCACTTTTATGTCTTGGTCATGCAAATAGAACGGAATACAAAGTCATAATATAGCGGTCACTCTTAAAACATTTTACTGTCACTTACACCTTACTATATTCCCCTTCCACCTACACGAAAATTAGCAATAAAATAATTTCTACAAATGTTTATCTTAATTAACTTTAAGAAGACAGAGAAACAAGTGTTTGTAAGAGGAGTTTGTGCAAGGGTTTGTGAGTAAAACACATATGATTTTTATAATACAGAGCGGGAATGTAATGGGTGGTAACAAGCGGGGAGGGGTGGTAACAAGCATTTCAGAAAGTAACTGAATTACAGCAGTGAAACTGTGGATCCTATTTTTTTGTAATATTACGGCAAAGGCATTTCCTTGAGTAAATGATGGAATAAAAAGAAGCAGTTGCTCTTGAGATACGCCACTGTATGACGTGCGCAGGTGTGACAGAGAGACAATATAGAAATGTTAAGCTGTCCCGCGTTTACCTGTCGTGGATGTCAGAACGGAGCCCCGAGCAGCAATTTGTCATCGCAACCCTAAGAATCGATCCCCAGATATCGACCTGAAGTTACGTCTGCACTGTTTCACGCGGTGGTGGTGAATAGGCTAATAAATGAGCGGAACAGAAGCAATAATAGAAAACGGGAGCCCAGGGCCGCTTTACCAAATAAGCAGAGTACAACGCCTTTAACTGCCGGAAGCGAACATGTGCAACGTTTCGGCTTTCCGGAAAGTAAATAAAATGGATTTTGTGTTCAGAGTTGTGCAGATGGTAACATTGTTTTCATTTACTTGTTACATGCGCGTTGTATTTATCTTTGTTCTGCAGCCTATGGGAACTGACGGGCCCAAAATGAAATTGCACATTACGGCAGCTTTAGCTCGAGGCCGCCGTTTTGCAATTAGCTAAAACGTAAGCAGGCACCAAGAATGTTCAACACATGAACAAATTATACATGATAAAGGCTAAACAGGATAAAAGGTACAGATACAGAGGGGACACCTCGCTCACTTCGACCTACACAGATCTATTATGGCTATCACCCTCCAGGAGGCAAGGATGAAATGAGGGCACACAGGATCGCAGCTAGACAGGCCACAGAGACGCGCGGAAATGATACCAAGTTTAGTCTTAGAAATAGTGACCAAAATAACGCTTTCAGAGCTGCGTAGATTAAGCCAAATGTTCAAAGCAAGACATCATACGATCAAAAACGCCAGTAAACTAATGTTAAGGGCAGTATTACGCGTGAATAGCTAAAAAAATTATGTTTTGTTTGTGTGTTATAAAAATCTACTAGATATTACGAACCCAATGATGTATTACAATATGGTTATTCTTAATGTTTAAGCCTTTTATACGGAGATTTAAATATGCCATCTGCTGGATCACTTGGATACCAGTATCACCATTGATATGAAATTTGCTATAACTTCATAACTGCAAAACAATTTGCTCAAGAGACTAGAATCAAGAAAAGAAGCTTGAAGAGGAAGAGTGAGGATCGAGAACCATTGGAACAAGAACATTATGGTGCAGAAATGTTTTAAATTTTGATGTGGTACAAAAAAAACAAAAAACATTAATGCAGTGTTTTGCATTTTTCGGAAAGTTTAAATTTTGCAGCTTTTGGTACACTTTTCTCAGAAGCTACTTAAGCTAGAGGGCTTCCATTCATTGGGTTTAGTAAAGTGAATGGAAGAACATCCTTTATGTCCAACATATTGAATTCTTAAAGGTTAAACATTATGCGTTTTAAGTGGTATAATATATCTTTTACTTACCAAAATGTTAGAGCTTAAATTTCACAGGATAAAAAAAACTAACCGCTACTATTTTACTTCATTAAGTACCTTATGCCCCTAAAAAATTTGAAGATATGTATACGAAACTGTGACAGGTATGTGCCACTAATAACATGAGTTTTTCAAGTTTCATTTATGGACCTCACTTAAACAGTATATTGACAAGTGCTTGAAGTCATACTACATGTTTTGTATTATCAGCATGTCAAGAAGGATTTATTGCATGGATTGTGAGCTAACCTATCTGAATTCTGATGTTGAAATGTACAGTTTAGCACCATATTGAGCTTGGCACACGCACCACTGTCCTTAAAAGTCAACACCCGGCGTACGAGATTAAACTACTTCTGAAGTATTTTGCTCTCTGAGTAAACTACCACAAAAGTGAATGTTAGAGAGCACCGTTATATAGTGTGTTGCTACAGAAGTGAACACAGCACAAACATGGATTAGAATTTACTCTGGTAAAAACAAAGGTACAGAGTACAAGCGGAGGGGACTCCACGCCAACATATAGTGAGGATGCCATGTAATCCAACATATAGTTAGAGTGTGAGAGGGAGAGTAGAGATAGGAGTGGCCGATGGGCGTACCGGGATCCCAAAGAGCCCCAACCAAGGTGTGCTGATGGTTCTTTATCTCGGCTCCAGGATATTTCGTGCAGCCGCTAGCCTCACGGGATTGGACACAGGACCCCTGTGACGGCCAGCGATCACAGCGCCACCCCTACGTCGAGAACAGCACTTACAGAGAGGAAATCCTACCACGCAGTGGCGTCACGGTCGCTTCTTCGGACTCCAACCTGAGAGACCGGATTAAAATGATGTGAAATTAAATGAAGGGGTGTGAAGCCACAGAAAGGAAAGAAACCAATCCACATTTGCCTAGTGAATCTACGAAGAGGAAGAAGAAGAAGAAGAAGAAGAAGAAGAAGAAGAAGAAGAAGAAGAAGAAGAAGAAGAAGAAGAAGAAGAAACTTTGGTCAGACTGCTCAGTCACAAGGAATCGAACCCATGATCTCCCAAATACAAATCCCAAGGGTATATGCTATCTCACAAAATATTTAACATCGTACCTTAGTTGCGGCAACTCACCCGATGATTGACCTGCAATATCGTATCATATTTGGAGGTAAATACTCGTATTCTTACGTTTTTCTGAATTAGTTACATTACATTGATGATCTCGACGAAGAAAGTGATGGAAATGCCTTAGAGCTTGTAGTACGGAAAATATGAAATCCAGATTATGCATCTACAGAGAGAGAGAGAGAGAGAGAGAGAGAGAGAGAGAGAGAGAGAGAGAGAGAGAGAGAGAGAGAGAAGGGAGGGAGGGAGAGAGCGTGCACATGTGCGTGTGTGTGTTTTCAAGGAATGTTTCGGTATTAAGAAAGAATCCTTTACATACATCCCTTTAAAATCTACTTGAAGAGCAATTGCAACAAAACTCATTCGGGAAGTCTAGAATGGGCGTTAAGCACTGTCACTAAGACTGCCTCTGCCATCTAATGGTTAGCACGCTAGCTTCCAAAGCCAGGATTCTTGGCTTCGATTCCCGGCTGGATGGTGGGAACTTTTCTTTAAGCAGGGCTATTCCCCACCCTCCCTAGAGTTTGGAAGCATGAAAGAAAGTATGAATGTGCGTGAATATAAAAACAATTTAAAGACTTTCACCAACAGTAAACGAGTGAACATCATTGCCATAAGCAATTGTTACACTGACAAAAGCCACCAATATAAACATAGATGCTAAAGACGACATATAAATGAATATATATATACATACATACTATTACAGAACACAAATTTCAACTGTCATGAGTTTGCCAGTGTTTCGTACGGAACCCTTCTGATAGGGCAATCCTCTTAATGTTATGTCACAGTGCTTATAAGGATAACTTTTACAGCTATTTTATGCAAGTACCTTGTGACACAAAAGTCAGTTGACAAATGGGAATAACTTCATTTTTAAAGTACACTTTTGTACATGTAGATATTACTGGACAATGTTGACAGTATTTACTCATTTATCATTATGTTCGATTACAAGGTAGATTTATGTCAAACACAGGTAAAATAAAGTATTATTTCCTAATGTTAAACTACATTTCTGGTGAGGTGTGTATGTTCACTGCCGGAGATAGTCAAAATGCTGTCCTTTACTTGAAGACAGTGCCTCAATCTATTCCGACATACTTATGTTATTCTCGAAAGTGTTCCAGGTGGAATATTCTGAAGAGTGTGAGTGAAATAGGCATAGTTGGTTTTAATTCGTCTAAAGCTGTGACCTTTGTCTGAAAAACTTTCTGCTTTACATACGCCCACAGAAAAGCAAATAAGGGTGTGAGGTTTCGTGAGTGTGGAGGCCAATCCTGAGGTCCATTTCGTCCAATCCATTGCATACGAACATTCATTTACTTTCTGACGAATCGTCAGAGCATAATGTACCGTTGTCCCATCCTGTTCAAACCACATTAACCGTTGATTCAGCGGCATACCATCCAGAAACGCCTGTAGAATGGAGTCCAACAATTCCCCGTATGTATATTGGTTTACATTTCCATCTAAGAAATGTGGTTCCAGAACCATATCACCAATTATATTATAACTTGTGGGCTACCAGGATCATTTGAATCTAACCTAATACACAATGGCCAGATCCAACTTCTAACCCCTTTAACCCACAGAAACTAATTTAGAAAAACGTGAAAGATAAGAGTTTGAGAATTCTTAGGGTGTTAGAGGGAAATAATAGACACACGGACATAGATAGACACACGCACACAGACATAGAAGGACGCAAGGCCACACGCAGCATAGATAGATGCCGACGCCAACACAGACAACGACAGACAGAAAGACAGACTGAAAGACAGACAGAAAGAGAGACAGAAAGAGAGAGACAGATAGACAAACAGAGAGACAGAGAGACAGCCAGAGAGACAGAGAGACAGAGACAGAAAGACCGACAGATAGAGAGACGGACAGAGAGATAGACAGAAAGAGAGAGACAGACAAACGGAGAGACAGACAGAGAGAGAGAGACAGACAGAGAGACAGAAAGACAGACGGAAAGAGAGAGACAGACAGAGAGACAGACAGAGAGAGAGATAGACAGAGAGAGAGACAGAGAGAGAGACAGACAGACAGACAGAGACGGACAGAGACAGACAGAGACAGACAGAGACAGACAGAGACAGACAGAGACAGAGAGAGACAGACAGGCAGAGACAGACAGAGACAGACAGACAGACGGAGACAAAAAAACAGACAGAGACAGAGACAGGCAGAGACAGATAGAGACAGACAGAGACAGGCAGAGACAGAGACAGACGTGTGGATGGACGGACGGATGGATGGATACAGAGACAGACAGACAGCGACAGACAGGGACAGACAGAGACAGTGATAGAGACAGACAGAGACAGAGACGGGCTGGTGGGCGGGCGGTTGGGAGGTAGGTAGCTAGACAGACAGACAGACAGACAGACAGACAGACAGACAGACAGACAGACAGACAGACAGACAGACAGACAGACAGACAGACAGACAGACAGACAGACAGACAGACAGACAGACAGACAGACAGACAGACAGACAGACAGACAGACAGACAGACAGACAGACAGACAGACAGACAGACAGACAGACAGATAGACAGATAGATAGATAGATAGATAGATAGATAGATAGATAGATAGATAGATAGATAGATAGATAGATAGATAGATAGATAGATAGATAGATAGATAGATAGATAGATAGATAGATAGATAGATAGATAGATAGATAGATAGATAGATAGATAGATAGATAGATAGATAGATAGATAGATAGATAGATAGATAGATAGATAGATAGATAGATAGAGGGATACACAAAGATTAGTAAGTCAATAATATCAAAATTGCACAATAATGCATTATCCGGTTCACGAAACCGTGCATGTTCCAATACATTTAGATAGGAATTATTTTGGCATTTGTGAACTGACTTTTGTGTCACGGTATAACACACTAATAAGGATAATTTAGTAACAATGCAATAACATTTTTTTAATCTTTTTGTATAACTTGTTCGTACAATTTAATGCAGGGGGGATCACATGACGTCACCACATGACTGACCTTTGATCGTGGTAGAGCGCTTTTAGACTCGGCGACTTAGATAAATATGACCGCAAATGATCATGAGTGTTCGGAAAGTAAAACACATTTCTTCATCTTTGCAAATTTCCATCACATTTTGGCTGCAACTGACTTCTCAGATTTTGTGTCAATCTGAGCGAAATGGTGAACTTTTCCGAAATCGGAAGGAGTATATGCAAGTGACTTATGATGGAAGTATGATTCGGAACCTTGCTTCCAAAGAATTTTAAACTGCTCTTCAATATATTACCCATCGCTCGAAGCAGTAAACTTGTCCCTCTCTTTTCATTCAGCATCTTTACATCGTGTATTTTGTATTCTATATTGTTTACATGACAAACAAGAAATTTATCTTTCTCTGACGTTTTACCCCTTTTCCTAACCCACATAATCTTATACCTGACTGCTTCATATAAATCACGCAAAAAAACAGTGCCTCGGGACTAGTGAACTCCTTCCGTATTAGTAACTAAAAGATTAAATTGTAGTTCAGCTCTCCGACATTACCTTAGTAGTAATCTAATTCCGTACTATGGATTCTTTAGGAAATGTTATTTCTGAAGTAATTTACTCCAACACTCTGCCCTCAGCTTTCTTTCCCACACTAACGTAAACACAATGTCGGTCAGTACCACAATTTGCTGCGCAAAGCTTGGAGTGTTCAGCGGGAAGTAATTTAGAAGTTTGCTTTCAAGCAGAAGCAAAAAAGAAGTTATCAAGGACTAAGGATTTAGGAACTATGCAACATTGTACAGTGGAACCAAGAGCACAAATTTGAGTAGCAATTCTAGTAGATAAAAATGAAAGACCAAAATAGATAGTTACTCGTTTATAAATTGCAGGATTCTAATATTCCGATTTAAAATTGAATGTGATTATACTGATGTCCCCAACCTTTTGATTCAGAATTATACAGATGATAGAGACTTCTAAAGTGAGCATTTGACATAAGGTACCATTGGTCGGAAATGAATATTTTGGATACCACGCTATCTGTAGATCAATTTAGCAAGCTGTTCTAATTTCGACATCCATAACCAACCTGAAGCTCACAGTAGGTGTGCAAAGCGGCTCAATATCTGCATTATGACGCATGACATCTTGTCTAGCCTCCTCCAAGATCTCTGGTGACTGTTGCACAATGGCAGGGGCAGCTAGCATCCTAGCAAGTAATTTCTATTCAGTTTCAATTGAGATTTCATACACCAACGTCTGCATGTGACCCTATAAGAAAACGTCCAGAGTACTGAGATCCGACAATCGCGCTGGCCACGTTGCAGGATCTCTTCCTCCGATAGAGTGATTAGGAAGGGTATTACTCCGGTGACTGTGGACGTGACGTTCAAATGGACAAGGCCCCTGTCCTCTTGGAGCCACCTGCTCTCACGAACAAGTGGTACGGTCTCCAACAACTCTGGCAGCACGTCTTGTAGAAACACGAGGTAGCGTTGACCGCTTATTCAGGGTGGCAGAAGATATCCTATAAGATGTTCCGGTACAATTCCGCCCTACATGCTAATATCAGCAATCTCTTCTGGTGACTAGGCACATGGATGGCATGTGGATTGCTGTCACTCCAGAGATGGCTATTGAGGCAGTTGTATCACGGCTGAAAACGGTGAACAATTCAAGCTGTAGAAAGTCTACACTATGGTAGAGCGCTGAATAATCCATTGACAGAACTGGTTTGTGGGTTGCAAACATCTCACCCTAGGCTATCTATGATAGGGATGCAATTGTTGTTCATTTAGGACTTTCCACACAGAAGTTTTGGAAAAATTAAGCTTACGGGTAAGACGACGTTGGCTTGAGTTCCACACAATCCAACACCATTTTCTTAAATAGCTCGTTATTTTACTTCCTGGCCAGCGCTCCGTGACTTCAGTACACCAGTGCCAATCCGCAGCTAACAATTTCTTTCAATCCGGATGATGTCGGTAAGTTCGTTGGCTTTCGAGCAGCACCAAGCATTAAATGCACATCTGCAAGTTCTGCGTCCAGTGACGCTCCACCTTCGACAGTAAGTCATGCATAGTGTACAAAATAAATGAGAAATGAAAGCGCCAGGCAGTTTGTTACGCAAAACAAATAATAAATGAAGGTGTCGGGTAGTTTGCTGTATTTCAAAATTCTCAATTTAAAAGCCTCTACAATCTGAATAGCTTTGAACGTAAAGTTTGGGGATATCCTGTATGATGATAATTGCTGCGTACGTCTCGAAGGAAGGTAAGAAAGTAGCGTTATAACATTGCAAGAATTAGTAGACAAATATAAACTATTTAAGCGGGGACTTAAATGTTAGAATAGTCAACGTTCGCACACCCAATCTAATAGAAAATAATCGAGAGTATGTCATTAACAGCAATACACAAACATTGAGACAGCGTATAACCAGTTAAAGGTAATGGACACTTTTAAAAAAGACTACATAAGTACACAAGAAGTGGATGTAGCCCAAGATCAATAATTGATTATTTAATTATGAACAGCAAGATTAGATCACTGGTCAGAGATGTTCTAGTACACAAGGAAAGTGACATATACTCAGATCATTACGTTATGATCAATAAAATAAATATAATAGCAAAGTGGTGACACGTTTATCTTCACAATAAGAGAACTCATGAAGGCCTATTTATGAAGACCTATCATGAAGACTACATTTATTGCAAGATCAAGCTTTTAAACAACACCATGACAGAAGAATGGCAAAATGCATGTTAGAATATATCAGAAGATGTAAACACTGAATGGGACACTATATTAGAGATAATACACAAAACAACAAATGAGATATAAGGAAGGAATGAAAATAAGGAGGAGGAAAGGTTTGGGAACCTGGAGTTAAATTGAATTAACAGCGTTCTATTTATGCACCCTCTTTAAACTGCAATGGTTCTCAGCGTCGCATTTTATATTGAGCGTGAAATACCACTTAATTTTGCTCTAATGCCTCTTTTTCAGGTTTGAGGTATTTTTACTTGCTGTAAATCTACGACATGGAACCGCCGCCTTTGCTTTCCTTCCGGAGGAAGCCATGCTAAGACGCCCCACACCCTAAACCAAATAGAAAACAGATTCTCCTGGATTAAATATACCCTCAGAACAAAAATGAATCGACTACTATGAAAAATCTCGGAAACAATGGAAAAAAATTGAAGGAAGTACCACGGGAAAAGGAAGTGAGGAAAATACTGTTATATATGAAAGACTTAAAGTAAGCATTAAAATCTACTTAATAACAGTAAGGTCCTGGCGTTGGAAAAAATTAATATGGAATCGGTAAACATGGCGGATTAATGTGCAAGTTCAGAATACTGCATTAATTTCATACACGTTAGCAGACTTATGAAATTTCAACTTCCTTGATAAGTGCAATAGTAAAAAAGTATACTTAAGAAAAGTGATTCAAGAAATTGCGAAAACTACAGCGGAACTACTTGATGGAAGAAGGTTATAAGGTCTATGTTAAAAAAACAAAGGATAATAAAACAAAATAAAAGGAAACCTATGAAAAGAGGATCATGTAGAGACAATGGCTTTTACTTGTAACAATTTATAGAGAACAGAAGGAAATAATAATTTAGAAACACTTATTAGGGTTATAGATTTTAACGAAGGCTTTGACCGAGTTAATAGACAGAAATTATAGGAAACATTAATTAAAATATATTATCCGTCCTTTGTTCAAGCAATAAAGGATTTATGGGAAGTTTCAATTGTAATTATAAACACTGGGTTTAAAGAACAGAGACAATGAAGACTAATACTGTGTTACTGGTATAACTGCAAGGATGTAGCTTATCATGTAAGAAATGGATACTTTTAACAAGCCCAGGAATAAGCGCCGACAGTAAAACATGTGTAAGCAGTCAACAACAAAAATGAAAGAATTCCGACGGTGTAAATAAGATTTCTTGGGTAAATAAAGGCTTATATTAAACAGGACAAGATTAAAAATGAAGAAATAAAGGGGAAGTAATGACTAAGCTTAGTAGGCGAGCCAGGGTTGCCAACTTTTAAAAGTAAAATTATCGTACCGGCCACTCAAAATTATAGATTTGGATTCAAAATTATCGTACACCATAAACCAAATGCTGCAACAACGAAAATATCAGCACAACATTTATGAAAATGTAATAGTATTGATGTTAATGGTATCCACTTACAAGATTGATGCCCTCAATCAGTATTTCAACTTTAGTACTTATGTTTCTCGTACTATTCATCTGAAAGTTTATCATCTTCCTCAACTGTTGTAGTATTATACAAATTTGTTACTGAGATGAACTTTAACATCTTCTCGGCAACTTGCACACCATATTCTTTTATGAGCTGAGACGACAGAATAACTCCATTTACCATATGTAGCGCCAATCTGTTTCTAATTTTGGCTTTTTTAAGCCCAGTTTAGAAAAAAGTATTCCACAAGAAGCGTTTCTGTTGGGCAACGAAATCACGGACGATGCAAATTTATCCGCTTCTTTGAAATCAGTATTTCTACCTAGGTAACACATGTGTTTATTTCACACCGAATATCATTTATTCAGAGTTTTCTCCACTGATCGTCAATTTTCTGAACAGTGCCTTCTTCATTGAGATTACCAGATCTGGGCACACTGGCAACAAGAGGATAAAGGGTAGAAGGATTAGTAGGATATGGAATCGTTGTCTTAGAGTGGTGGAGACAGGCCATGAGGGCAAAAGTGATGTCGCCATTTGAAATAAATTTTATTTCGCTGGTGTGACAAACCAGTTTCAAACTATCAGCATTCAAATTATCGTACACCCCCATAATTATCGTACGGGTTGGTTAGCATGGGTACAAACATTAAAATGATCGTATGCCCTCATAATTATCGTACGGGTTGGCAACCCTGAGGCGAGCTACCAAATGCATGAAGCTATGCACGCTTTGTCTGTAGAGCAAACGGACAAAACTGGTTACCTACTCCCTACACTCTGCCGCCACTACGAACGCGCATAACTTGAATCCTCTTTAATGTAGCTGATCTACTGAGCATAGTAATGACTCATGGGCAACAATGGATTTAATTCGTGAATCGAATGAGTGAGGAGAAATGCCTACTCTTGCCAAAGAATTAGCAAGTAAGAGGACGAAGGCGAGATATAGGATGTCCTCGGAAGCGTTGAGCTGCTATTTCTGAAGCCGGAGCAGACAATTGCCTAATCCTTGTAGTGATGACGATGATGACGATGACGATGACGATGACGATGATGGTGACAATGTCTTTAAAGCACAGACAGCATTACTGTATTTTAAATATTATTACCATTTGTGTCAAATGCCCATGATAGGGAAACCAATGTTACTTGCACGAAATTGTTATATAACAGTGATTTTCAATAGCACGTTGAGCGCAAGCGCGCATTCGAGTTTAGCAGACCCACGATGCGCGTAACAGCAGCACCGGCTTGCGCTGCTTGAAACTGTTAATCGGGGCTTTAACATATGCATATCGTGGAAAAAGGCAAGCCACTTCCACATTTCCAGTCCCATAAAATACCTAAGCACACAAATTAATAAGTATTGATTGAGACATATTGGATACACTTTTAGAGGATTTTGTTGGAAGATTTCCAGATTTGAAAGCTTTCTAATCTAAACTGAATCTCTTTTCCTTGTCCAATTTTGTAGATCCTGAGAATATTTCAGTTGAACTTCAAGTAGAACTGATTTATTCTATGATTCAGATCTAAAAAATCTGATGTGTTCACTCACATGACTTTTTCTACTCTTGTACTAACCATTCTTACATATATCTTCGTATTAGTCGAGATAGACATTTGCAGAAATTATCTTATTGTTTATCTTCTTGTAATACAAGGAGAAAATTGAAATACAGCAGGCTTTGAGTGATAGTCAAATGTTTTAAAGCTCTCAAATTCCGTTCTCTTTGCACGGTTAACATATAAAAAGATGAATGGCAATGTTCCATTTAACATATCTCTAAGTTCTCCAAAACTTACACCAGTCACAAGGAATATCTCTGAAATGGTTCACTCTAAAAAAATAAGTTAGACCTGAATTGTGTGTTTTAGCAAGATCTACATTTTTTGTACTGTAAGATTTGCTCTACCTCTGACGGTTTACCAGTTATGCAAAAGTCATCCAGAGTAAATAGGACTCCATGGACTATAGCCAGAAAATTCAAGATATACATTTCATTTGCCATAAAAATAGCTCACACATATGGCATTTTCATCAAAATCGTTAGAGCCATTTTCAAGAAAACCAAAATTTTCGAAAACTTTTCCATGTAAAGGGTAGTATAGGGTGGAGCAATTTTCTTCAAACTCTTCGTGCCACATCTTTGAAAGATATTAACCTTAAATACCAAATTTAGTTTTTAACCGACTATTCGTTTTTGAGTTATGCTGTCCACAGACTGACAGACCCACTGACCTACCACGGACCGTTTTCTAATTATTTTTTTATTAAGGGGGCCTCAAAACTTATATTTCCGGTGAAGTCTTGACATCGATTTTTTGGGTGAAGTACAAAACTACTTTACCAAACGAGTAGAGAAAGTAAAAAGGCATGTAGTGATACTATTGTCAGTTTTTATCGAGCCCCTCTTCCAGATCCTACCCAGAATATTGCAACTTTGCTGTAATTTGATTCCTCATATATGATTCTGGAAATACACAAAATGAGCATAATAAGTGCGCAATTAGGTAAAAAGTGTGACCAAAGTGGAAGTTTTAATGTGGAGTTATTTTTTATTTCATGTTACAAGAGAAGTCTTTATCCATTTGAATTATTATTGTAAGGATAAACGTGTTATAAACATTCCTTATCCTTTGTGGTTTTAATGTTTCGTTTTTGGGATATTAATTTGTTTGTGAATAATGAAGTCATTATTGTAATTCGTATTAAAAACTTATGAGCACAAAATCTATCTAAATTGTTTTAAAGCATACAATAAGAAACACAATAATAAAAAGGGTTGAGTTCATCTTTCTTTCAAATTTGTACACCCATGTTTTGCTATGGTTTGCTTTCTCGGAGCGCTTCATGCCCACAAGTACTACCAAGGTCGCAAAATTGCTCTTCGGTTGACATGCCTGGTATACAGTAAGTAAAGTTAAAGAATTGTGAGCTTTATAAGCTATGAAACGTTCAAAATTATAACAGGAAAAGTATAAGCCGACTGAATGGCTGTTCGCAAAGTAGGTTAACCATACTTTTATCGGATAAGAGGGAGGTCAAACATTGCACATGTGGATAAAAGAAACCTTCCGTAGCTTCTACCATACATAGAAATAAAATAGCAATACAGCCATCTGATTCAGTTAGAGCCGGCTGTGCGGTCGCCTGTGGAAAATGCTATATAATAGTATCATTTATTATAACAAAAAACTTGTTTTGGATAAAGTGTCAGTAAATTTTAAATTTTGTGTTTGCTACAGTAGATCGAGGCATATAACTTTACTTTCTCCGTTTGATACATAGTAGGCATATCCCACCAAAATTTTGATATAGAAGTTTCACCGGAAATACCCGCCTTGGAGCTTCCTGAATACAGAAACAGCACTTTTAGGAGGTCCGTGTGAGCGTGTGTGTGTGTATTTGTGTGCGTGTAATATGTGTGTGCTTTAAGCTATTTATATAACAAATGAAGTGTTGCTGCAATTTTCCAATACTTATACTTTTCACAAATGGGAAGTCGTTACTCGTATTCCCCCTCCTGATTGTGCAAGAGAACGGAATGTCAAAGCCAAAACATAGCGACCAGCTCTTAAACGATTTGACTCTTGCTAAAGTCTACTATATTCCCCCATTTCCTTTGTACCTAACAGGACATTTTTTATAAAACTACTTCTGCGAATTTGTATCTGATTAGCATACTTAGAGAGAAGAACAAGCCTTTTGTAAGGGTAGTCTGTTGAAAAATGAATAGAATCGGTCCTGTGAACGTATACATTGGTTTCAGCACTTGTTAGCTCGCTTTTGGCAGCACCCATTTAATTTCGTCGAAGATAAATTACCATAAGAGATCGTAAAATCAATCAGTGCAATTTACTGTCTAATGGGAGACATAACCATAATCTAGAGAAGTCCTAACCAAATCGTAGGGGAAGCTGTGTGGCTAGAATTTAAAGTTAGCTCTTCTAAAGATAGCACATGACTTCTAATGACGTTACGCCTCCTGCAACTCATCGAACCCATTCAAAAATACAGCACACACACAGCAGTGATAACTATGTATGTGTTTAGCAGGTAAAGAAAATAAAGTTTGCTCAAGGTATCCCACTCAAACCTGAACCAAAGAGCTGAAACCTTCACAAGAGATGTACGAGAAGCCCAAGTTCCCTTTGCAGTTTAACACCAGGGAGAGCAGTATTTAATACGTATTTAAAGTAGTGATTAATTTAACCTCTCTCCATCGCCACTGACGCGAGAATGAAAGTGGATATTGACATCTATACACTTCAACCCCAGAGAGAAGACTGCTGTTGGGCGAACACCGAACTATTAGGGTCAGTCAATTAGCAGTAAATAAAGAGCTTATTATTTCAAAAGTAATTACCACAACCATTTATACACTTAGTCTCCTGTGACACAAGATAATCAATGTCGTCATAGAGAAATGTGTTTGCCTAAGGAATCATAACTGTGGAGCCATGAATAAAATGATTGAGTGCATTAGGAGAGCAGAATATTTTAAGTTCCACGTCTTGTTGCAGCACGATTTACAAAAGTCGATATTTCCAACATGCAGCCTGAGTTTATTGATTGTTTCTGTTTTATATTTTATCATCTGTCGGACATACAAATAGGCAATGTCTTGAATTACCGCTCGCCTTTGTGTACATATTCGCAAATAGAAATGGAAGTGGTGATTCAAGACACAGTCTGTGTGTGTCTGTCTGAGAGACAATGATATATGGAACAAAGAGTATCTATAAATTCAATTAAACCTTGGAAATATCGACTTGTGTAAAGCGCGCAGCAACACGACGTGGGACTTCGAAATATTCATTCTGCTCTCCTATTGCGTTATACCATATTTTCCACAGTTATACATAGACGTGCACCTCTTCGTCCAAAGCAAATCGACAGCCACAGTCTTTCTTACCTAGAAAGACAAGAATATTCTAAAAATGCGGAAATTATATGGCTAAAGATCATGGCTATATGGAGGATGGTAAGAGCTTTCCAGTGGCACTTTTGGACCATAATCGAAATATCCTCGGTGACATGTGGGCGGGCAGTATCGTGCAACAGAATGATGTGGTCCGTCAAAATTCTTGGGTGTTTGGCGCGCTTGTAGTTTTGAAAGTTTGTAGTACACCTAGCTGGTCCTCTTTCCCGATCTCCATATTGATGTCAAACGCGCACAGACTCACGACCCCACTTCGAGCACGTCTTAAGACAAATAACGCTTCTATGCAGAGACCTCCAGCGCCAACAACTTCCATGCCATGCCCGTTATATTGTCTGTCTTGTTTTCATTTGACTGACCCTCACAGGTATGCCATCTCCCAGCTTTCCAGGATGGCACTGGAGGAATTTGAGGTGCCTCGAAGTCTACCTGGGCAACAGCATCCAGACTTAACCAATCTCCAGGGGTTTGGAAAATCCTGCCACGCCGAGCCAACAACTTCGTTTTGAGAGGAGCTCCGTTCCACACAGCGTACTTCTAGTAATGTCAGAAGTACCACTGGAGTACTAGAGTGCTAGAGGTTCAGAGTGCTTGCACCACAGCAGACATAGAGAACAGAACCTCTCCCCTACGGGGATCTAACAACCTTCACACGTGAAACCACTTACAAACACAGTTAACAAAGATGGTCGTGAACACACACAAGCGTGAGCCATGAGTATCTGCTGAACAGGATTCAAGGTGGCAGTTAACTGCAAATAAGAGACAGCTCATTTATATCCGAGGCTCGTTTCCTTTAATCCCAAGGGATTGCATATGGGATTTATGGTGGACGATGCTGCATCTGGGCGGATTTTCTCCGAGTTCTCTGGTTTCTCCCGTTATTTATTTCACCAACTGCTCCATCATCACCTTTTCTGTCATCCATTTCACCTTCATTTCATATCATCCTCCCACTCTCTCTCACTCTCATACCAGGTATGGGCCAACACCCCTCGCTCCTGCTTCTCTAGTGAAGTAGTTTCTTTTCTAAGCAGTGAAACTTGCATACAAAACAGAAGCACTGAGAAGTCGTGCTTCGCTTGTCATAAACAGCAACGGTTTTTCTCCGCGTGTAATGCATAGAAAAACACCCAGCAATCGTTACGCCCGTTATGAGCAGATTTGGAGGCTGCGGCGATCAAGCCCCTTGGCTCTGCATGGGCTAGCGTGCTGCCGAGAACATCACAACGCTAGAAGAGTTGGTCACCAACTTAGAGACATATACGAAGAATTGGCTAACCACCACCCAGTTGTTAATTCATGTCTAATTCATACCATCAGTGCATATATTACACATTTCGTTTGTAGCAGAAAATCCCATAAACCTTACAACATTGACATGATTAGATAAGTCATGACATTTAAATATTATTATGGAATGCAGACCACGTTCTCTGGTTAAAAAGTACAGCATTGGATAGTAATCTCAATTTCCTATTAACTCGAATACTTGATTATAGTTTGTCTGCATTCTAGTTTGGATGTTTAACAAGCATACATCGGAGTATCAATCATAATGTTGCTAATTCTAGTTCGCTCTGGATTGAAAATAACAAAATCAAAAGATAATTAAAATAATAATGCGTCATATTCGTTTGATTAGAGCGCCAGGCTCAATATAAAATTACAGGTACGAGACTCTTGCCGTTCCTACTAAATTGTGATGGAATACTTCGAGAATTATTCTGAAATATGATTCCTGTGCATGGCATAATTAATGACTTCTATGCTACATCATCAATTTAAAATAGTGTTACTTACGAAGCTAGAACGATTAAAAATAAACAACGGCAATTTTGTAGTTGCATTGTGTATGATTTTGACACTGCGTTATACAGTTATTGTTCTTTATAACACACTGCTTAACAATGTGATACTGAGTTGATGAAACTTGATACAGTGGTTTGCAATGAAAACCACAGGGTTTAGGTTTCGCTCATCATGACGAAACTGCAATGCTTGCACATGATATATATCCTCCAAATTACACCTATTTGCTAGAAAAGGAATACTGTCTGTTTAGGATTACAGCACTCTGGGTTATATTACATCTGTTATATACCTTTGTGTTCATTAAAATGCTCATTCTTAATTCAAAGCTAACAGCGAATGTTAAAGTGATTGTAGTACATAAACAGTTTGTCTTTTAATGGTTACTTTTGGCCCATTCTTCGCCATTTTACGTTTAAATTTACGTGAATTAATGGGAAAGCTATACTATTTCCGATTATTCTCTCTCTCTCTCTGTCTCCTCTCTGTGAAGGTCTTCTCTATTGTGTTAAAACAAGTAGACAACTTCAAACGCTGTGACTGTTAGAACGAAGAGCAGGTCTATCAGTTCGAGTTACGTCAGGCAAGAGGCGTGTAGTACCACGTTGCCTAGATAAATGACACTGAGAGTACGGAAGTGTAGGGTTCAGTCAGGTGAGACAATAACATCGCCACCACAAGTAAAAAGGGGCAGCGGTTATGAAATTTGCTAAGTCCAAATCCCGGAAGTATCTTGACAGAACACAATCCAACATGCAGTCTTCCAATACAAATTTCCCCGACATTATGTCCTCACATTGATAAACTAGTTAAAGAAAAAGAAACAGAAAGTATCAGAAAATGTACATGTAATTTTGTTCTGATTGACTCCCTTATAATTTACAGAATTTTGCATTGTACATTCTGTTCTATTTAGTTTATAACAGAACTGTCCTTCACATAAACTATAATTGTTATACATTTTCTCTTAGCGCAGATGTAGTTGTTTATAATCTTGACCAAATGTGTAACTATGACAGACACAAAATTTAACGGCGGCTATTCCCTTTCTTGTGGTGCAAACACATTTTATGGATGCAAATTATATTTGTCACCGACCTTAGAGCGTGATTTCACAGCATGTTAAACTATACAACACCGCAAGGCGTAGCAAGTCTCGGATTGATGCTATGTTAGCTACCTCCACTATAATGGTTTCTATAATCAGAAGCGATCGTGTTTTACGATAAAATTCCTCATAGAAAAAAAAAAGAACTTTATTATTATTCCTTTAAGTGGAATTATATTATGATGCAGGTGCAATGGCCCAAACTTATGGAAGCCTACACCTTACATTTGGCTATTTAATAACGCTATCAATTGCCAGGATCATATCAGCGTCGCGAGTGTGCACGGGATTTCGTCCCTCAGGAGTTGGTTTACATGCTAGTAAATCTACTGACATGGAGCTGTCATTTTTAAGTAACTTAAAAACCGTCGGTCTGGGCCGGATTTGAATCCGCGACTTTGTAAACAGTAGGCCAGCATCTAACCAACTGAGCCATCCGTATTGACGGAAGCCTACACCGGGCATTTGGAGAGATAAGAAAGATAAGTCGCGCTCTCGTCCACGTAAACAAGCGCTATCGTTAAATAATCAAATCTTGTGGAAGTTTCCGTTCTTTGAAGTACTTAAATGTTCTGAAACCTTATAAAAATGTCTAATAGCTGTGTAACCAGAGTTCTCGCAAGTCAACAACGAGTCAGTAAGTAGAGGATGAAGTGATTTCAGATGGAAGAGAAAGTGCTGCACTCCAAGCGACTGTTATGATGTGCTGCTACAATGAGAAGTCTAGTGTTCGTATCTTCAGTGAGCTAACTGTCCGGAAGAAGAAGCTAAGTCGTGCCTATTTCTTTGCGGCGCTACGTCGCGCAGAAATGAATTCACAGTGAAATTTAAAAAAGATCACATAAGCAAAGTCACTACGAGAACTTAGTGATACGACGGCTTAACACGTGGACAGAATTATAATATTATTTGAACTTATTCTTATTGAGCTAGCTGTTCAGTCGAGCTTGTTCAAACATTTGCTGCTTAATTAACTCTTGTCCCCTGTTTGGGGTCACTACTGACCCCATTGATACTGTATAGTTGATTAATATGGACTATTCTATTTGCAGAATCTTGACGATATACACATACCTTTCTGAATTCTTTTATGCCTATTAAACAAATAATTACGTTTTAAACAATTATTTGTTTATAATAAAGAGGTAATTATTGATATGGGTCATCAAATACCACTTAAAGGATTAACAAAACGTTTTAAGTCTTCGCTTACTTTATGCAGCATGTTTGCTGTTTTTAGATTTATTCAGGTAGTAGCACTTTGATGGTTGGACTGGAAACTAATGTGCCTTCACCAAACCACTGATGATGTGCATTGTTGGTGTTACTCAGTATGTATAATATTCCGCTCAAAAATATAACTATTCGATATGATGTTAGACAGGCTAAAGGTTATAGCGAGAAAAAATGCTGAAGGATTTAGAAAAAAAAAAAACGAAAAAAACTGCGAGTGATGCAGAAGGCGATATCATTGAAAGTGAGGCAGAAGTTTCTGACATCCTTGGCTCTGAAACTAACTGTGGTGGTATTAAAAACGGAAATATTTACACGTTTATAATTTTTTCTTATGTGGTATATATTTTAAAAGGAAAAAGTAAGTTGGATTTGGAAGTGTATGGATTGTGTGTGATTCTGGAAGAAAGAAGGTACAAGGATTAATAGAATTAATTACACTTTATTATACCTACTGGCACCAAATGATTTTTCTCTGCATTTACAGTTCGTCCAGTATTGTCGTTAATGATTTAAAAATAGCTTTTAAAATCAGTATATTTCTTGCCGGATATCATGTCATTTTGATTATTTAGACACCGTAGTTTCATTTTAAAGTAGTTAATATTCCACAGAGATAACATTGTTAGCTAAATGACTTGGTTAAACGTTGCTAAATAAATTATATACTTAAAATGCAAGCAACTACGCTTTAGGATAATTACTGACCTTCATCAGGGGTGCAAAAAGAAGCGATTACTCGACTCACTGCACTAACTGCTGCATTAGTTTCCTCTAATCTGATGGTTGGTATACCTGAAGAAAGAACTCAATAAACTGGGTGAGATATGCCGCTTCTTCAAGACTTAATCACAGTTCCTAGCTACACCATGCAGCGCTTATAGACTACAAGAAGATATGTTTTACAGTTTCTGAATGTGACACCACAGTTATTGGAGATTGGAGGATGCTTTGTCGGAAGCTGTCGCAAAGACCGAAAAGGAAGTATTGCTGCGAGGGTTACTGGAAATATAATTTCCTTTACGAGAAAAACACGAAGGTTTGCAGAAGAGATGTATTTCCAATCACAACAAAATTGTTTCCTACGTCAAAACATGTATTATATAGACGGTTTTAGGGGTGTTAATGCGAAGGCCTTAACGGCAAGTTCTTAACGTTAGGCTGGAACATAACTTTGTCTACCATTTTCCTTTATAGTGCATGGTTACATAAAAGTAAAATTGGTCGAATATCTGATTGCCAATGTAACCACCCTCTTATCGTAGAGAGGTAGAGCATTAAAATATGAATTATTCGCGTCTCTTTGTTATTTTTTTTATTTATTTATTTTTCTTTTTGGCTAAAATGAGTCGTTAGGACCCCCACCCCCCAAAAAAATTAAATAACTGGATTTCAGGATGATTCCTCGAAAGCTTGAAGGTATACTCTCCACTTGTTACTTGTAGTGGCTGCTAACAACACAGCGAAACCAGTTTTCTAGGACTGTCCTAGTTTGAACTTCGCTCATTGTAGGTATGAACGCATGCATAATAGCAGTAGCCATATTAGTAAATAGGCATTCGCTTCTTCAGTCTTACTCTCCTCCACATTTTACGTAAATGCATTCAGTAATGTTCACTTATCTCCTTTACCTATCGCGATAGATCAATTCCTTTTTATTGCACTACTTTATTTGTCAAATTTGTGTCTAACATCTCGCGAAATCTCATACTCATGTTCCCTGTATATGTGTAAAATAATCCAGTAAAGAGTGTATTACTTCACAACTAACTGCTTCACCTGCTAATGCAGATTTTAAACTATGGCTGATGCAAATTTAATGGCGGGTGTAAGGAGGAGCTTCACACGCTGTGAAATAAAGCCGTAAAGGCACAACGAGATAGAGAATAGTAGCCACCATTAGGTTTTCTGTCTGCCATAATAAAATGTATGAATATATCAATGGTGCCTATATACAAAATCAAATGCGTATTTCATTGTGTATGCCTAAAGAACAGAAAATGGATCACTTTTATAACTGGTGACAGTTTGCAATTATTGCTGATTCCATTTACATATAGAAGGATTATAGGTAGATTTTATTTTCCTATAGTCCGATTTCAAATTAGACTGATATCGCAAGCAAGTGTTGACTACATTAAAGCGGAACCAACTCTCAGCACGTGATTTAGTGCACATGGGCAAGGTATTCAGATTGGCTAAAGTTACGATAGGAATCGATTCCTACTAGTGGAAATAGGACAACAACGAACTCTACTGCAGCTAATGCGGGATGTGACGGTAAGAGAATTGGTGAGACACGGTAAGTATAGCGGTTCCTTATTTGTCATGTCAACCTAATTTCAAAATAGATTACAGAGGTGTTATAACTACTAAGAGCAATTGAAAATAACAATACGATGTTAAATTATGAACGTCTATTCATAAAAAAAGAAGACAGTTATCCCAGCGAGCCCATTCCCAAGTGTTGTATTCAGGAGCTCATGATTTCGATTCCTGTCAACTGACCGTTTTAGGTGGATTACTAATGCTGGCATGGTTTCTCACCTAACATGGCACCCTTTCCCTAGGTTTGCCTTTATTCCATTTTTCATATAATAATAACCCAGAGATTGAAGGAATTTACACAGCACTTCAAAACTTACGAGTATTTATCTAGTCACAGCACCCGATTAAAGATCAGAAGCCCGTACACTTCACTCACTCACTCACTCACTTACTCACCCACTGACCTACCCACCCACTCATTCTCTGACTCAAGACCTGCGATTCAAGCAATAATGTCAAAATCGTATGCCAAGATGTAAAAGTAGAAAAGAAAAGAAATACATAACATGGTTCAACAGATACACTTGACAAATAAATTGTTTTTCAGTGGATTCCAGTACTTCGTAACACAACAGGAATGTAGCTAATATGTTAGCAAAACGGACTCCAAACTTCAGGAAAAAAGCAAATAAAATTTCTTGAGAGTCAATAAAAAGGATTATAAAGAACAAAACTTATTTGATCAGAACTATAAGTTAATAGAACGCAATGAAAATTCGTGATCCATGAAACTTACGGAAGACGTGTCTTAGTTCCCGCAGGTGCTGCTGCTATGTTTCGGTTAATTATTTATTGGACATGACTGTGTGGATAAACGTCTTCATAGGATTGGAATAATCCCATCATAACATTGTTTACTCTGCTCTGAACCAGTTGAAATAGACATGGAGTATCTGACGAAATGTATTATTCTTCGAAATCATCAACATATCGCTAATGAGAATGACTTTGTTGTAAGCGTATCTCCTGTGCATTAGACACAATTCTAAAAGTATTAATATTGTTCAATAAAAGTATAGTTGCATATGATAAACTAATGTGCAAAATGTAATTCCGTCAGCATCCAAAAGAACCGTCAGAGTGGTTATTTACTTGGGACCTCCCCATCCTTTACATAGACACATCGCAGTCACTGGAATTCGGACTCTCGACATTTGTCTTTGGAATACTATTCTTTGGATGAGCTTCATGTTGCGGTGCCATCTTTTTAGTACAACGTTCGTAGTATTTTGCTTTTGCTTGTATTAGGATGCTGTTTGTAGCTGCAAATTGCATCAACTTGCATCCATCAGTAGCTGCGAGATCTCTTTTCTGGGTACGGTCTCGAGAAGGGCTATCGTGTGTAGTATATAAATAACATTACGCCAATATTCTGCACAAAAGCCATTTATTATTAAACACTTTACCAATATAAATATAATTCAAGAATCGTCCTGCCCAAATATAGTGTATATTACCCAAATAAGTCATCTTCCTTCTTCTTCATATAGATTTCATTTTTACCCTCTCTACTGGTAAGTAGGGGAAGTATTGTATTCCACCCAAAAATTCGATGTCGAGATTTCACCGGAAATATGTTTTAAGACCCCCTGAATCCAAAAAAAGCAGTTTAGAAAACGTTCCGTGTGTGTGTATGTCAGTCTGTGTCTGTGTGTCTGTGGACAGCATAACTCAAAAACGAAAAGTAGGTTAAAAACCAAAGTTGGTATTTATGTTTAACGTCTTTCAAGGATGCGACACGAATATCTTGAAGAAAATAGCCCCCACCCCTCCCTAAACTACCCTTTACGTGGAAAATCTTTCGAAAATTTTTATTTTCTTGAAAATGGCTCTAACGATTTTGATTAAAATGTCATATGTTTGAGATATTTTGATGACGAATAAAATTTATATCTTGAATTTTCTGGCTATAGCCCGTGTAGTCGTATTTAATCTGGACGACTTTTGCATAACTCGTAAACCGTTAGAGATAGACCAAATCATACTACACAAAAAATGTAGATCTTGCTAAAATACACAATATATCTCTCAATAAATTTTCTTGTATGGTGAACCATTTCGGATATATTTCTCGTTATGTGTTTGAGTTTGGGAAAACTTAAAACTTTCGTGAAATGGAACATCGTTGTTCATTTTTTATATGTTAAGTGTGGAAGGAGAACGCAATCTCAAAGCTTTAAAAAATTTGACTGTTGCACAAAACCTACTGTACTCTAATATTCCCCTTGCACCTACAAGGAAATAACCAATAAGATAACTTGTAAAAATGTTTATCTCAACTAACACGAAGAGTAATAGGAATAAGAGGTTGTAGCAATGCTTAGCACAAGAGTAGAGAAAGTCATGTGAGTGCAACACATCAGATTTTGTTACATGTTAAGTGTGCAAAGAGAACGGAATCTCAAAGCTTTATAAGATTTGACTATCGCTCAAAGCCTACTGTATTCTAATGTTCCCCTTGCACCTAGAAGGAAACAAGCAATAAAATAATTTGTGCAAATGTTTCTCATAGCTAACACAAAGAAGGTCTGGAAATAAGAGTTTGTAAGAATGGTTAGTACAATAGTAGAGAAAGTCATGTGAGTGCAGCACGTCAAATTTTTCCATTTATATGCTGAACATCTAAGGCCACATCAGCAGCTTTTGTTTTGCAACAATTACTCATCGGTTCCTCGTTTACTATTTGTGTAACTTTGCGTTTGTTTTCGTAGGATGTTCTTTATAAAACTGAAATTATAACCCAGGCAGACACACATTTAGACTCATAATCACATTTCCAGGTACTAGGAAGGTTGCGGAATAATCCTGGTTAAAGTAAAATTCCCATTCTACAACTCGGAAGCAAACCCCGAACCCCTGGATTTGTAAGGTAGCATGCTGATCACAAGACTGCAAAGGCTAACATGGATAGGACACAATTGGACATTTTAGCGTCGCTCTTAAGTTGCTTCATGTACAATTTCACATTTATATTATTTCATGATGCTTTGACAGGAACATTAATATACCTAACTTTTTAGAAATGATACTTTTTACATTCATGACAACAGTACAACATGAACACTTTGATCATTTTTTTAAATGATCAATTTGTTTCACCTTTCAAGAGTTTCACTCTTTCGCGTTACTCTAATGGCACGCCGATTTAGAATTAAGTAATTAGGGGGAAAATGGCATAAAATAATTCCGTCATTAAGGGGTCAGCTGTTCCAGTAGTGAATTATAAAGATGGGTTGAAACTTCACTGTCCATTTTAGATTCAAAGAATTTCCGAGAGTAAGAGGTTTTGTATGTCCCAGTGAATAATGCAAATTTAGAAGCATTCGTATGTGGGTTGAAGACATTCGATTTCCCCATTCTAGGCACTTTATTTCCCAACTTTACAGATAAAGTGTTTTCCACTCTCGTGTCCAGAATTCAAACCTCCAGGTGGAAGACTGGAGATAATACTCTAAATCTGTAAATGTAAACCCCGCGCGACATAGTTAAAAACTGAAAACTGTTCAAAGCGTAATAAGGAAATAATTTCACACAAATATAATCACACGGAGAACGAAATTAGCTTCTTTTGGCTATCTTATGCCCAGATAACTGATTTCGTTACAAAATATGCACAGCGCGAAAATTCGTTCACTTGCTGATTTTGAAACGGTCGGTAGGGGAACAATGAATGTTTTGTTTAAAGGGCAATAAATAGGTTATTTATTTTTTAATTTTTTGAGTACAGGATACCCATACCACAACGCAAACAAATTCTACAAGGTCTGCAGGATCCAAGAATTGAAGAATTTCAGCTTGAGTGTATGTAGTGTGAGAAGCTCGCAATCAGAGGTTCCGGGTTTGATCGCCGTTGCACAAGCCTGGGAGTGTGGAGACACCCCGCACTGGATTTGAACCAGTGCGGCACTACTTACTAAAAAACCCCACCGGAAGTAGGAGGTCCGTACCTCACTTGTACAGTACCGCACTAAGCACCTGTGCATTTCTGGATCCTATTGCCTCTTTTTAAGGTTTTCCAGGGTGGTAGCTGAATACTAGTTTAGCTTCTGTAATGTCACGAATTTTCCTGTCTATATTACTTGTCATTTGGTTTCCTCGTCAGCGTTGTGAGTCGTGTGGCTGTAAAATTTGTTTTGAAGAACTGGCTGTGCTGGCGTTTGGTGTATCACGAACCCCCAGCGAGGACCGCCCTTAGAGATGAAGGGGTACGCGTGTGGTCACCTGGGTTCGGCAAGCCAAATTCCTCTTCCACACTTATTCTGTTCTAGAACTATAGGTCTACTGTTCTTATAGCTTAATTACTGTGTGTTCATCAGATAATGGTCTTAGGAGAATGAAGGGGAGAGGAGAGATTTTCCATCTAGTGTAACCCGAGTTTTGTAAACTTCCGCGCAAACATTATTCTAGTAGTTACGTTTTCAACTTATCTCCTATGTTGTTCTGCTATGCTTACTTGCTGCTAATTTATCTTGATTTCAGTTGTAAAATCGTACGAGTCACTAGTTTTAAGTGTAATTAATAAGAAAGATAGTGTACAGGGAGATAAACCTCCGCCTATGGGGTGTTGTGAAATCTGCTATGATGTTGTGCTTGTAGGACAAAGGGGCTCAGAGTGACGGTTCTATGTGTAAAACATATCCTTATAGGATGATTAACACAAGCAAACCTAGAGGTTCTTAAAGCCGACACATTTTTGGTTTTATTAGGCCACATTGTCGTTTGTTTGCTCCCATAAAACTAGCTTGGCCCAAGGTGAAATGAGTAGTTAAATAAATGTAATAGGTGATTTATCCATACAGAAACACGATATAACACTCGAGAGTATATCCTTGTGACTAGAAGGGATTGGCAGGGTTTTCGACAAGGTAGAAAATGATCAGAGGGAGAAAGACGGATCCATTAACTGAAAATAAAATTTAAGTTACGATATTTTGAGCGTATCCTTTGATTTAATATAGCGTGAATGCACATTCCAAGGTTGGCACTATTATAGTAAGCGTGACTAGAAGCACACTTCTGCTTCAGATATCCCTATTTTTATCTGGAATTGTTTACTGAGGCACTGGTCACTGCATTCCTCCCAGGGACCATGAGCTGGTGAACAAATTGATAGGTTTTACACTCAGAAAAATGTCGTTTTAAGATATACTTACAATAAATGTTTTTCTGTTTGTTTTACCCCTTTACCCCTATGGTCATATCACAACGGATATTTTAGGCGATACCGGTGTGTGGCGTACAGTTAACCTTCATATTCTCATCCCTAGATCATATCATCTTTCTTCGTCACATGTATACAGAGGAATCAGTGCAGGGCAACTGTGTCTCTGCCTGCGATGGACAGATGGCACTAGGTTGCCATCCAGTATATCTACCTTCACCGCTGTATATATAGCATAGCATTCGCTATTATCATCTATTTTTATTTTTAGTATTGCTTTTTTCTTTTTTCTATTGTTTTATATCTTTATGATTTACTTTCTCTACTACGTATGTAATTAGGTAGGGAAAGTATTGTATTTGACCCAAAATTTCCTTTTTATGTTATGAGGCGTGAGGCAGCCTGACCTTGAGCGTCTTTGATGCACGTAGCACCTGTGGTGTGAGGCAGCGCAGCCCCGAGCCTTTTCTGTGTTGCCGTGCCGCCGCTGCCGTCGGCCGGCATCACAATAACAAGGCTGAACTTTGCGTAGACAGCAATGAAATCAAGTGAAATTATAGAACAGCTATTAGTGCAATGACGCCATCATCAATCGCGAGAGATTTTATACTGGTGCAATATGCGACATAGTGCTCAAACTATGACTGTTCCCTTGTCTAGGTTTATGGCGGCACTAAACGGGTATTAAACATATTTTGACCATCAATCAGTGGTGGACGTCGTTATATTTATTTAACCCTAGCAATATCAACGGTGGGGGAGGGGGGAGGGGGGCTGTACTTTATACCTCTGTAATTGTGTGAACTATTTGTTTTAAATTTGTGGTAAAAGTCATGTACTTAAGTCACTGGATCTATTATTGAATTGGGTAATTGTTTTAAAGTTTCCATCGTTGGTCTTTTTGTGAAATAATGAAATGTAAAGGTGGTCATAAAGTACCACCGTAGTATAGTGTGATTCATGTAAAAAGTAAAAAAGAAATAGTTAAGCTACTGACATGTTAAATATCATCTTTATAAACATGACGAAATATAATACCCAATTTTAAAATAAATTTGTTTTAAAACTGCTGAGACGTTTTCTTACCAGTGGTGATCATAAAGTGTAAGTTCTGTAATAAGGGTTGGCATAATATCTAATGTGATTCATGCAAAGAAGTAAGAAGTAAGAAAAGAACAGTTAAACAATGTTAAATATTATCTTTATCAACATGAAAAAACCTAACTCCCAGTTTAAAATATATTTGCTGTGGAAAGTGCTTAAAGATTTCGTTAGCAGTGTAACCCCCCCCCTCCCTTATGTTGGTAATGTAAGTTCTTAATAAGGGTTGGTATTGCTAGGATTAATCATGTACATCATGCCATTATATGAAATGTAAACTCGTATTCAAGTATAGGGCTGCAATTCTCGTATTTTAATCGACTATGGGCTATCGGAAAATTTAATGTAGTTAAACATCCAATATGCCATACCTTGCAGTGTTGTATAGTTAAAAACACTGTGAGCTCACGCTGTAAAGCCGGTGATGTAAATATCATTTGCACCCATAAAGCTTATTTGCAGGAAAGAAAATATAGAGAAAACCGCTTATTCGAATGCCACAAAAGCCAACTGTGACATTTTTCCTCCACTATGGCACAGTTTGGTTATGTTTGATGATATTCCATCTGTGAGCTTGCATTAGTACCGCCAACTGTTCGTAAAATATAGCCACGGTAAAGTTACGGCCATAGCTGGTGCTACTGCATATGTTATGTTGCCACAAACTCAATATTTTTAGCCGGTTGCAGGAAAGACAACCAATAGATTTTAAAACAAGATGGCTCTTATCTGTGAACGCCATTGCATTGCTCATGTGTGCGTGGCTTTGTCTTAAATTGTTTTAGTGTATTATACACAGCATTGCTACTGCTGTTAATTTTAGGTTTGCAATACAGCAGCGCATTAAATATATTTGGATATTTTGCATTCAGAACTGATTTTATCCAAAAGTGTTGTTGCAGAACAAGATTTGCCAAAGGCGAGTAGTCACACCGTTTGTTGTGTGATAACGATGTTCAAGGATTATTATCATTTGAAAGCACGTTACTCTAACCCTGTGATATTTGAGGCTAGATATGTTTTTATTTTGATAAACAATGGTTATTTTATTTCCTTTAAAGGCTGTATATAAATATGCGTAACAGGAAGCATTCCTCCAGCGAAAATCAAATAGTTTCTGTATGAATGTGCTTTGTGGATCTTAAATGCTTTTGTGCATAATATACATTACACATTTTAATTTACACCTTTATTAAAATGTGCCTTGAAATCTTTCCCTGAGATTTTCGCACAGACTTGTTAGTATATTTCTAGGTTGGCAATACCGTCTTTTCGTGTAATGACCATTGCAGTCTAGTGATTTGAATTCTTGGGAACTGCCAATAAGCTCATTTCCCCATAGTAATAGCTATCAGCCGCCATTAATTTTTGTGTCTACTATAAATAGGCTTAGAATATCAGGTGTGTAATACTATGGAAGAGCTAACATCAACAACAGAATTCGGAATGTTTCCTCACAAGTGCGCATATTTGTGGAAGGATAATGTGCGGATGTCCGATCTTGCATGTAACACTCATAGCGTCATTTAGGAACCACAGTCCTACGACTAGTCTTTCACTTGTCTAACCTGGGACTCTCCTTATCTTACAAAACAGAGCGCACCACGTCACGTTTCCCAACTTGGACAGCTTATCGCTAAAGCTCCTCTGAATACCTTACTCAGCAACTCTGGGCACTACCTACGTAGCTGTCGCTTACACTGTCTGAACGGGCATCATCAGCACCTACAGGATTTGTGAATCCTGAACTCACGCCATTCACTGCTCTCTGTCTGCTATCTTAATGACCCTAACCGAGTGACAGGAGACAACTTGGTAAACTTATGTAAATACCTACATGATGAATTGTAGGAACTTGCACTATATGGTCCACCAGTCCATTATAATTTGGTTTTATGCACCGTGCTCACTTCCTTTTGGGTATTGACAGGAATATTACACACACAAACACATATATACATAGGGCTATAGCGACAGATTTTGATAAATCGTATTTTAACTCCCCGTTAGTTGCTAAGAGCCTGAGAGACCCCTACGTTAACTTAAACCTTATAGTTTTCGAACCAATACACCTCGCGCAATCGCCTGACTAGGACATCTGATGTTACACCTTACTCGATTGTTTGCTGGAGCAACAACCTTATGTGATAATTTCTTTAGCAGCAAGAGTGACTAATCAGCAGTTAGCTGCGCACAAGTCAACCAAACCCTACTCTCACTACATATTGCTGACATTTGTTTTCCCTCGTTAGTTATGCCATATTGCTTTGTCATTGCAAGCATTATGTTATTACTTCTCACAAACAGGAGCCAAAGATATGTTCTATAATATTCCAAGGATTTGGAAGTGGTGCATTATCTCTCTCGTGATGATATGCCTTATACGTGTATGACAACTTATGTGATTCAAATGATTCCAATTCTAAAGCTAAATTGAAAATGAGATCAGAAACTAATGAAGCAGAGGATGAAAGCAACCTATGCAATAATAACCTGTATTTTATATGACACCATATGCCTGTCAGACATTATTATTATTATTATTATTATTATTATTATTATTATTATTATTATTATTATTATTATTATTATTATTATTATTATTATTATTATTATTATTATTATTATTATTATTATTATTATTATTATTATTATTATTATTATTATTATTATAACAATAACAATAGTAGTAGTAATAATAACAATAAACAACAATAATAATAACAATAATAACAATAATAATAACAATAATAACAATAATAACAATAATAACAACAATAACAACAACAATAACAACAACAATAACAATAATAACAATAATAACAATAATAACAATAATAACAATAATAACAATAATAACAATAATAACAATAATAACAATAACAACAATAACAACAATAATAACAATAACAACAATAACAACAATAACAATAACAATAATAATAATAATAATAATAATAATAATAATAATAATAATAATAATAATAATAATAATAATAATAATAATAATAATAATAATAATAATAATAATAATAATAATAATAATAATAATAATAATAATAATAATAATAATAATAATAATAATAATAATAATAATAATAATAATAATAATAATAATAATAATAATAATAATAATAATAATAATAATAATAATCTCTTAACAGTTTCTATTATTTTATTAGGAATGCATTTGTTTTCCAGGGTACTCCATAGTACTCCTCTATTTACTCTATCAAACGCGTTTTCTAAATCTATGAATAATAGATGTGTCTCTTTATTTATTTCTCTTCCTTTTCCTGGGGCCCTAATGACCATGTTGTTGACGGGCCCTTAAACCCAACACACTCACGCTTCCTTTTTCTATGATTTGTTTTATAGAAAATACTCCATCTGTACAGGATCTCCCTTTTTGAAACGCTTTCTGCTGTTCTGCTAATTTATTTTCAATTATTTTTTGTATTCTTCTGGCTATTATTCTAGTATATATTTTATATGTACTGCTCTATAATTTAGTGGTTGATTTCGATCTCCTTTTTTATACATTGGTTTGACTTCTCCTTGTCGCCATGTAGTTGGTATGCTGTGTTTTTCCCAGCACATATTAAGAAGGTGTAAATATCTTAATTTAGTACACATATCAGCATATTTAAATAATTCATAGTTTATCACATCTGGGCCACTAGCCCTTCTATTATTTGTGTATTTTAGGGATTATTCTAGATCTTCCATTTGGAGTTTGTCTATGTTTAAATTTTGATGGTTTGGTTCTTCTTTTGTATTTTCATTGTACCATAGCTCCCTAAAATGTTCAATCCATTGCTCCTCTGTAATTGGTGTTTGTATGTATGCTGCTTCTTTCTCAGATTTATGTAAATGTTTTAATATTCTATATGCTGTCCATTGGCGACCATGTAAATCGTGTTCTAAATTAGATACCTACCGGTCCCAGCTGTCTTGATGGGCTTTTCTTACTATCGTTTTAACTTTTCCTTTTTTCATTATATGATATTTTTGATCCATCTGTTTTCTTTTGCAGGTATTTTAAGTAAGCCTTCTTCTTTTCTTCTATAGCCGTTTTAATTTCATCGTTCCATATTCTCAATCCTTTCTTCTTATGATTTTTTTCTTCTTCTTCCTAATGCTTCATATGCTACTTTCTTTATTGCACATAGTACGTTATTCCATTCTTCTTCAATATCCGAGCTTGTTTCGTTTTGCAAGATATATT
This sequence comes from Tenodera sinensis, assembly GCA_030765045.1. Classification (NCBI taxonomy): domain Eukaryota; kingdom Metazoa; phylum Arthropoda; class Insecta; order Mantodea; family Mantidae; genus Tenodera; species Tenodera sinensis. The sequence goes on along the minus strand of CM060966.1, from coordinate 42,522,452 downwards.
GGGATAATCTATTTTTGTACAGATTTCGTATACTTTCATCTTGTAATAGCTGGACTTTATATGTTTCTTCATTGTGAGCCTTTTTCATGGTTGGTTTTCTCCATCTTTCTAATAGTTTAATGTTACATGTCAAGAGGAAGTGGTTTGTTCCAACATCAAAACCTCTACATACTCTTACTTTGGTGACCTATCAAAGTTAATCGCTTAATGTGTCAAAGCTCTAAACATTCAGTAATGAACTTTTAAAAGGATAGCAATTTCGGGAAAAAGTTCCGGCAATACAAGTACTCTGTGGACAAGAGTATGAAATACAAACAGCTTCGCACATTTCAAACTGTCAGTGACGAACTCAGATGAAATGCTTTGAGTGTCAATTCAAAACTAATTGTAGGCTGGCCATGTCGCTCAGTCGGAAGGCTATCTGTTGTGTGGGGTATCCTGAGATATTCTGGGTTTGATTCCCACGGGGGAGGGGTCTGTAATGTCTCTCTAGCCTGTCTTCCTAGAGTCTGGAATGAGAACTCTGTCTCTAGGCGCTACGGATTGCCAACAATAATCAATCACAGTAAACACTTTTGTAAAATACTCATAAAAAGAAACAAATTTTAAAAAACAAGGATCCACCATTATCCTGGCCCCCACATTAAAATTCCTATACGGTTCCCAAAACTTAAGCTCCTAATTGTGTGTCAAACGTTTTTACCTTGTGACTTGCCAAAGTCTAAGAAATCTAGTTCTCGGATTTCTGTGTACGTATATCCTGACTTCTCAACGATCTGAATTGCAGGTAAGGAGCCCTTAAATCTAGCAAGGTGGCGCCACACAACGTGAGCGAGTCGCGCTCGGGAGGTCCAGGGTTCCATCGCCGGCGACTGCACACTCTGACTTGGGTTATTCCGTGGTTTCCTCATATCACTTAGGCGAATACTGGGGTTCATTATTTCCGTCATTTCCCTTAATTCTGTTTCCTTATCTCTCAGGTGTGCTTTCCGGCGAGTAGTGTTGGCGGTGCCGGACAGATGAAGTGGATGCTTGCGCATGGTAACTGATGTTCTCGGCGCTAGTTGGCGACTGTGCGGCCGCTGCTCTCCATTGTGGGAGGACACTTGTGCGGTTTCCGACCTGCGTTGCGGTGGCTCCGTCGGGGGAGGGGGACGCCGTGATGGAGGGATCTCAGCACTTGGGACTTCCGCGCGTCTCTGTGGCCCCTTCGGTTCCCTCACATCATACATACCTCCTAGGGGTGTTAACACATAATATATTGTGGTGAGTGAAGTTTTCTCTCCGTGTACGTACCCTTTATCTCTTTACCTTTACTAGCCCTTAATTGCCTTTATGATCCCAAGGTCGCGGGCTCAAATCCGGCCCAGACCCATGGTTTTTAGTTGTGCTTAAAATGACAGCTCCATGTCAGTAGATTTACCGGCATGTAAAAGAACTCCTGCGGGACGAAATTCCGGCAAACCGGTGACGCTGAGGCGACCCAGGCAATTGACAGCGTTGTTAAACAACAAAATAATTAAACTTACCTGTTTTAACTACTCAAGTTAATATTATTTCCTTAACACGGAAGTTGGTTCATGTATTATTCTTTCCTGACAATTTGTAACTCATGATCTTACATTATGCATTCATATTGCAGGAATTATTTGTTGCAATTATTTTTCTATCTCTATCATCATTTATAAAATTATAAGTCTTGCCCGTCAGCGGTTCGGATACCAAACTCAACTTCCTGCCAAATTAATACACCTAATTAAATATGTGTTGCCAGAAATCGCGAGCTTTATACTATAGAAAAACAGTTATAAAGGAATACGAATAAATTGCAATGAAAAATCTACTGTCTCCCTCTTGTGAAAGTTTCTCTACACTTACGCGCTATACAAATTTTTCACCTATAAAGGGATTCTTTCATTCAATTTGCAGTGCTAAAATTAAACAGTGTGGTTAATTTGCATGCACGAAATGAAAAACAAAACCAACTTTTGTATATCGTAAACCAATGTCTCTTACTAATGAACGAAAGAGAACAATCGTTGTTGCTTTACAGTAAACAGGGAAAACTTACACGACAATGTTGAATACTCCAAAGTAATCTACACATAGCAATTTGTAATAAATTGTTTATCTCAACACGCTGTAACTTTTAAATTTATATCTTCTCCAGGTTACATTGTTCAAAATAAGGAAAACTGGAGAATATTCGCAGAACACTCAAGATGTACACTCAGCTCCATTGCTGCTGTCCCTACAATTTCGAGAGGCATTTTACTGGTCTTGAAAGGTGAAATACGTAAGGCAAGACGGAGGTGTGCTAATTGTTTACCTTTCCACACATGCAGTGACGTTTTTACGTGCACAGTTCTAGATTAATCACATGTGTACCTATAACTCCACTCAGTGTCTTTATGTGGAAAATTGGCTTCTCACACACCCACAATTCTTTTTCCGTGCACCTCCGCAATATCTGCACGCATCGCGTTATCTAGAGGAACTGAATATTTTACTTTCTCTACTACGTATAGCAGAGGAAGTATTGTATTCCATCTTAAAAATTCGATGTCGAGATTTCATCGGAAATATACGTTTAGAAGCCCCTTGAATACAAATAAAAAACATTTTTACCTTTCCTATTGGTAAGTAGAAGTATTGTATTCCACACAAAAATTCGATGTCGAGATTTCACCGGAAATGTACGTTTTGAGACACGGAATTAACAAAAAAAGACATTAAGAAAAAGGTCCGCGCGCGTGCGTTGTGTTTCAGTCTCTGGACAGTATAACTCAGAATCGAAAAGTTGGTCAACAACCGAAGTTGCTATTTGAGTTTAACGTGTGTCAAGGATGCGACACGAAGATTTTGAAGAACATAGCTTCACCCTAAACTACCCTTTACAAGAAACTTTTTTGGAAAATTTTGATTTTCTTGAAAATGGCTCTAACGATTTTGACTAAAATTGTTTGTTTTTTATAGGTTAACCGTGCACAGAGGACGGAATCTCAAAGCTTTAAAAGATTTGACTCTGGCTCAAAGCCTACTGTATTCTAATATTCCCCTTGCACCTACAAGGAAATAAGCAATGAAATAATTTCTGTAAGTGTTTATATCAAGTAACACGAAGAAGTAGGAAGAAGAGTTTGTAAGAATGGTTAGTACAAGAGTAGAGAAAGTCATGTGAGCGCATCACATCAGATTCTTATAAAAAGAACACTTGTGAATGTGTGTGTCCGTCTGTCAGTTTGTGGACAGTATAACTTAAAAGCGAAAAGGCGGTTAAAAGCCAAAGTTGGTATTTAGGTTTAATGTCTTTCAAGCAAGATTTTAAAGAAAATTTCTTCACCATAATCTGCCCTTTGCCTGGAAAATTTGTCAAAAATTTTGATTTTCTTGAAAATGGCTCTAACGACTTTGATTAAAATGCCATATGTTTAAGATATTTTTATGACAAATGAAATGCATGTACCCATATCTTGAATTTTCTGGCCATAGTCCATGTAGTTGTATTTACTCTGGATGACTTTTGCATAACTCGTAAACCTTAATAGATAGACCAAATCTTACTGTCCTAAAAATTTAGATCTTGCTAAAATACACAATTTAGTTCTCAATTTTTTTTTTTTTTTTTTTTTTTTTTTTTTTTTTTTTTTTTGGTAGAGTGAACCATTTCGGAGATATGCCTTGTTATTTTCTGTGAGTTTTGGAGAACCTATACTTCTGTCAAATGGAACATCGTCGTTATTCATTTTTTACATGTTAATCGTAGAAAAAGAACGTGTTTAGTATATAAATAACATTACTCCAATTTTCTGTACAAAAAGACAATTTATTATTAAACGCTTTACAAATTAAATATAATTCAAGAATCGTCCTGCCCAAATATTGTGTATAGTAACCACATAAGTCATCTTCCTTCTTGTTTACTTTCTCTACTGGTAAGTAGGGGAAGTATTGTATTCCACCCAAAAATTCGATGTCGAGATTTCACCGGAAATATATGTTTTGAGACCCCCTGAATCCAAAAAAAAAGTATTTTTAGAAAAAGTTCCGTGTGTGTATATGTCAGTCTGTGTGTTAGTCTGTGTGTCTGTCTGTGGACAGCATAACTCAAAAACGAAAAGTAGGTTAAAACCAAAGTTGGTATCTAAGTCTTTCAAGGATGCGACACGAAGATTTTGAAGAAAATAGTCCCACCCTAAACTACCCTTTACATGGAAAATTTTCCGAAAATTTTGATTTTCTTGAAAATGGCTCTAAAGATTTTGATTAAAATGACATATGTTTGAGATATTTTTAAGACAAATGAAATCTATGTCTTGAATTTTCTGGCTATAGCCCCTGTAGTCGTATTTACTCTGGACGACTTTTGTATAACTGTAAACCGTTAGAGATAGACAAAATTCTTAATATAAAAAATGTAGCTTTGACTAAAATACACAATTTATGTCCAAATAAATTTTCTTGTAGGGTGAACCATTTCGGAGATATTCCTTGTTTGTGTGTGCGTTTCGGAAAACATCGTTGTTCATTTTTTTATATGTTAAGTGTGGAAGGAGAACGCAATCTCAAAGCTTTAAAAGATTTGACTAGCTCCCAAAGCCTACTGTATTCCCATATTCCTCTTGTACCTACAAGGAAATAAGCAATAAGATATTTTGTACAAATTTTTATTGCAACTAACACGAAGAAGATATAGGAGTAAAGGTTTGTAAGACTGGTTAGCACAAGAGTAGAGGAAGTCATGTGAGTTGAACACATCAGATTTTTTACCGTTTAAATTTTACATCTTTTTACTTGAAAACTGGCACACTTAATATGAATAAATAAAACAAAGACAATTTCTCAAATAACAGGCTTAAATACTGCAGATGTATGTACGCCAGAATAACATTCACTTTAAATTTACCGATTTAATGAGTTTCAGGACTTCAAAGATTTTAAGACCATTTACACAAGAAATGTTTTGACGTATTTCCTCACCATGTTGGAATACACTTCATTATTTGGTGTAGACTAAATTATTACATAAACAGAGGATATTGCGTAGGGGTAACATTTGAAACTGCTCAGGGATATGTATAATTAACAACCGCGAGGATTATTTTTCTGGATTTTTCCGGAATATTTAGTTAAACACTAATGTTAAATGTTTAGTTTGTTACGTTAAAATGGCAAAGCAAACTTTGTTACCAGATATGTACGCGACAAAAAAAAAAAAAAAAAAAAAAAAAAGTTTCATCATTCTAGCATTTAGTATTTCTTTCCTCGCTTAATTTACAGGGTTTATTGGTTTTCAGAATTAGGAGGACAAGAAATTCAGAAATACAGGTGGCGCTTATATACCATGTTCATTTGCATTAATATGAGCAGGTTTGGTTCCCATGATATCCATGGGAATATCACACAAACATTACGAAATATTCTAGACCATTATTAAATGATTAATTGATGAGTGAAACGGAGGAAGAGAATTAAATTTATTTAATTATTCAGTATTTAAAAGACAGGTGGCGCCTTGGCCGAGCGGTTGGACCGTTCGCCTGCCATCCAAGTTCGCTCCCAGGGACCTATATGTGTTATTCGTAGTGGGCGGAACACCATCTTGGCGAATTTTCTCCGGTTTCCCCCCGCCACTCATTCCACCAAATGCTCCATCATCACCTTTCCATTCATCGATTTCGCCTGTATTTCATGTCATCTTCATCATTCTCATACCTGGTATTGGGCTGACCCTCTCCCCTCCATGTCATAAACACTACGACTTATTGTTGGTGAGTCAGTCAGTCAGTCCGTGAGTCAGTCAGTCACTCAGTCCCTCAGTCAGTCAGTTAGACAGTCAAGACAGTCAGCCAGTCTACCTCGTAAGGGATTAATACTTTTCTCTTCATTCTCTATCTTACTAATTTTATTTAATATAACAAATTATTACACTTCTTTTAATAAAGCTTCATCTCTTCCTTGTATAAAAATAAGAACAAAAACTTCAACCCGAAAAAGATAACTGGCTTTAATTACCAACTTTAAAAAAGAAATACTAAAGCTGGCCAGCGTCGTTGTCCATACACTTTTGGCATCTCTTTAAAAACTATCCATCACTCACCGTAGTGCCCACCTCTGTAGCGTGGTGGTAGCATGTCTACCTCACGTCCAAGGGGTTACGAGTTCGAATCTCGCTTAGGGTGAGTTATCTGGATAAGAGTTTTCTCCGAGGTTTCTTGAGAAGACGAGTGTCGAGTAACTTTAAGCTCTATGGACCTCGGGCTCACTTGAGCATCATTTCATTCATTCACGGTCCGAAAAAAAAAAAACACGTTGAGGAATACTGGCAATTTCTTGGCGCATATTTTTTTTTTTTTTTTTTTTTTTTTTTTTTTTAATTTATTTAGAGTCGCTTTAACAATTAAGTCATATCGCGACTATTCTATGAAATACAGCGGTATACAATAAATTTAGTACAATTATTTTACGAAAAACATGAGAATACAATCAAATCAGTACAACAAGTATCTTTCATATTATATTTTCGCATGCAAGCGCGTACCTTTGAGAAATGATAACACCCTTCTGCAGTTGGATGGCGTGTTCAGAGTGGTGGATAAGTCTCCAGTGATGTGATGAAGCTGTCGTTGTGTAGCGTATTGCTTACATTCTGTGAGGAGATGTTTTACTGTGAGGCGGGTGTTGCAGACTTCACATTGTGGTGGCTGGCCTTTGCTGAGGAGGTATGAGTGGGTTAACCTTGTATGACCAATGCGGAGACGTGAGATAATCACCTGCTCTTTCCTGCTAAGAGAATAGACAGGGGAAGAATTGGTGTCTCCTTTCCTTACCATGTGTAGTTTTTCTGGAGGCGATTGATTCCAGGCCTGTTTCCATCTTGTTTTTATTAGTTTGGAGAAGTACTTTGTAATATCACGATAAGGTACTGCTTGATGTTCATGTGTGTCTGTTAACCGACTTGCTTCTTTAGCAGCTTTGTCCGCTTCTTCATTGCCCTTAATGCCGCAGTGTGAAGGGACCCAAATGAAAGTAACTATTTTCTTTTTATTTAGAGCAATGGAATAAAGACTGTGGATATCTTGAAGCAGTTGGAGGTCAGTTGAACGATCTCTGAGACTTTGGAGAGAGCTTAATGAATCAGAAATTATAAGAAATTTACTCTCACTAGATTGGATGATGTATGTTAAAGCTTGCTTAAGTGCACAAAGTTCGCAGGAGAATATGGAATAATATTTAGGGAGTTTCAGCTGAAGTTTCTTATCTGGGGTAATTATGGCACATCCATTGTCGCTGTCCGTTTTGGAACCATCAGTGTAGATAAATGTATGGTTAGGGTAGGCATTTGTTATTTCTTGAAACAGCTGTTTATAGCAAGATGCATCTGTATGGGATTTATGGTAAGCTGTAATATTCAAATTTAGTTGAGCAGTTGGTATTCTCCAAGGTGGTAGACAATGAAACTTTCTGGACATTATGGCAGGAACTTCTATGTTATATTCTTCAATGCATTTGCTTATTTTAGATTTAAATGACATTTCTTTTTGTGAATTAGCCTGTAAACGTTGGTTGGACGTTTCTGGGAGGACGTACTGGTAGATCATTGATTCGGGTCTTGCTAAAGTTTTAAGGGCGAATTTTAGGCTCACATCTGTTCTGCGGACGTTCAATGGTGGTTCGTCGGTTTCCATTGTTAAGGCAGAAACAGGGCTGGTTCTGTAAGCTCCCAAGCATATTCTTAGAGCTGCTGTTTGAATTGTATCTAGTTTCTTTAAAACTGAAGATTTAGCTGTATTGTAGATCTGGGCTCCATAGTCGAGTTTACTTCTAATGAGAGCTTGATACGTTCGTTTGAGGGTACTGAGATCAAAACCCCAGTTTTTGCAGCTTAGGGTTTTTAGTACATTTAATCTTCTGAGGCATTCATTTCTCATATCATCAATGTGATGTTTCCAGCTTAGAGTTGCATCAAACGTTAAACCTAAAATTTTGATAGCCTTCACTGAGTCGATTAGCTTGTTATCCACGCAGATTGTGGGGTTTGGGACTTTACATGGTGATTTGGAGAAGCATATGCATTTCGATTTATGATATGACAAGTTAAGACCAGCATGATTAGTCCAAGTGTGCAGATTTTCCAGTGTTTCTTGAAGAAGTGTTGCAGTAGTAGAGGGGTTTTTCCCCTTACAAAAGATAGTTAGGTCATCTGCAAATAGTATACCTTTTACAGGTGGTGTAATAGTGCTTACTATACTGTTGATAGCTATGAGAAATAGTGTGACACTGATTACTGATCCCTGTGGAACACCTCTATTAATGGATTCTTCTTTTGACATGGTTCCTTTGTAGCGAACTTTAATTTTCCATTCCTGAAGGAAGTTGTCAATAAAGTGATACAAATTACCACGGATACCGATGTTACGTATTGTTTTGAGTATGTAAGCTCGTGAAATTTTATCATACGCTTTTTCTATATCTAGGCTTATTGCCATGAGATGTTGTTTCTGTGTAAATGCAGCTTTTATTTCAGAATCAAGTATTAAAAGATGGTCAGTGGTGGATCGAAACTGGCGGAAACCATTTTGAAGTTCGGTGAAGAACTGCATTTTCTCTAGTTTCCAACGCAATCGGTTATTTATAATTTTTTCAAGTATTTTACACATAGAGCAGGTGAGGGCTATAGGTCTGAAACTTTCAGGTGAAGTAAGATCTTTGTTTGGTTTGGGGATGGGTACTATAGTTGCTGTGCGCCACTGTTTAGGAAAAGTTCTTGAGTTCCATATATAATTAAGGATTTCGTGAAAGTAAACCAGTCCATCTTGCGGTAAGGATTTTAACATTATGTAAGGAATGTTATCCGGCCCAGGGCTGGAGCATTTACTCTTTTCAAGTGCCTCCATGAATTCTGTGAAAGTAATGTTATCATTGTAGTTTTCTTGGTTATTTTCGTCAGGTTGGTAGCAGTGGGTCACCTTGCTTTCGCAAGCTTCTTCTCTTGAGGCCTCTGCAAAAGTATGCGCCAGTATGTTTGCTATGGTTTGGGGGTCAGTACTTGTAGTGTTTGTTGTATAATTGTGGAAAACTATATTATGTGTTCCATCGTAAGATCCCCGTATTTTGCGAATTTTTTGCCATACCACTCGTGACGGGGTTTTTCTGTTTACAGTGGACACGAATGTTAGCCAGGACTCTTTCTTGCTGTGCTTTATTACTTGACGTGCTTTAGCTCTGGCTTTTTGAAACTCGATTTTGTGTGTGGGGGTAGGTTGCCTTTTGTATTTATAATAGGCTTTATTTTTTAATGCTATCGCTGTTTTACATTCTTCGTTCCACCAACATACAGTCTTCCTAGAAACAGGGTATATCCTAGGAATAGTGACCTCGGCGGAATTGAAAATCACTTCTGCAAACGAGTTTACTAGTTTGTCAGTATCTGACTGACTGAAATTCATGGGGGATGTTAGATAGGATAAATTGTCAGAGACGTGTGCTCTAAACTTGTTCCAGTTTGCGCATTTTAAATTCCATCGTGGCTGACAGTTAAAACTTAAAGGAATGTTATTTGCATTAGTTAATAAAATTGGGAAATGGTCACTGCCATGTAATTGCTTGGCGACTGTCCATTCAAATTTATCTTGGATATCAGGAGTGATTAATGTTAAGTCGATTGCACTGGAAGTACCGTTGGCTGTACTGAAGTGAGTTTGTGAGGTATCGTTAAGCATATTGAGATTTTCGTTGTGCAAGAGCTGCTCCACTATTTTACCTCTTGCGTTGGTATGCTTACAACCCCATATAGTACTATGGCTATTAAAATCGCCCAGTATAATAAATGGTTTAGGAAGTTGTTGTGTTAACTCCTGCAGTGCATGTAAATCAAGTGGGCTTTTATTTGGTAGATATATGTTGCAAATGGAAATAGGTGTAGGAAGGTTTACTCTAGTGGCAATTGCTTCAAGTTCAGTTGTAAGCGGTATTGCCTGATGTTTGATGCTGTCTTTAACGTAGGTTACTACGCCGCCACTAGCATGGAGGCAGTCCTTGCGGTTTTTGTGATATTGAGTATAACCTCGTAATGATGCAACATAGTTTCCTTTGAAGTTAGTTTCTTGAATGCACATAATTGCAGGGTTATGTTTATTGATCAAGAGTTTAAGAAACTCGAAATTGCCATGGAAACCATTAATATTCCATTGAAGTAAGTTATTCATATGTTAATTTTGTTTATGGGATAAGGTGTTATATCTATGGCGATTAGTTTTCGGGACACATCGGTTTTGTTCGCTCAGAGGCATTGTTGACCTGATTAATGTATTCCAGCAGCTTTTTTTGAATTTTACTACTTCTGGTCTTTATACTACGCTCTGTATAATAGGGATAGACTTTTTGCATTGTGTTCACTAGAGATTCTAGATCTGAAGTGTATTCCAAAGCTATGGGAACAATGTTTGTTACTCCAACACTGTTTTCCATAAAGCTTTGGAACTGGCTGAAGTTTAGTGCATAATTGTGGGTGTCGGCGTCGATAATATGTTTAATTGGTCTGAGAGATTCAGCTATTGACGAAATAAGGTTTGCTTTCTTAATCTTCTTAGCCTGCTGTGAAGCGAGGAGGTGCCGCGCTTCTTTTCCATAAGCATTATCCTCTGAATCAGTTGTGCTGTTTGATATTGGTCGTTTAGGTCTTGTTTGTGTTTCCATTAGCATAGGTTCTGGGGAATTGTTGCGTTCGTCTTGAAATGGCAGGATGGGCTCAGGGGTAGAAGTGAGGTTAGGTGATTGCTGCTGTTCAGTATCTTTTCCTTTAGGAGGGGAAGGGGGACGGTCCTGGAGGTTTTTGGTAGCGGTAGGCAATTCAGGAAACATGTCTTTGTTTAAGACCTGAGGAGTAGTTTCTTGTATACCGTCAGCTTCACGGCAATGTTTTGCAAAGTGGCCTTCCTGCTTGCAGATGAAGCAGGTAGGGGTATCCGCTGTTAGGTATATCCAATATTTAGTGCCTTCATATAGGATCTGTAAGCTTGGAGGTAATTTCTCCACATCATTGGGTGGAATATAAAACTGACGTCTGAAACTAAGGATATGGGAAAGTCCTGGCTCTGAAATGCCAGCTCTTAAGTAGGTAATGTTTGACATTAGTTTAATTCCATATGCATTTAGCTGAGTTTCTATGAGTGAGTTTGGTATAACTGGACACACATTTGAAAGAACGATTCTTTTGTTTGGAGTAATTAGAGGACGGACCTGAAGAGTAACATTGTTTATATTTATTTTAGGATGTTTGGTAACCAGTGATTCTGCTACTTTAGATGACGTTAGGTATATACATATTCTGGAGTTCGAGATCCGTGAGATAAATTTTATGTTACTTGGTTCAGTTAATTTACTTACTGCGAGAGCGTAGTCTCTGATGGTAAGTCCGTCATGGGAGTCAATGATGATAGCTTCTTCTTTCTTAGGAGAAGTCTGAGTAACTGTAGCATAGCTGGAGTTTCTTGTAGCACTGTTGCTCATGGTGGTTGTGTCGACGTTGTGAGACGGTAGACTGCTGTACTCAGCAGCTGCCATTGCTTCTGATGGTGTACACTAGTTTGCTGTGTGAGGATTTTTAATAATGTCTTACTAACCCGCTTGTTATACTCGTTTAATTGTTAACATACGAGAAAGCATATTTAGTAGACTCGTTCTACTTATCCGTTATGTACGGTGAGCGTCTTTTGGATTCAGATTATTGATGTGTATCGGAGAACGTTTAAAAGTTGATTTCTTTGCTGTCACGGCCTCCTGTGATTGGCGCATATTTTGTTTTAATTCATCTAGGATGTGTGTGTGTGTGTGTGTGTGTGTGTGTGTGCGTGTGTGCGCGCGCGCTTGACTTGTTCACCTTGTTTTAAGTTACCCTATACTTAGCACATTTGATAACCTAGCGTCATCACCGAGTTATTTGTGAACTACATATTTTCAATATCACCAAATATAACATGATCGTGCGTAACAGAATCCGTAATCACTTTGATCGTTATCACTGCAAAGGATTTCTTGAGATTAAAGTTAAAGCTTTTTCGCTTTCTACAAGGAATTATGAAAAGTCTTGGAACATAAGGATAAACGAATGGTAGGAACAGTTGAAAACAGTATTATAACAAATAATTAACACAAATTAAACTTAAAATTAAAGTCTTACGTGTTTGGTTTAAGGTAATCCCTCGAAGTTCAATGCGCTGATAGCTTCCAAAAGACATATTTAATTACCTTACTATAGATTTTTACATAAATAATGTAACCAAAAGTTCTATAGCGATCTCTTTCAAAAACCGCACTCAGGTATTTGCACGATATTAACAAGCGCTTGTAATGAAAAGAAGGAAAGGAGAAAGGAAGAAAGAAAAGTAATGACGATTTCACTTAGCTTCAAACCTAAAAGTAACAACAAACAATATCTCGGAAAAGATGAACTCCAAAACGAAAAAGAATGTGAAATAAATATTGTGTTTTACGAGATCTACATTTTTGTATAGTTAGACCTGGTCTATGCCTTACGGTTTACCAGTAACGCAAAAGTCATCAACAGTGAACAGGAACTACATGAGCAACAGACAGAAAATTCAAAATATACATATAGGTAATTTTCCATAAAATACCTTAAACTTGTGGCATTTTAACCAAAATCCTTAGAGCTATTTTTGAGAAAATAAAAATTGTCGAAAAATTTTCCCATAAAGGGTAGTTTGGGGTGGAGGACTTTTCAAAATCTTCGTGTCCCATCCTTGAAAGTTATTAAACATAAACTTTGGCTTTTAAGGGACCTTTAGTTTTTGAGTTGTGCTGTTCATAGGCAGGCAGACACATACATAACAGGGAACGTTTTCTATTGTTTTGACTCAGGAGGCCTCAAAACATGCCCATTGGAATCCCGACATTCAATTTTTGCGTGAAATACAGTTCTTCTCCTACTTACTATACGTAGTACTGAAATTAAAAATAAAGTACTCGTTCAATAGTTATGATTGTAAAACTACCCTTTTCTCTTGTTTTAGATGGGCATGACAGAGATATGGTCACATAACCCGAAATCAAGATAACACTGACAAAGCAAAATAATAAGCTGTGATAACACTGTACAACATGAAAAATGTCCTTTAGATGAAAATATGTGTTTCTTGTACAAGTATGGCTGAAAATAACAAATCTGTAATTAGTTTTTGTCTACCACGTACCATTTTCCCAAAACCCAAATTTAGTTTTTTACGTATTTTCGCGATAAATTTGCGTTTTTGTTAATTTAAATCAATTTTTTTATAACCTGCTTATTCTATCCAACATTTACACTGCAGGTATATATGTACACATATTAAACAATGGATATCTATATCAAACATTCACTTTCAGCTTGATCTTTCGATTATGTCAGCATTTTAACTGTGAAATTTTGTTTATTTTCGGAAGTTTTCTCTCTGAAGTGTTGCTGGCAGGAATATTTTAGTGACGATCAGCTCTAAGTGTTTAAAGGACAAAATTATATTGCATTCAGTGCATTATAATGTCTCGGCACTGTAAAAATAAGCCGCAAGTATTTTGTTATGTGTGTGGCGAATTTACATTGAAGACACAGCAATGCAGCTTGTCGCCATTGGTAAAAATCACTATACTCATAAACAGTGGCCTTCAAGACAAAGCTTCATTTTTGGCTCCAAAAATATAGCATATGAACCACTTATGAATCCATGTGTCTTTCTACCACCACTGCACATTAAACTCGGTTTAATGAAAATTTTCGTAAAAACTCTGGACAGAGGAGTGGCTTTCTTGCATCTCAGGAACAAATTCAACAAATAAGTAAGGCAAAGGTAAAAGAATGGGTTTTCATTGGTCCCTAAATTAAAGCAGTCATTTATGACGAAGAGTTTGAAAATAAACTGTCAGAGGGAGAAAAAGTAGCCTGATTGGTATTTAAATCAGTGTGCTCACGTTTCCTTGGAAATGAGAAAGCTGAAAATTATAAAGATCTTGTCAGCGACATGGTAGAATGCTTTCATGCTATATGTTGTAATATGTCATTAAAACTACACTTTTTGGACTAACATCTGGACTTCTTTCCTCAAAACCTTGGCGCGATAAGCGACGAGCATGGGGAGAGGTTCCACCAGGACATTTCTATGTCTGAAAAATGTTTCAGTAGACGATGGAATGAAATTATGCTAGCTGAGTATTGTTGGTCTATTGTCAGGGACACACCAACAGATGCCTAAAAGAGGAAATGGTGAAAAGAATCATTTTAGTGTATTGTTTTCTGTAGTCAAACCTCATGTTTCATTTCTCTGCAATCAATTTGTATAAATATCAAAAGTGGGTCTCCTACAAAAATGGTATGTGATGGACCAATTTGGTTTTCAGATATGAGTCAAGCACCTATTGTTTATACAGAATCACGCAGTTTCATCTAAAGGACAGAAAAAAAGTTCAAATTTGTTGTGCAGTGTAATCTAGAAAACAAAGGATGAATTTTCAAGAATACCGATAATTGGGCCTGTGATCGATTGGAATTAAATAACACATTTTATGTCGTTTGTCGATAGAGGAATGACGTCATATAAATGAAATAAGCATATAAATATCCAGTTACACTTACACAATTTATGATTATTGAAGAGTGATTAACCATGAGCTGGGCTTTAAATTGTCAGTCTCTTTATAATTGAGAAATTTCTATTCAACCAGTTACAAATAGCACAAAAGAGAGAAAATTATTTTTTATCAAAGACAAGTGCAGTTCATTTATCGTCAGCTAGAGTCTGAGGGCTACGGCTGTAATGGTCAGATTAGAAATTCAACAGATATTTATGTCGAGCTGCCGTGGGAAATGACAAGAGTGACTGATTTGTAAAACCAGCTGAAATGTAGATAACATACGGACACAAATAAACCTGGCAATGAATACGCTCAATTTCAAAAGGAAGGAGTTCTTTATTTCTGTCAGTAATATACATTCAGTTACCCATGTGTATAGCTGGGCTTGTACGTTAAACAATTCTCAGCTACTGGTCACATCTCCCTGTTACAATAGATGTGCTTAATAGAAGATAAAACGACTTGTATGTCTGCCCACTATGGTTTATCAGTGGGTGTAAAACTCTTCCTGTAGAACCTTAATATTGTACTTGCATTATTTTAAGGCAGACAAATCTTTTCAGAAATAGCTGAGTGAATAGCGTTGTGAATATTAAGGGGATTCTGGCAAACACTGAACGCTATATCCTGGCCTTTAAACTCCATTCTGTCTCCATGAAATCGCAAGAAACGCTGAGTGTTCACACGAGTTAAATGAATTACAAAACAACTCAAACCATTATGAACGAATATATCGTAATTTAAGAATTAATTTAAACATATTCGATATTTTTTATGTACACACGCACATACACACACACACACACACACACACACACACACACACACATATATATATACTGCATAAAGTATAAGTAGGGGAAGTATTGTATTCCACCCAAAAAATAGATATCGAGATTTCACCAGAAATATGTTTTGAGCCCCCTGAATCCAAAGAGCAGAATTAGAAAAAGGGCTGTGTGTGCGAGTGTGTATATGTGTGTGTGCATGTGCGCGGCGCGTCTGTGAAAAGCAAACTCAAAAATGAAAAGTCGGTTAAAAACTGAAGTTGGTGTTTAAGTTTAATAGCTTTCAAGGATGTGACACCAAGATTTTGAAGAAAATGTCCACCCTAAGGCACCCTTTACATGAAAACTTTTTCGAAAAATTTGATTATCTAAAAAATGTATCTAACACTTTTGGTTAAAGTATCATATGTTTAAAATACCTTTATGGCAAAGGAAGTGTACATTATGAATTTTCTGGCTGTAGCCCTGTTTACGATGAGTTGCATAACTGGTAAATCGTAAGAGATAGACCTTATACTCAAATGTTAACTTTTTTGTGCAGTGAATCATTTTGGAGATATTCCTTGTTATTTGTGCGAGTTCTGCAATACATAAAACTTTCTCAGTGGGAAGTTTGTTATCTCTTGACCGTGCAAAGAGAACGGAATTTCAAAGCTTTAAAGAATTTGAATATCACTCAAAGCCATGAATTGCCACATTCCCCTTACACCTACAGGAAATTAACAATAAGATAATGTGTGCAAATGTTTAACAAGATGAGATGAAGATAAAGTTTGTAAGAACGGTTAGTACAAGAATAGAGAAAGTCATGTGAGTGCAACACACCGGCTTTTTCAGTCATTTCTGAGTTTATTTCCAGTAGGCAACAATACATAATACGCTATAACTACTACGTTATATTTAGAAATTCAATTAATCATAATTTGGGATTTAGTCGTCATATTGAGCAAATTCTTTTGCCTGACGAGTATAAATAAGAACTCCACCCAAGAATAGTCAAGTTCTAAAGAATTAATCTGTGCTAATAATTTTAAATGAAGCAGAGAAAATCAGAGCTTAAGTGGGATTTAAAGTAACATCACAGTTAAAACAAAGTACGTAAAGATTAGGGCAAATATATCATTTATACATAACAAATGTGATTTGAAAACTAAGCCCCAGAAGTGTTGCGGCCAAAACTGAATACAAAAACTATTGCTGCCTCGTTGGAATCGGTTTTATACGGACAAAAGCCAGGGATGTGATTATCACAAAGAGCCTTATGTTAAATTCAAAAGAAGGAAGTAAATAGGACAAAGCTTTCAAAAATAAGGAACTTAGATTGCTTAAATTATATTGGCGAAGGCTTTGAGTGCAACGTTTTCCAGGATATCGGGTCGTGTAGAGAATGTAGTTTTGCATAAATATTTCTACCAGCAAGAAGACAAAATTATGACAATAACAGAATCGGGTTCTTAGTATCAAAGAATGCGATGACAGTCATATCTAAATTTCGGGATGTAAAGCAATGCTGTAAATGCCAAAAAAGTGACTGAGACAGAGGCATGTTGCAAGACAGAGGACAGCCCGAGATATCTTCTACTATAGAGTAATTCAAGTGCATTACTACTGTCAGTTAAAGTAGACTTACTTCTGCAGCCATCTTGTTCTAGAATTCCGAGATTCTTTCGCTTCCTTAACATTTCATGCCTTTACTGTGAGTTATTTCTATATTCTGGGTTTCTACCTCCAACCAATATTTCAGTGTCTGAAACCTATGTGCACCGAATTTCAGTTTATTTGGCCTCCCCTTGTTTACATATGTATCCTCAAACAACTCAGTTTTAATTACCTTGTACATTCTCGCCTTACTGATGGAAAGTAAATTGTCCTAAGTTTTTTGCGCTATTTAGGTTTTTCTTCTTTGGGACACATGTTAAATAATTTTTGCACCAAGTGCGATATAGATAATAATTTTACCTTTTTTAGTGTCTCTTTTTGCCTCGCTTAGTTACAAACGCCACTTCGAGATTCTTTTCTATACTGAGAGCGATGGGATAGAGAACACCTCCAAACGGGCTCCGCGGTGTTTTGCCTATTGGCATTTTCGGCGTTCGTTGCCGTTTGCCGCTATCATAGAAACGCGCGACTGGAACCATACATTTTTAAACCTACTTTTAAAGGCTTTACTTACCAACTTCATAAAAGAATATCCCGAAACTGGTCACTTTATGTTTTAAGTTACCTCCGAGATAGATATCGCTTATTGGAGTTCTGAGAAACCTTTCCCCTCTAATGGCGAACCATACACCAGATTTTTCGTCATGAAGGAGTACTTCATGAACAATATTATGTTCTGAGTAAATGGGCCATTTTTTTCAAATCAATAGTTGATATCCATACACACATAAATACATTTTACCCCTCCCCCCTTTTTATAGAATTAACAGACAGGGAGTGTGATTTTATCCTTTTCAATAACACAGTGCATATGGCCAATACTTTGATGAAAATAATTGTGTTTCAGGAAAGAATATTAGTAGAAATTTACGGACCCCTCGGTTCCCCGACCTAAACCCCTGCGGTTTCTATCTGTGGAGTAACTTGAAGCATAAAGTGTACAGGACAAACCCACATACCCTGGATGAATTAAACAGAAACATCCGCCAGGAAATTGCCAGCATTTCTCAACGTGAACTACGGCGAGCGATGGATAGTTTCCTAAAGAAGTGCCAAAAATGTATGGACAATGACGGTGACCGGTTTCAGCATCTCCTTTGATAAAGTTGGTAAGTAAAGCCTTAAAGTAGTTTTAAAATGTTACATAGTCTCATCGGTACCTTTCTATGATAGCGGAAGACGACAACGAGCGCCGAGGAAGCGGATAGGCAGCCCATTCAGAGATTTTCTGCTCTCCCGATATATAACACATCACACCAATGGATTTTGATGCATTCATTTTCTATACAATTTTTAGCAATCTCTTCTTACTTCTTCATCAACTTTGTTTTCAGCATCTCTTGCCATCACTTTTTACGATCTCTGTCAGTAGCGAAACTTGCTATTTGAACATCGTTAGTAGATAGGACTTCATATCTTCCTCAGCTTTCACAATTAATTCTAATACATGTGTACGTTTTTCTTTCTTTTTTTCGGTTATTCTATTTTATGTATACATTTAAATGATACAATTATATCTTTCCTTTTTTTCTTCCACAGTATTTCTTAACAGCTTAAGAAGATCTTACTGAGCGCACCCTCTTTCATTTGTTCTTTTGCTGCAAGGAAGAAGCGAGCTGTTAGAAACTGCCGGAGGAAAAGTTATACGGTGTTCAAGTCCACGTGAAGGTTATAAGCTACTGTTAGAATAGATTGAAAAGTAAGTATTTGACAATGGGAAGGAAAAAATAAATTAAATGGTGGAGGTTTGTGGAAATTAAACTTAATTCAAAATTATTTATTATCCAATCCAGATATTAAATATAGTTTCATCTACCAAAATTTAATATTCAAGCAATTTCTATTAATAACATCTCATCGTAACCTGCTGCGAAATCAAAGACAAGCAGCATGCTTTGTACCGTGATTATAGCTACAAACCGCACGTATTCATACGTACCCTCTACATGGACATTGAATCTCGCGCTAAAATAATACAGTTATTTTGGACGTCACCAAAACGAACTGCGCAGGTGAAGTGGTCGTCTTTGCGAAACATGAAACGTAAATATCTGGGGGTTAATGTTTCACATGCTTATTTTGCTTGCGTTTAGAAAGGCGGGTAGAAAGGGCCTAAAAATAACTGAGTCTCTCACAATTGCAGTCTTAAGGGTGCAGAGAGCACTAGAGTACTCACGTTCTCCTTCAGCCTTTTCATCTGTCACTTCTCTTTCTCACGTTACGTAGCCCCAAGCTTTACCGACCTTCCCAACGGAATGCAAAACCATTTCTCTCCATCTCTCAACTTCGTTTTATTTTTCATAGCTTTTCCTGGGACTCAATTTACTTCTGAAATGAACCCTTTATTTACTTTCTTATGCGAAGCATTTCCTTTTTGCTTCCACATAATTGCATATCGTCGGACCAAAAATGATGTTAGTCTGTCGATATTCGCAGCCTGACCTTTTGCATAACATACACATCTTTTACCCAGTCTAGAATATTATAATATAATTCAGGCACATGCAGAAGCAGAAAGGGCAATATCCAATGACTGATAACACTGTAAGGCATAAAACGCCGACTGATTACGCAGAGGCAATAACATTGCATAAAAGATGACAGTGGGAGACATCTATATGAATATATCTTACTAAATGGAGTTAAATTAAAAAAGAGGCTTATAAGAATGTTGATAAGGCTACAATAGCGTAACTATTCTATCCGTCAATTCATTCGTAACTGTTTCTATAATTGCGACCATACTTAAACATTCCTAAAACCTACTGCACATTATTTACGATCGATATTTTCAAAAAATCTGATACGTTGCATTCACATTACTTTCTCTACACTTATAAGAATTTATTCTTACAAACACTTATTCCTCTATGTACTTCTTAATGAGATAAATATTTGCTGAAATTATCTCATGCTAAGTTTCTTCTAGGTGAAAGTGAAATATGAAACTACACTAGGATTTAAGCAATAGTCAGATGTTTAGAATCAGGTCACCGTGTGATGGCTTTGAAATTCCATTCTCTCACTCAGAAAGCAGAGGACTTCTAAGGATCTTTCCAAAAGTTCAAGATATACATTTCATTTGTTACAGTTCGAGTGCCTATATTTGTTCCAATTAGAGTTCATTTGTTATTGGTAACTACGTACAATTACTAGGAGTGATTAATTTTTTTCAACACATAAGTATTGTTTAAAATTAATTAAGAAATACTATGCATCAAGAGAATGTGAAACAAAGTGTCAATAAGTGTCATTCTCAAAATATCAAAGTCGGCGTTAAATATTGTCTCAATAAGTTTGTGACAAATAAAACAGGTTAACTATGGCAATACGTTATGCCCACCCACTGAAGTTAGAGAAGCAATACCACTCATTTTCTCAGATTGTTACGTTT
>CM060966.1:42491986-42496986 GCA_030765045.1 Tenodera sinensis | reverse complement strand
TGTAAACGAAAACTTTTATTTCTATTTACAAACCTGATCTCCCAAAATCAATATTTTAAATTAACTCTGTTTCAGCAGCGAAATATTGCATAGATACATATGTTTTTGTCAACACTCTCTTTGTTTCGTGTTTGTAATCTATAGAACGAATAAAAACTCACTTGGGGCGCTTTTTACTACATTGTTACAGTTTAATAAAACCATTTTATTTTTTAGGTTTAAGGAATCTGTTTCAACAATTTTTAACATACCTAGGTATTCTATTTTTATTTTTTTACTACTAGGAGGAGTGCCGTATTGCACCCAGAATTGCGATGTCGAGATTTCACCGGAAATATGTTTTAAGACCCCATGAATAAAAAAAAGAACCCCACATTTTTTTAGAAAAAGGTCAGTGTGTGTGAGTGTGTGTGTGCATGCGTGTGTGTGTGTGTGTCTGTGTGTGTGTGTGTGTGTGTGTAGGCGCATGTGAACAGCGTAGCTCCAAAAGTCGGTTAAAAACCAAAGTTGGTATTTAAATTAAATATCTTTCAAGGATTTGGCACAAAGATTTTGAAGAAGATTTCTGAAACTGCGTTTTAAATGAAACATTTTATTGAAAATGTTTATTTCATCGAAGATGGCTAACGATTTTGACTAAATTATCATATGCTTAAGACATTTTTGTGGCAAATGATACGCCAAACACCATACAATTTATGTCCAAATTATTTTTTTGGAGAGTGAACCATTTCGGAGATATTTCTTATGTGTGTGAGGTTTGGGTACATGGAAGATCGTTATTCATTTTTTATGTATTGACAGGCAAATAGAACGGAATTTCGAAGCCTTCATAGAACGACCAGCTTTAAAAGTTAGACTACAGCTCAAAGCCTATTGCATTCACATATTCCCCTTGTACCTACAATAAAATTAGCAATAACGTGATTTCTGCAAATTTTTATCTCGGCTAACATAAGGAGCTATAAGAGTTTGTATGAATACTTAGTACAACTGTAGAGAACTGTAGAGAAAGTCATGTGAGGGAAACACATCAGATTCCTTCTAAAGGTATGAATTCACTTTATAATCAAATATAATCAATACTAACCTACTATTTGCAAACTGTATATAAGATTAATGCTAATTCGGACTTGCTTAATCGTTGTCCTCGTCATCGTTGTATCAGCTTTTGCTTTTCTTCCAAACACTAAGATATGACCTTTGGCCTTCAACGTATGTTTTTAGGGACACCGTAATATTTACTTCTTCACTGTAGGACACAGCTGTAAATTGAGGAACCGTACATAGGTATTAGGGTTTAAGGTAGAGGTTACCTAGCTACCAGTTAAAGTCACGCCCTCCCCCTCGAATTCCACTGTGAAGGCGTCATTCACAAAGTTTATAATCCACTTTTTGCTTACATAATTAAGAAAAGGACGTCGCAGGAAAGCAAAAAACACATTTTGTCTTCCCTCCACACCTTTATTTGCAGATCTCCAATCCTATTTTAAAATGTCCGCAATGCTGCACATGCATATAATAAATCTAACCCATTTGACATCAATAAATGTAACAAATACATTTACGTAAACACAGCAATTCAGTTGCGTGTTGCCAGGCATTTAGCTTGAAATTCTGAAAAATATTATATTGACAAATTTGTGTTTAATGTCTGCTTAAACAAACAAAAATAGTGAACGATAAAAACGATGAATGATATTACTTGGATGCATATTTTAGCCTGGCTAACGTTATTATTACGTTTAGAGAAATAAATTGCCTATAAGCTTAACATTTTACCTCTAACTGTATGTTTGCTGACACATTTGTGTCTGTAGACCTTTGCCCTACACTGAACAAATTTTGGATACTGTTCATGACACTGTACCTTATGAAAGACTTCTTGTAAACTTATGGCTCAGTAGTTTGATTGTTCTCCGTTTCTCTTATTCTCTTATGGGTACGGTCCTAGTAAAATAAAAATTGTACTTTGTTTCAAAGTAATGTAATTTAAAATTTATTGTAGCGATGGCTTTCTATTTTAAGCGACAATAGTAAATTAAAAAGAGAACCGAATTGAGCTTGGGAGAATATATTGCAATATCTAACTGCAAATCCATTGGTAAAATTTATTAAATTACAGTGGAAAATGTAGTTTATATGGAAAATGAGAAGTAGCGGTTATGACTTAAGTTGTCCCGAGGTCGGTGTGTAGACAGTTGCACCCAAGGAAAACACCACTTATTGTTGAGAAATGGCCAGAATCTTCAGTCATTTTGCTTTCTCCCCACCTCTAGAAGGAACCAGCTATATGAGGCATTCTCGCGAGAGAGACACACACACAGAGAGAGAGAGAGAGAGAGAGAGAGAGAGAGATAGACAGACAGACAGAGAGAGATAGAGAGAGATAGTGGTGGGTAGTGAGTATGGTTGTGTTTCAACAAAAGGACTGTTCTCCGAGCGAGTTTGTAACGACTGTTGTGACTTCTACTAAGTGTTGCTACTGCAAGAGATTAGAGAGTTCTTGTGTTCCACTCTCCTATGGGTGAACCGTATGCAGTACGTCGTACAACATTCATTACTACGTCGTGAAGAAATTTTAGTGACGAGAACTTAGGTGAACAAAATAAATAAATAAAAGAAAAACAAATCTCAAGTACTCCACCCATTATCTTGTTTCCTAAACCGGAGCGAGCATTCCAAATTTTTAACACTTTATTCAGTTGCACCTAATACATATACACATATTATGTTTCAGTTATTTAGGAACAAATAAAACAACATAAAATAAAACAAATATACTAAAAATCATTTGCTAGCTTTTCTATGATATTAAAGAACTATTAACATACTTTATCCAGTATTTTGTATATTAATATCCATCATTAAAGCTCGACCAACTTCAATTACTGGTATCCAGTACAGATTTTACACTTGTAAATCGTTTTTATGTACTTGTCAACTCATTTAGTTAAAGTATAAAGAATGCGTTTTGTTTATTTATTACTGCATGATGTATTATTTATTTAAATTATTGATTTAATTACTTTAATATTTAATTTTATTTAATTAATATCCAGTTAAATTAAACATATTGCATTACAAATTATTTTATATTATTTAATCATCTTTTCCTTTGCACTATTATTAATACATATAAAACATTTACACAACATTTAATTAAGAATTCAGTTTAACATATATCATTTAATTGGTTAATTATGTCAGTTTAATTGTGTCCAGTAACTTAATTCAATTCAAAATTTCGGGTTATATATTAACCAATAAATTTTAATTAAATTAATTGATCTAATTTAATATATTCAGCTATTTAAATTTGTTATTCAGAATTATAGGCCATATTATATTATCTAAACATTCGATTTGATTGTACCTCATTTAAAACAGGTGCCAAAATGTAGGTGCAACTAACACCAACCACTTTAACGTTCCTCCATATTTGTGACTTCTTTTACTTTGTTTTCGCCACTGACTCTTAGTAAGAGCTCTTTTCTCTAAATTATCATTATCACTATTCGCTACTGGTGAGGTGACAATGAAAAGTGAAAAAAAGACACTGTCTGGGATTATGCAGGCTGTATCTTATTGTTGTCATATATTTGTGGGACGTGTTACTGACATTAAAAAGAGAGAGAGAGAGAGAGAGAGAGAGAGAGCAAAGAAAAACCAGAAAAAAGTGCATATGCACATGGCTCTGAAAATTAACCGTTCCTTGGCTATAATTGTCAAAGAAAGTGTACTCCATGAGTGAACAGACAGATATGCACCACACGTATAGCAGTGCAGATACCAATGCTGCACGAGCACGTGAACTTTGCAGAAAGCTGCATGGGCAGTTACCGTGTGCAAGAACATTCACACGAATTCACCAACGCTTGAGAGAGAATGGTGAAGGAGGCATTGAGCTTGAAGAACGATACTTCGTGCTTTGCATGCCGACCTATCACAAAGCACAAGACGTATGGCAGTAAGGGAAAGAGTCAGTCATATTAGAATTCTGCATAAAACTCTTCTGTACCCGTATCATCTTCAACGTGTGCAAGGATTAAATGAGGCATACCTTGATCCACAGAGACGTTTCTGCCAACGCATGTTACAGCAGTGAGCTGTGTTTATCAATTTTCTAGCCTGTATCTTATTCAGGGATGAGGCTGATTTTACTCGCGACGGATCTTCAAATTTCACAACACTCATAATTAGACATTTGAAAATCCTAATGAAGTACATACGACAGGACAACCATAACAGAGGTTCTCTCTTAACGTTTGGGGTGGAATCATTCATGATCACCTTTCCTCCTTATCGCCATTTTCATAGAACTGAGTTGCGTCAGTTAACTGATAATGTGCCTCTGGAAATATTACAACGAATGTGTTTTTACATGATGGGACCCCAGCTCATTTCAGTATGATAGTTCGTAAGTTTTTGAATGATTGATTTCCGCAAAGATGGATTGGTTCAGGGGGACCCCTTACATGACCTGCTCGATCGCCTGATTTGAATCCAATGCATTTCTGGTGTTGACATTTTGAGAGAACGTATCCAAACTGGATTTGACCAAATATGTAACACACCAGGAATTTTCATCAGTGTACGCCAGAGCATAGAACGCAAGCTTACTTCATGCATCGAAGTAAGAGAAAGCCACTTGGAGCAAATTTTGTGACCTTCGATTTTGCATTTTAACTCTGAAATAAATGATTTTCAGACCCATGACATAGGGACTTCTTTTACTGTTTAGACGTCAAGAACACGTCTCCTAAATATATGACACCAATAAAGATACACCCTGTATTATCGTTTTCCTTGAACATGTATTGTTTCACTTTGTAATGAAGAGTCGCCACTCTGCTCCGCAAATTTCATGACTGGCAAGCAAGATACAATTAATTGTTGTTCTACTGTGTGTCATCTGACAGTCTAATGCTTCTCTACACACTGCTTTTATGTTCAACTCTGTGTTGTGGTTGGTATACCTGGCTTGAGTCTCGTGTTCA
>CM060966.1:42216986-42486986 GCA_030765045.1 Tenodera sinensis | reverse complement strand
GGTCTGCATTAACATATATGAATTTAGTTTATATTCTAGGCTAAGTTGTTCGGCTTTGAAACCTGATTGAAATAAATTGGTAATAAGAAAACACGGCCGTCGCGATCCAGAACTAGGGGATTTAAAATACCTGCACAAATAGGGTTCTTTTTACTTTCTCTACTACGTATAATAAATTAGAGGAAATGTATGTTTTGAAGTGCCCTGAATACAAAAAAGTATTTGTTAGATAAGGGTCCGTGTGTATGTGTGTCTGTCTGTGTCTTTCGTACTGTGGACAGCGAAACTCAAAAACGAGAAGTCAGTTAAAAGCCGAAATAAGCTAAATGTCTTTCAAGGATGCAACAGGAAGAATTTGAAGAAAATTGCTCTACCCTAGACTATCCTTTACATGGAAAATTTTTAGAAAAATGTTATATCCTTGAAAATTGATCTAACGATTTTGCTTAAAATGCCATGTTTGCGATATTTTTATGACAAATGAAATGTATATCTTGAATTTTCTGGCTATAGCCCATGTAGTCCTATTCACTCTGGATGACTTTTGTGTAACTGGTAGACCAAGAGAAATAGACCAAATCTTATTATACAAAAATATAGGATTTACTATAATACACAATTTATGTCCAAATACATTCTTTGTAGAGTTAACCATTTCGGTGATGTTCCTTTTTATTTGTGTAAGTTTTGGGGAGCTTATACTTCTGTCAAATGGAACATCGTTGCTCATGTTTTATATGTTAACCATGCAAATAGAAAGGAATTTGAAGGCTTTAAAAGATTAGACTATCCCTCAAAGGCTACTGTATTGCCATATTCTCCTTTTACCTACAAGAAGATAAACATAAACATAATTTCTGCAAATATTTGCAACAGAAGCCCTATATTCTATAAAATACAAATAATTAGGGACTATGTTCCACCTCTGTGGCATTGCTCTAACGTATTTTTGAGCTGTATGATTTTACGGGTATTACGAATAACCAGCCGCAGCTAAGCCCCTGGGACGACCACGTGCAACTATGTACCACCAGGCTGCACATCTCTGGTGATCATTTACCATCAATTACTGGTGTTTTGTATTTACACGCACGAGCTGATAAAATACCTTATTAATGCTACATTATACTCCTTCCTTCCGTAATTACAATGCGTTTGGTGTTCTAAATTCCTTGCTTAGCTGTACTTTAGTGGATTTTTTCCTTAAATGAATTTCATTACAATTTATAAATCAAAATCTTGTAATCTTTACATCAACTATTCTAATTTATGCTTTTTAATAAACAAATTTAATCTGGAGAGTTTAAGTTATTGAATAATTTAGTATTCAAATATATTAGATAGAAGACGGCTAAAACGAATAATTTGATACAAATGATAGGGAGATATATAAACATTTCCAATAATTACTTCAGCAGGTTATAATGAATGCATGATGTAAGAAGGATGAGTTAAGAAGTGGTAAGGAAACGATTGATTAAGTCGTGTACGCAATCAGAATTTTAATGAAACGAACTGGACAAGAAAATCATTAACTCAAAGGCGCACCTGAAAATCAGTTATTTTAAGAAGGTAGTATTTGCGAAAATGCAACTGGGCTAGTTCTGAAAACTAGAAATGCAAAAAAAGTTCTTAAAATTTGGCAAGGCCCCGAGTGAAACATTGTGTTTTAGAGGTTAATGAAGATTTCTCAAATTTTACAACGTAATGTGGAACAACGAAAAGGTCATAGCTAAAACGCCTTCCGTAATCGAGCAATATCGATCAACCCAGTGAAAAACTTTCTTGCTTCCAGAAAGGTGTATATTATGAAATCATCAAAATATTTCGCGCTCTTCCTATCGATCTTAGGGGAAAAGCTGACATTTCAATTCTTTTAAAATAGCTGTTAAAGAGTACCTACCTATGTTCAAAATAATTTTACAAAATTATCTGAATGACAAATTATCCTGTTAATGCTTAGGCAGCTTTGTAAGTAGTTTCTAGCTCATTTCATTCTGTATAAGATTATCTGAGTGACAAATTATCCTGTTAATGCTTATTAGCCTGTAGCCTCTAGCTTGTTTAGTGACAAATCATTGTTAATTACATTTGATGCCTTTGTGAAAGCTACCTAAATGTATAAATATAGAAAAATCTGAGAAAAGATGACATTTATTGCCAATTATGTTATAACTGAATTATAATCATATTATAGCTAAACAGTAGGACGTAGCAGGAAAAGCCTAGTTAAAGTTTAAAACAAAGTTCAATTTATATCTGCAAATATACATTATGTAAGCCATAATTACAGGCAAGTTTCTCCACTGCCCTGTTCTTTTTCTTTTTTGTTTTGTTTTTTGTGCCTGTAACTGTGTTATATATGTTATTTTGTATATTGTTTGACATGTTCAATGTTCACCAGTCTCCATAGCTACTTGTGAGCTCACTGAACGCAATCCAATCTAATGTAATCCAATTCTGCTGTTGATCTGTTAAACAGGAATCTTATCCTGTTTGTACTGGTAGTGGTATGCCTGTAAAGTCCTGTACTTAGCTTGTCAGAGGTTCATGTTGACGATATTGCAAATAAAAGTTTCCGAGAGTTTATAAACACAAAAGTAATTGAACAATGAACTGTATCCAATTTGATAGGTATCACTTAAACACGAGGCAAACAATTAACCAATAATAATCTGTAAAAACCGCCAGATCCCTATACAATAGGCTTGTTGATAAAACAACCGCATATCGTCCTCTCTGCAAGCGATTATGACTGATATTCGGAGCATTATTAAAAGGTAAAGGGACATCAGGAGGGCCTCCTAATACAAGTACTGGTAACCGGACATAGACCATGTGGCCATTCTAATGTGAGCCTGGAAGGGAAGAATGAGGAAAGAGATCTGAAGATTGATCAGATCCGGGTGTTGACTTGGGTAACGTTTCCCCTTCGAGCGCATCAAACCCACCCACAAGCCTCTGCTCTCCCGGGGGCACAACGATGGGCAGTCTGCCCAAGAGCACCCGGAGGCGAGACCCAGCTGAGAAGCCTGACCGATGGCAAGAAGAAAACTCTACAAAGAGTAGTTCCATCGGCCAGTCGCAACACGCCGAACACCGTCGCCTGGTCCTTCAGCCCTCATCTAAATGAAGATGAAGGAAATGAGGGACATCAAAGTGCGGCAGAAGAGGAACCATCCCACCATTTGTCTAACGCTTCGGGGAAACCACGCATCTGACTGCATAGTCAGAATGCCGGTGAGCAGGAATCAAACCTGGGACCTCGCTGTTATGAACCTCAGACGTTCCCGTGGAGCTAACGCACTGGTGATGTTTTGCTAACACCCATTGACCAGTATCTATACTTGGCTTATGACTGGAACACTCGTATATTACCCAACTGAAACCATTTCCCTACTGTTGTTCATATCGTGCGTTTTCAGACCGGTCGGACCGCCTCGCGCCCGCAAGGGACCGGGCGAGGACCAGCGCGCTCCCCGCCAGAGTTAAGCGTAAACGACCGGCAAGTCACGGGTACAGAACACTATTGTTCTAACTTGCATTAGGCTCACCTGCATCATATCAGATGTTGAACTTGATGACCTTCAACGTGAACACATACTCTATATCTCCAAAAACAATCCTGGTTTACTCATAAAAGTTCATGTTGTCTGATTTCTCTCGTGTTTTGTCCTCAAATTCTTTTAATGCGTACAGTGTATACTTTAACGTTCCCCATAAATAAAAATCACATGCAGATAAGTCAGGGGAACAAGATGGCCAGGATTCTGTCACAACACAGACTTTGCAGTTCATGCGCAAAATTTCCAGCTTTAGCTGAATCCTCCTGAAACTAGCCAACAAATATTGCATTTCTTGTGGAAAAAATATTTAAAATAGAATTTACATAAACGTGTGGATCAACCTTGTGTCGTAAATATGAGATTAATAATTCATGAACTTCATGAACAATATGGTGACTTTTGGTAGCCTAGTATCAATTGTTCCGCGTAGAAACTGATCTTGAAGATAAAACCACGCTTCATCAGTGAAGAAGGATAAAGGTGGGTCCACGTTGTCATTATGAAGAACTGCTAAAACCAATTGCAATAATTATCCCTACTTACAGGATCTTCTGTTTGTAAAGCTTGAACTGTACACCTTCTGAAGTATCGCTGCTACGAAAGCTGACGTCTGGGAAATGTTAATTGTTTGTTCTAAACGTCTTAGGATTTGTATTTGAGGAAAACATTAAAGAATAAAGTTTACGCATTAAATACGCACACGTTAAAAGAATTGAAGGGCAAAATCACAAGAGAAATACAGGCAATTAGTCAACATGAACTTTTGCAAGTAAACCAGAATTGTTTTCGCAGATATAGGAAATGTGCTCGGATTCAAGGTCATCAATTTCAACTCTGATGTGTTGCAGATAAGCCTAATGCAGGTTATTACAGTAGCGTTCCGTACCCGTGACTTGCAACCCTGACGGAGAGCGCGCTGGTCCTCGCCCGGTCCCTTGACACCGCGGGGCGGTCCGGTTGGTCTAAGAACGCACGGTAGTAAGATAAGGTCCCCTCATTAGATCCCGTTTTTACTTTCTCTACTGGTAAGTAGGGGAAGTATTGTATTCCACCCAAAAATTCGATGTCGAGATTTCACCGCAAATATATGTTTTGAGACCCCTGAATCAAAAAAAAAAAAAAAAAAAAAAAATTAGGAAAAGGTCCGTGTGTGTGTGTGTGTCTGTGTGTGCCTGTGGACAGCATAACTCAAAAACGAAAAGTAGGATAAAAACCAAAGTTGGTATTTAAGTTTAATGTCATTCAAGGATGCGACACGAAGATTTTGAAGAAAATAGCCCCACCCTAAAGTACCCTTTTCGAAAATTTTGATTTTCTTGAAAATGGCTCTAACGATTTTGATTAAAATGCCACATGTATGAGATATTTTTATGACAAATGAAATGTACATCTTGAATTTTCTGACTATAGCCCCTGTAGTCGTATTTACTCTGGATGACTTTTGCATAACTGGTAAACCGTTAGAGATAGACCAAATCATACTATACAAACATGTAGACCTTGCTAAAATGCACACTTTATGTTTCGATAAATTTTCTTGTACGGTGAACCATTTCGGAGATATTCCATGTTATGTGTGTGGGTTTCGGAAAACTTAAAACTTTCGTGAAACGGAACATCGTTGTTCATTTTTTATATGTTAAGTGTTCAAAGTGAACGGAATCTCAAAGCTTTAAAAGATTTCACTATCGCTCAAAGCCTACTATATTCTAATATTCCCCTTGCACCTACAAGGAAATAAGCAATAAGATAATTTGTACAAATTTTTATCTTAACTGACACGAAGGAATGAGATTGCAAGAATGGTTAGTACAAGAGTAGAGAAAGTCATGTGAGTGCAACACATCAGATTTTATTAATGTTTATAATTCTCTGGCACAGCTTGCATGAAAAACATGACATGCTTTGTTATAACACTCCTGCAAGTTTAGAATTAGATACAGATTCTCTGTAATAATAACTTGATCTAGAAATTAGCAAATAACGGTGAAATAAAAAGTGCCATTTTATTATTCATAAGAAAGGTGTTTCTAAATCTGGCCCCTGTCGTGAAATACATATGAAAAGGTGAGAGTGAGCCATGTCAATATTTAAACACGCATAAGTTTGTAAAAGTGAATATTTTAACATTAACAAATTACTTTCCAAACAAGTAGCACAAATAAATGCAGTTTACCAGATTTGTTAGACACCAAGGAGGTTATAGTAAGGAAAGGGCTTGCTTTTAAAGCGACGTTAGTTCAAGTTATGTTTACTATGCAAGCCAGTAAAGTGTTCTAAAGCCTGGGCTTCCGTTGTGCAATAAGGTGGTTTCAATAGTTATATTTCAAGGTAAAAAATATTTTGTAACAAAAGTATGACGAAAACTCACCTTTACTCTCAAATTTAAGCACATTATTTAGAACTGCTACAAATAAAACTGATTCTGCTTCCTTGCACTTTGTATGCACTACTGGTGCCCTCTGTTGTAATTCATTGTAGCACTTTGTAAGTGCGCCACTTGCTAGAGCGTTTACGTAGGGTGGCCATATTAGGAACGGGGGACACATATGGGTCCTTTACCTTAACTGCGGTAAAAAGATTAACAATCGTAATTGAGTTGCACCTAGAATCATTATTAAATACGGGACGATAGATGATTTTTTTTCCGGTCAAATTAGGCTTTGGGCTTTTTGCATTGAAAAATGCTAGAAACATTAAAGTAACTATATGCAAAGTTTCCAAGATTCGATTCTCGGTGTGTGGATTTCCTTCCGCTGCACTCAGACTCGCTAGGTCCCTGAGGGCCAATTTAGGAGCTACTTGTTTAAGAAGTAGTGGAATCTTTATCGTGCGACTCGATGTAATCTGAAATTAATAAAGTTCTTTTGTAAAGATTAATTTGTGTCGAAATTTAAATTAAGTGTTGCGAGGACCGCATAACCGGCCGGTAGGAGCCGGGGCGCTGACCACGTCCCACCTCCAGTACTGCCCCCCATTCATAACGCCTATGGGCAGATGTGGGGGACACATGGGCCGGGCAGTAGGCCTTCGCCCGGTACGGGCTGTTGCGTTGGTTTATTTATTTATTGTTCAAGTTTCTCGATACGTTTCTATGATATTGCAAAAATGTTTAGTCGTTAAAAAAAAAAAAAAAAAAAAAAAAATAATAATAATAATAATAATAATAATAATAATAATCATAATAATAATCATAATAATAATCATAATAATAATCATAATAATAATCATCATAATCATCATAATCATCATAATCATCATAATCATAATCATAATCATAATCATAATCATAATCATAATCATAATCATAATCATAATCATAATCATAATCATAATCATAATAATAATAATAATAATAATAATAATAATAATAATAATAATAATAATAATAATAATAATAATAATAATAATAATAATAATAATTTCACAAGGAGATAGCTTTTCAAAATCGCACACTTTTAAATAAAATATTCTAATAATTAAAAAGTATATAACTTCGAAAAACTGAAATTTGGCACAACGATATGTACAAAAATGAAGCCACCAGCGTCAAAATTGTGGAAAACCTAACTTTCAACCATCATCTCCTTAAACGTGGGTTAATAAACACATACGACTGTTAGATTATTTTTTTCTACTCCTCAGCATGTGAAAGTACGAGTGAAACGTACGGCTCACTGCCGTCCTGCAGTTGTAATATTTATATAATCCAGCTTTGAATCAAACGCACTCGTTCAAAGCCTGTGAAATTGTATATAAAAACAAAAAATGAAACTGGAAAAAAAATGATTTTAATGGAACGATTAGAAGATATTTTTGTTTGTAGTGCACCGTTATGGCAGGTTTAGCGATATAAATAAACACGTAGGGTTGACGTGGACAAAAGAGGCATAACGCCTCGGATCACTTTCATTTACCAGCACTCTAATTTCGTCCATCCGCTCGCCCGCCCGACACTTTTGCAGAAGAGAAAATGTTGTCGTGCTGTGTATGTATAAATAGTCATTCCCCTTTGTGGAAGCAGCAACCGCGGCAGATATCGACTGAACCAGCGTGAAAACAAATTGCCGTCACAGCAGTACGTCGCCGCTGGTGGTAATCTGAGAAGGTAGTGTACTGCAGCTTTTTATTATACACTATCGGAATGTCGCAGCTGATATTACAGACTCCTTTTCTGATCCTCTGTTTGCCGCTTAGATTCTCCATTAAAGACGAGAATGCCTAACGTTTACCAAGAAGGTTTACTACTTGGACTTGAACAAGGGGCGTTACAGGGGGCTCCAAGGGATTAACAGAATAAAATATTATCAATGCTGTACTAAACCAAACGAACATATTCATTCCCAGTTTTCAAAATTGATATTGGATTAATATCTCAGCCGTTAAATAAAGAATACAAAGAGAGGGTTGTAGTTTACAAAATCTGATTTGCACTCCAAATATACTCGTATGCCAGTATTTCTTAAAAATTATTGATAGTA
The DNA here is from genome assembly GCA_030765045.1 of Tenodera sinensis. Taxonomy (NCBI): domain Eukaryota; kingdom Metazoa; phylum Arthropoda; class Insecta; order Mantodea; family Mantidae; genus Tenodera; species Tenodera sinensis. The sequence continues at coordinate 42,478,939 of CM060966.1, read as the reverse complement.
CAAGTGTGTGTGTGTGTGTGTGCGTGCGTGCGCGCGCGCGCGCGTGTGTGTGTAATAACGGAGGGGGACACCTCGATCCTGATGTGAATCTTTTGCGAGCTACCATACCCCCAGGACAAAGCGATGAGACGAAGTGAGACCGGAGGCTTATCAGAGAGCGGAGACAGCGAAGCCCGGAGACGCATAGAAGTCCCTAACAGTTGCATATATTGACCCCTGGCGCGCAACCGAAGAGTTGGCGCTACCAACCAAATCTGACAGATGACAAGGAAGGGAAATGAGAAATGAGGGGAAAGGAATCCACGGAAAAGAGATTAATGCTCTCCAGCATTCACCTAAGTCACACGGGGAAACCATCGAAAAACTCATGCCAGACTGCACGGTTACGGGAATCGAACCCATGACCTCCGAATGCGGACCACAGACCTTACGGCCTGAGCCATCCGCTCGGTGATAATACAAGTATAACATCAATAAATAAGTCGATTAAGTGTTGTATGTGTTAAACAGCATAAAACTTAAAATCTGGCTTAATCGATGCAGCACCTGCTCTGCAAGTATCGCGAGCTCAATTCCCGCCTGGAGTAGCCAAGATTATTCCTTATCTTTCCCAGATCAATGAGAGTATGAGTGTGTGTGTGTGTGTGTGTGTGTGTGTGTGTGTGTGTGTGTGTGTGTGTGTGTGTGTGTGTGAGAGAGAGAGAGAGAGAGAGAGAGCGAGAGAGAGAGACCTATGCAATCTAATGTACACGCGTGGACCAAAAGAAAATGAGTCACGTCTGAAACGCTAGGCTACCTGAACGGTAGAGAACAACTCAATGAGTAACAAATAACTTGCAGTTTCCAACAAGTAGGTATGTTCAACTGTCTCTCATGTATGTATGTGTGTGTGCGAGTATATGTGCGTGTATGGATGTGTGAGGGTTGGTGCGTGTGTGTGTGTGTGTCTGTCTGTGTCTCTGTCCATGTGTGTCTGTCTGTGTCTCTGTCCATGTGTGTCTGTGTGTGTCTATGTGTGTCGGTGTGCCTGTGTGTGTCTGTCTGCCTCTGTGTGTGTCTGTCTCTGTGTCTGTGTGTGTATCTGTCTCTGTCTGTTTGTGTCTGTGTGTGTGTCTATCTCTGTCTGTATGTGTCTATCTGTGTCTGTGTGTGTCTGTCTGTGTGTCTATCTGTCGGTGTGTATATGTATGCATATATCTATGTATGTAGGTATGTATGCGTTCCAGACAGAATTCTTTTGTTCGCTAGGGTACAACACCCCACCAAAAATCAGAAATCCATGACAGGTCATACAAGTTCCAAAGGTAGATTTCCGCCGATGTGACCATTACAGTTAATGGCAAGGTGAGGTTCGAATAAACGCAATAGCAAAATGAAAGGAAAAAATCACCGTCTCTGATCATGTGCTGAAATCTTACAAACTCTTGTGCCTCTATCTTCTTCATATTAATAGAGATAAAAATGTGTATAGTTTATCTCCTTGCTAATTTTCATGTAGCTAAAAGGAGAATTTGGGAATACAGTAGAATTTAACTGATAATCAAATCTTTTAAAGCTGGGTCTCTTTGCATGACCAAGAAATAAAAAAATGAATAATCACCTTCCATTTGAGATAAGTTTATGCATTACAAAACTTACACAAATAGCAAAGAATATCTCCAAAATGGTTTACGAAGGGAAAAAAAAAAAAAAAAAAAAAAAGAATAAACTCATTTGGACAAAGCTTGTGCTTTAACGAGATCAGTCTTTCTGTTGAGATTTGCTACTTTTGCAAAATTCATCAAGAGTAAACAGGGCTACATAGGCTACAGGCAAGGAAATGGCAAATATATATATTTCATTTGCTATATAAAATATTGCAAAGATGCCATTTTTATCAAAATTATTATTACGGCCATTTTTTGAGAAAATCACAATTCTCGAAACCATTTCTATGTAAAGAGTTGTTTAGGGTGCAGGAATTTTCTTCTACCTTTATATCGAATCCTCGAAATATGTTAAACCTAAATACCAACTTTGGTTTCTAACCGACTTTTCGCTTTTGGGTTATGCTGTTCAAAGTCGGACACACACGCACGCGCGCGCGCACGGACACTTTTTTAAAAATGCTGTGTTTTATTCAGAGGACATCAAAACATACATTTGTGTTGAGATCTCGACATCGAATTTTTGGGTGGAATACAATACTTCTCTTACTTACTGTACGCAGTAGAGAAAGTAAAGAAAGAAGGAAAAATTGGAACTTACATTCATACGAGTTCTCCAACCAATTTAATTATTCATTCATTATATATAATATATATTCATTCATTATATATAATGTATATATATATATATTCTGCATTCTATATTGAAAATTTTTTATTTTTCAGCCAAATTTACGTTAATTGAGATAAATAGTTGCAGAAATGGATTAACGAATGATTAAGATCGGAATAATAGAATAAGGGTAATGACAAAAACATTTTGGAAATTGTAGAAGAAAGGCGCTTGAAATGGTATGGGCACGTCCTTAGAATGTCAGATGGTTGAATACCCAATAAAGTTCTACATTGGAAAGTAGAAGGGAAAAGAAGAAGAGGGAAAGCTAGGGGATGCTGGATAGATGGGGTGAAGAGAAGTATGGAGAGAAGATGGTTAAAGGAGGAAGATGATATGCACAGAGACTTTTGGAGGCAGAAGATTGTTTTGGGATGAAGGTAACCCCTGTATTGTGGAATATTCCTTGATTAAAATGGAATCATTGGACATTTCGTTGTAGGCAAAAGAGAATACAGAAGACGTGATATTCAAATGTTTTCAAGCGTGGCAGTCAAATTTGAAGTCATGTGCCACTCGTGTCTATTACAGGTGATGTACTTATTAGTGTGATTGCGTTAGTATTATTCTTATTTCCCGGTTTCTTATGATAGCAAAGAACGTTATGAATTTAAAGGAAGTAAATATCATGCTAGTCGTAAAGAGGATGCTCCTATTTAACACAGTGCGTTTGTAATATCTGTAACTAAACGAACAACGCTAATAACTCCGGCCTCAAATAACAGAGTAACACGTATAACACAATTGTAATCAACTCTTTTACGCACCAACTATTCCATTTTATTAACAAATCTGCTTGACAGCAACCTCGGAATAACAAAACAAATGAATACCTTCAGTTTGGTGAGATATACTGTAGGAGTTACCTTGTAGCTCCGACCCTCTCTGTCACAGGTCTATGTTAACTCTACAATATATACTTCACCAAACTTCAAGCTGTTCAGGAATGCAATGACTCGCACGAGAACAGTAATTGAGAGAAGCTAACTAAGATGTGGCTATGCAGCATTAGTACTCTATGAACTCCTGCCTGGATAGCACTGACACGTCTTCATGTATGCAGAGAAAACATTGTAACAAAACTGCAACATTTGAAGTCCGGTTACTTTTCTATAACTTCATTGTGCTCAATTTATAATCCTTTCTGCCATCACAATTGCTCTTCTGATATTTCTTAGTCTTTCAATGTCTTTCTCCAGTTTCTCTGTCCCTTATATCTCAACTATTACGATACAATCACAGGACGACACATACGTACTCATTGACAGGCTGGCCGACTTACTCTCTTAACTAAAAAATAAGTTACACGACGACTTACACAACTAAACAACAACTCACTCGAAACGTAACTGTTGCTCTCGCAAGCTCTATTTATACAGGAGTCGGCGTCACGTGACCTTCGAGAACCCTCAATTCACACATGCAATGATGATTCAGGGGAATTAACTATAAGTTTCTGGATCCTACTAGTGCTATCGCGCTGTTACGGTCACGCACACGCACACCCGCAGCCCCCACTCCCGCCCCATACACACACATACGTACACACACCCGCTCCAGGCTGCCGCTTCCTCTCTCGTCCGTGCATTGTTGAGCGACCCAAAGTCACACTATATTAACATGAGTGGCATGTTTTTCTGTTCTAAACTGTTGTTTATTTACTGAACTGCAAATTGGTTATGTTCATTAATGTAGCATTAACATTTTCTTGCCATGAACAAATAGCTTGTTTGAAAAATGGTGATTGATACAGCGCTTTCCTTTATTTTAGAGTTGTAAATGTTAAAAAGTTAGGGGAAGTATGGGTCCAATGTATGATGTGTAGAGATTGGGCATACATTTTGTATAGTGGATATGAAACGGATGACTTTTTGTAAGTAACAAAACTTTACAATTTAGACATTAAAAATAAGCTGCATGTGGTTATAGCAGTAACAAAAATAAGGTATGTTCATGTAAACACGCGTTTCATATTACAATCCCAATTCCCAAAATGCATATATCCTCACACGTTTTTAGAAGTTGTGAAAATTCAAGCTTCTCAAATCTAAGTTTTAATATTTATTAGTAATTCCATAACAAATGCTACTGACGAACTTTAAGATAATAGATTCATTTGAAATTCAAATTTTATAAAAAATAAAAAAGTGGTCCATATTACCACCTCTTCCCTTAATTATAAAACCGTTGCAGGTGAAGACATAAGTTACAATACGCCCTCTATCAATATTGTCATTAATGTCGCTGTTTCAAGTTGCATTACAAGTTACCAAAATGGTTTATTGCTGCATATCTCTGTTATCTGCTTCTACATTGAGAAAAAAACATCACGAACAAATTGCCACTGTTGTTATCGCGATTGCCAACGGGATTGCAATCTCCCGTGAATGGCATGTATATTATGGACCGTTTTCCATTATGTTTATGAATATTAGAAACGAGAAGTTAGCAGTTAATGAAACCTCTTTGTTTTCTACAGAGCATGTGATTGGGATGTGAAAGTGAATATGCTTCACCCGCACTTATTGGCTCATGTGCATGAGACGCAGCACCGCCGATATAGGCTCTACAATGCTGTAGGAGGACCACAGTTTGTAATGTAGACAGCTCGATATTGGGTTTATTGAGAAATGTGAATGATCATGCATCTCACACTTCAATGCGCTACACCGTCCAAACCGTGCATTTCCGGATAGAGGGTTGCTGTTTGAAAACCGATCAGTTTGCCATCCCGTACAACATACTAAGCGTTGTTGGTGTTTTTGGGACACTCTGTACATATATTTGTAGTGATTTCGGAGATATTTCTTGTTATTTGTGTAAGTTTTGGAATACTTACCAAATGGAAGATCGTTATTCATCTTTTTATATCTTAGCCATGCAAAGGGAGTAAAATCTCAAAGCTTCAAAAAATTTTACTATCGCTCAAAGGCTACTGTATTCACATATTCCTCTTCCTCTACGTTGAAGTAAGCAATGCTATAATTTCTGTAAACGTTTATCTCAGCTAATACGAGGAAGAATTAGGAATAGGAGTTTGTAAGAAGGTTAGTACAAAATCAGAGGGAGCTATGTGAGTACAACAGATTAGATTTTCAGATATAAACATATTAGATGACCATCATAACTTTACACACTTAACCCTTGCAATTTTTGCCCACCCCTCATTCAAAGTTTAGATCCTCCAGAAGTATTTGCAACGCACATCGAAATATAATTATTATTATTTGTATGAACATTTGATTCTGAGAAAGCCTGTTTACTGCTTTAGGGTATCTCTAAACACGCACATATATGCAAAAATGAATTAGCCTCACAGAAGATTCTGAATCCGACCTTCTTCCTGGAGGCACATTTATAAACCATACTGAATGTTTCTGGCAGTTTGTTGTATTACCTGCGGGTTCTACTTGTTTAGATGGCACTATACCATTTGATTTGTTTGAAATATTAATCTATGGTTTATTTTTTATTTGCTAAAAAAGTATCACTAAAAATAAAACCATATGATAAGTGAAGCTAAAACTTTTCACTTGCCAAGGCGATTGTTAGCTAAAGAACGAAAGATTATCCCTAAAGTTAATATTTCACTGTATGCTTTAAGACAAGCATTTTTAGCTGTTCCTTGCCTATATAGAAGCCTCTCAGCAAGTTAAACCTCACGCTTAGCAGTTGAAAAACAGTCATGCCTCCTTGCTGCGCCTATAGCACGCAAAACTGTATTTCAGCTCGTACGTTGGTCCAGTTGTTTGGGGGACTCAATTAATCACATATTTTTCAGCTACTTACAAAGAAAGAGCTGCACTAGACGTAAAGGCAGAATAGTTTTTATATAACGCGCTGGACATTATAACGAACCAAGGCATTTAGACTGAACATTTAGGAAACTACATAGTAACAGAGATTTCTAACCTGATCATTTTCACAGTATTCGAAAATGAATACTGTAACAAAAATAATTCGACAAATCCCACTTCTGACAAGAGTTCAAAATGACAAGAGTCCAATTCAGTTATTTTTTCTCACTTTATTTTCTTCCAACTGAACGCAACAATGGTTCTGCTTTACTGACGTTATCACGGCACTCATTCCATCGCAAAATTACAACACATAACTGTTTTCTTCTCCTTAACACACAAGTTTCTGTTTTTCAGTTCTCTCTGTGTGTCATTGAAACTAACTCTGACGGTACAATCACTCAACACTCATTAACTACTGCGCTGTCTTCCTTTCGATACGACGATTCTCTCACGACGAGCACAGCTGACACACACGCACGAAAAATAAAAGCTCACTCATAGACCACATACCCTCACGCGCTCCTCAAGCTTTTATACCGGCAAGACGTAGCCACATTTTTCTGGAACTACGCCTTTTCTGGAACTTTAGGCAGCCAGAAGATTCATGAACAATGTAGAAAACCCCTTTTGGTCCTGCCGCTCTGATTGGGCGTCTTTTGTTTTCTCACTTGATTTTGAGCGCCTTGGTACGCGCCGCGCCTGGTATGTGGTGTGAGAAAGCTTGACTGGACCATCTTATATTGTGCGCCGCGGCTGGTGTCACAGCATTTTGGATGTCTCAAGATCTTGAAGACCTACGCTGCAAACTGCTTAAATTTTTACGCAAATTAAAATTCAGACGCAACTGAACCTTCACCAAGAAGATTTCGCCTGCACCACCGATGATGTTTACCACAGTTGCAGAGGAAGTGGCTGGACCCAGTTTCTCCAATAGATCGTGGCAAATCATTCCGGATTTTTTTTAAAAGAATTGCCAACTCCGGCCATGAAAGCCTACGCTTACTCATTTACTCTTCAGTTTCTCCTAGGGTTTTATACAGCGTTTGCATGTGCCGGCACAAGAGAAGGTCCATAGGTTTGGGATCCGGCGATTACGCTGGTGTGGTGCAAAAGTTCCTCTTAAATCCAGCGATTAGGAGAGATGTTGTTTGAGTTCGGACGTAATCATGGAAGTGACCAGTGTTGGAGCGATATCCTCTGACGGACAAGTGGTACGATGTCAACGGCAGCACATCGCGCAGAAATACAAGGAGGCATAGACCACTCGAGTGGGGTGGCATAAGATGAGTCCTTTGAGGTGATCCTGTAGAATTCCGGCTCACATGTCACTACCAATAAGTCTCTTCTGGTAGCCAGACACGGTGATTATCCTCATTCTAGGTATGGTAATTGCGGCAGTTGAATTCACCCTCACGTTTAGAAACAGCGTCGTCGATGAAGAATCACATGACATCAAAATATTCATTTCCGAATACTGGTACCAAATGCCCCAAATGGAGTTCTTCGTCTGTATAGTTTTGACCCTGAAATTGAAATTGAGTTCTTATTTTTGGATACTCTTGTACTGGCATGGCTCTCAGGCATCACATTAAGGTCGAGGACACATCGGCACATTACTATTAAAACTGTACAAATGATACTGCTGACTTTCTAGTTGAGTCAGAAAGAATAATATTTAACAAGATAAGAACACCAAAATCACACATAGGATGTGCAACATTTTGGCTTTACCCTCTCATCACAAGCCCACAAAATGGTAACACAAATGGCTGTTAACTTGGTTAAATAACATACAGTGTCCCCAACCTTTAGGGTTAAAAGATGAAGAGCGCTAAAATGAGCATTTTGACATGAGGGACCATTGGTCGCAAATGAATGCCAAGTGATTTTGAAGATAATTTTGCAAGCTACTTTTTGACACTCATAACTAATCTGTAACTCACAGACGATCCAAGTGGCGACCACCTGCCTAAATACTTAGATTCGAACGACGAATGACATTTTATCGTACGCTCCCTGGTAAGTGTTACCCAATAATAGCAGCGACTGGGACCCTAGAAAGCAGTTCCTCATCTGTTTCTACTGGAGTTTCGCACACTAACCCAACGTCTGCATGTATATGCTGGATGTCATATTCGAAGTAGGCAGACCGCCTTTTGACGTACCCTATATTAAATGCATGTCAGTAAGTTCCTGTGACGAATAACGCTACATCTTCCACATTTACTCATGCGTTGAAAACAAATCAACTAAGAAAGAATGTGCCAGGCAGTTTGTTATTCAAAACAATTAATAATACATGAAAGTGGTAGGCAGTTTTTTATGAAAATTAAAGCAGCTTTACAAACGCTCCTCGCATTCACCTTCAAAATCATCTGGTGTCTTAAAATATTCATTTCGGATCAAAGGTTCCTTGTGTCAAAATGTTCAGTTTAGAATTCTCGTACATCTGTATAATTTTGGCCGTAAAGTTTGGAGACAGCCTGTATAATCCCTGGATGTTGCGAAGCGAGTGGTCAATTGCTTGGAGAACTACTTGATGTGTACAAAAGCGGATCTCATGAAGTAATTCACACATTTTAGGGATAGCATCATAGTCTCAGGGGCTTAAAGCTCAAGAAACAGGTTTCATAAAGCACTTCCCTGTTCCAGCGATTCTAGCTTTTGCTAGATATACCCTTGCATGTCGTGCAGAATGGTAGTGGATTATTCAGAAAGTTTGTTGTTTTCTTCTTAGAGCTATTGCAGGCTTTGCAAAAATGTATAGTAGTACACCTCGGTAAGAAGTCTTTCAGAAGCGATGTGCTATGATAACGCCATCGTGATCAGCATAGCTTTCGCATTGATTGTGGTCTGCCAAACGGTTACTTTCTGCGGTGACCCGTTATGATGCCGTTCAGTTGCGGTTCATAAGCTCTGGCAATGATCCGCCTCACCGTGCTTCATAGCGCTACAAGTGTGCAGGAGCAGCAATTATATCGCACCCATTTCTGATGTTTACTCAAATCATGTTAAACCTATCTTCAGGCAATTTTTCGCATTCTCGGCAACTTCTTCAGTACACTAAGCACAATAGAAGGCGCAGTTCTGTATCACTGGTCGATTCACGAATCGTGGCGTTCCTATCCGCCAGTACTGTTACATTCACATCTGCATATTCTCCCTTGCCGTAGGGTGGCCAGGCACGTCATAAGTAGAGCTAGGACAAATATTCTTTTGCTGGCAATGTATGCGCGCTGCGAATATGTATGGATAGTACAGCAAAGGGGACAAAATGACACAGGTAACCTAAGACTCTAAATTTCACAGCCAAATGTGTAACAATAAATCTGATGTAAACAATCTTATATGTTGAATTCACATGTCTTTCTCTACTCTTGTACCAATTATTCTTACGAGCTCCTATTCCTTTACCTTCATATTAGCCGGGACAAACATTTGCAGAAATTATTTTATTGCTTATTTCCTTGTAGGTGGAAGGGGCATATTAGAGTAGGCTTTCAGAGATAGTCACATCTTTTAAAGCTTTGAAATGCCCTTCTCTTTGCACGAATAAGATATAAAAAATTAGTAGTGATATTCCATTTGTGGAAAGTATAAGTATTGCAAAACTAACACAAATAACACAATGGCTCAGTCTACACAAAAAGACTCATATGGACATTACCTGTATGCTCTAGCAAGATCAAAATGTTTTGTACATTAAGATTTGGTCTATCTTTTACGGTTCAGCAGCTATGCACAAGTCATCCAAAGTAAACAGAAATACGTAGGCTGTAGCCTGAAAATTCTAAGTATACATTTAATTTGCCCTAAAAATATCCTAAATATATGGCATTTTAACAAAAATCGTTAGCCATTTTAGAGAAAATAAAAACTTTCGAAAAAGTATCCACGTAAAGCGTAGTTTAGGTTGGAGGAATTTTCCTCAAAACATTTGTGTCGCATAACATAGATACCAACTTTGGTTTTTAACCGACTTTTTTAATGTAATGTGTTCACACCCACACCCACGCGGACCTTTTTCTAAAAATGCTTTCTTTTTTTTGCTTTTTTCTCGAAAATGTCTGTAATGATTTTGATTAAAATGTCAGATATCTGAGATATTTCTATGGCAAACGAAATGCAAATTTTGAATTTTCTGGCTATAGGCTATGTACTCCTGTTTACTGTGGCTGACGTTTGCGTAACTATTAAATCGTAAGAGATAGACCACACTTTACTGTACAAAAAATGTAGATCTATCTAAAGCTCATAATTTATGTCCAAATAAATTGTTTTGCAGAGTGAATCATTCGGGAGGTGTTGCTTGTTACTTTTGTGAGTTTTAGAATAGTTAAACTTTCGTCAAATGGAAGATCGTTACTCATTTTTATATGTTAGCTGTGCAGAGAAGGGAATCTCAAAGTTTTAAAAGATTTGACTATCGCTCAAAGGCTACTGTATTACCATATTCCCCTTGCACTTACAAGGAAATGAGCAATAAGGAAATTTCTGCAAATGTTCATCTCAACTAACACGAATAAACATATAGGAATAAGAGTTCATAAGAATGTTACTACAAGAGTAGAGAAAGTCATGTGAGTGCAACACATCAGATTTTTTCATACTGGATTGTGTGGTCAAGAATTATTCTGCTATCTTGTTGTTTGCCAATAACGACTTTATCTACTCTTTTGATGGAGCTAGAGATGGAGGAACAAACTACTTCTTCATAGACCTAACATTTCCTTTTGGCTCAGAAGGAATCAGCAATGGCCGTGATGTCTGCTGTTTCTAAGGTCATCCTTCCTGCAGAAGCCAAGTACATGTGCGAGGGTTTCGGTGTCGTTGCACACACGGCAAGGGTCTACATGGAACATTGCGAAATGAAGACGCACTGCAGTTCATTTTGATGGAGGGATACATATATGGGTATATAGAATATAAACATTTACGTCTTTTATTACCTCCTCATTCATCTGTTCGTTTGTTAAATAGTTTAGTACATTTCATAATGAAATTTTAAGCTCAAAATGGTGTAATTTGTAAAACTGTATCTTGTAAAAATAGTATCACCATTTTACTTCGATCTTCAACGAACTCCGACAACAGTGGTGAATGTTGTTGCCTCCTTTCTATCTGACGGCGCAACAAATTATTTGAGATTTTTTATTACAATGTCTTTTTTAAAAACAATTTTCACTTCTCTTTACAATTTTACATTTCTGAATGATACGCCCTACTTTGTATATTTTCTCCACTGACGGTGTAATTATTTGTACTCTATTCTTCCAATAATGTTTTCAATGTGGCAGCACGTGATGATTCTAACCAGAGACCAACTGTACAGTTTAGTCGAACTATTGACAACTGTAAAGCCCTGGATCCGCGTATTCAGTACTCCGTCACGTGCACTAGGTAGAGTGCTAGTTACGTTGATTCCTAACTCAGTAGATATTTGTCCTAGCTCTGGTCATCATATTTTGTTGCCCTTCTTGACCCACCTTGCTATTGTAGGGTAGGTAGTGCCGTCCACCGCAAGCCTTTTGCAACCTTCGTCACATTATCTTTCATTGTGACCGCCAATTCGTTCTATTTTTAAGCAGCACCTCTGATGTTTGCTCTGAATAATTGCCGAATTTGACGAATCTTGTTCCAAACTACAGCATTGTTGTCACTGAACATGTACATGGAAGGTGGAGACGAGTCCATTTCATTAGCTCTGAGGGAGAGTGGGTATGTAACTAACCTCTGGTATAAATTATATTACCTGGCGCCGTTTCATGGCATTGTTGCAGCACTGTTGCTACAATTAAACAATCAACTCATATGCACACGATGTAATTGGTTTGTAAACATTATGTTAACAATTACTTTTGTTGCACAATGTAAACTATAGTGGGGCATTGATTATACTAAATTTACTAGATCAACGATAATAAGAAATTACTCGTCGATCTTAATCGCATGAACTTGGAAACTGTGTAAAGTCGATAGTCTAAAAGTTTGTTGTGTTATGATCTATGCTATTTCATTTATATAGATAAGGGCGCTAAATTATCATATACAAAATTATCACCTGCACATTCGCATAATTTTGTTTAGCCAGTGTCACCAGCTGTATCCCATAATATTGCACATTACAGTCGATTAACAACCAAAATAGCACACCGTTTGATAAGTGTTTTTAACAGTTGTTCTTTTAATAACTAATGTATTTCCCAGAAGAAAGGTTACTTCTTAATGTTAAAAATAAAGTGAGATTTATTTGAGGTTATAAACTGCATTTTGTTTTCCTCAGTTGGCAATGCTGAGTAACTCGAACTCATTAATCGAAGTCAATGTATTTTAAGTTATTTTGTATAGAATTCAACATTTTATGGTCAATTGTTTGCTGTATAGTGTTTAAATTCATATTTATTTGGACAATTTGATGTATAGAATATCATTCAATATCTCGCTCCGCTCGAGGATTTATCCGCTTGGTCAGACATCTTACGATTATTACTTGTGACTATTTCATATACAGAGGCCTTAAATTGTCATATACTAATTATTATCCGGTCAGCCCTTTGTTTTGTACAAATTATCACTAGGTTATTCTGTTGTTTAGTCAAACTGCGCTAATCATAATGTATACACTTTAGCTTATTTTTTGTGGTATTTAAGATTTACTGGTCAAATCTTTGACATATGAAGTACCTGGACGACTGAGCCTTGTTCGGCACCTTTTTGTTGTAAAATCGTGTTTTTTTTTCTCTGGGGAAGACATTTATTTAGATGAACTTGAAAAGCAAGACGTTAATCTACTTCCTTACTTATTCCTATACAACGGGGAGGGTAACCTAACACCTCCTAGGAGATAGCTAAATATAAATGTTCATTCAATTGTTAGAGACATAGAGATGCATATACATATTGTATAAGCATATTGGCCATTTAAACGGTAAACAACACTGCTGAACATAGGCCATCCGCATAGACACCCACGTAGTTTGAGGTTTTCGTCGAGCATTTGTTCCACCATGGAGTTTCAGTTGTTTGGTGCTAACGTAGAGTCCTAACTTCCAGGGCCAAGGTGCCTCATCTTTCCCCCGAGTTCTTACAGGACTTCCTTCACAAAAGATGTGAATGGAATTACAAGAATCGCTCCATAAGAGTACAATAAATCATAAATGAGTGTGTAAAGCTGTAATGAGTAGATCAAGTTATGTGTGTGTGACTCCCGGTATACAGGACATAACAGGTACAAACGCAGATTTTTTGTAATTGGCACATTAATATGTATCCACTTAGGTGCACTAGTAGTTTTCGTTCTTTCTCTAATAGTTCTCTCGGAAATCAATCCTGGTCGTAACTGCGTCGCGAAGTGAACATCGCCTTTGAGATGGACTATCTGTTTGGCTTCATACTTCAATTCGCGACCGACTGGCCTAGACAATGTGAGGTCACTGATCTTGCAGAAATCATTCGAACTAAAGTTGCCATACAGCATTCCTTACCGCGTTATTTCGTTCGTTCTTCTCGCTCTGCATGATGTCTTCTATTCCATGCCCACTTGGAGGTACTAACCAACCTGAAAACTCCTCTTAATATGTAAAATATATGTCCGCAAAGGAAGCAAATATTGAAGTAATTTTGACCATTATCTTGTATTCAATTACCAGTAGAAATATATGCACTTACAACCGTAAGTCTGTAAGTGTAATTTCTTTAATTCTTTTGTTTCGTTTTTCCCCTACTTGATTAGAAGCGGCCCCTGGTCGAGAAGACCGCACAATCGTTAGGGCGGGACCAGGGGTACTGGCCATGTAGTATCACACCCCACTCATGACGCCTGTGCGGGAGGAGGTGGGGGACGCAGTGGTCGGGTGGTAGACCTTCGCCAGGATGTGCTGTTGTATCACTTTTTTTTTTTTTAACAGACGCTAGGGATAGAGTGTTAAGTGCAAGTTAATAATTGGATCTCACTTAGCAAGCGCACTAATTTACAACTATTTATGTCTCTACTCTAACGAGCAGTTTTTTTCCCCTGAAGCAAGACAACTAAGCACTGCCAACTGGATGAAGAGGACCAGTTCTGCCCTAGCAGTGGCCTTTTCAAAGAAAGCCTGAATGATAATTTTCCGAGTAATGTGCATAAAAAAAGCTCACGAGAAATAAACTACACTTTCAGTAGTTTATTTTTTCCCGGCCTATTTCAGTTGCGGAGTTAAAACAATCTCTAATGTGAAGCTCTATCTATAATGCACGTTTTTGTTTCTATAGTTGTAACCGGATGGAACAAGTAAAACCCTAAGCGAAACAAGTCAAATGAGGGGGAAATGTTATTTAAGCTCAGGCGTGCAGATGCAGTCTTCTATTTTTAGAATGTGTCGAATTTCTCTAATTTATAAATTGAAATAATAATACTAAAGTAGTGCTTTACTTTTCAGTAGGTATTTTCCAGAAGGTACGTTTACCCACTATATCCGGAAAACTCTAATATCTGAACGATTGTGTACTTTCGCCGCGTTTCATTTATTATTTAACCAAAATTGTATTGTTTCTATTTAGTACGGTACATACTGTGTCATAAAATTGCTAAAAACAACCCTAGCTACCACTTACTTTGACTAAGTTCCAACGCGACACTGGCAGTTTCGATTATAACTAGTGATAAGTGCATGCAACCAACGGTTTGAAAGTTGTAACAAAACACTTTGCTGTCCTATCTTTCTGTAACACACTGCTCGGAAGCGGCAGAAAGGTCAGCGAGTGGGAACTTCCGAAGTACCAATTGAGAAAAAAGAAATGCCGTTGACATGGAGGGTAGAAATAAAATGAGGGTGTAACAAGCCCCGTGTAACAACTAACCCCGGGCTTTGGTCTTCCGTATTTATTGAATGTGTGAGAAGTATGGAGCTTAAACATATACATTTAGTGTTGTTTGTAACGCATGGGTAGTGATACTTCAAAACGGAAATACCTTTTCTTCTCGTATCCCTGATTCACTCATTTGTGTTTCGTCAATTTCTCTGTCTCTCTAACAGTTGACTTTAACTCTCATTAACAGTCTCACTATCTTACCCAACGACGAGTCGGCTTTCTCACACACACACGCGCACGCACGCACGCACACACACACACACACACACACACACACTAAAGCTAAAAACTGAACTGACTCCCGCCTGTAACTCATTCACTCTGCTTGTTGCTTCTCCTCCTTATGTGGTAACAATGACGTAACACGTACCTTTCTGGAACTTCTGCAAGTACACCGCCTGCCGGACATTTCTCAAATAATTTGGAAACCTCCCTTTTGTTTGTCACTCTAATTGTTGTCACAACAGTCGCGTGAGGTAGCCCGACCTTGAGTACCTTTGGCACATGTGCCGTCAGGGCGGTGGGGCAGAGTGGCCCCGACTATCCTTTATTGTGCGCCGCGGCCGGCGTCACAATATTTACTTTTGTAAATTTATTTACCTGAAATTTTTAAATTCCGCGCAAAGTTACACGTTAACAAACATTTAACGTGAAACATAGTCTGCAAACATTTGTAGTATTTTTGTAGTTGTTTTTAAGTTGTCACTATGTTAACTGTAAATAATGCGAAACAGTTGAAGTTATACTTGTTAACACACACATAGGCTCGAAGATAATTGATGCGCCAAAGTAAAAGTATAAATGAATAAGTAAATAAATGTACATATACACACATACACATGTCGATTAACAGCTTAATGTGCTTTTACAAGCTTTTTCCCTATATTCCTAGATGCTGAAAAAATTTGGATACACTGTCACTACTTGGCAACATCACTCTTCAGTAATGCCATTGGCTCGTGCTCCCTGTGTGGCCAGTACATTGACAGTAAATCTCGTAAGGTGGGACTAAAGAAGGTCGCGTGCGCAGCTCTAATGTAAACAGAGCTCTGCTGCCTACTACCAGTGCGAGCACATTTGAAAAAAACGTTTGACTCTTCACCATGCTATATGCGGGCACCATTTTAACATATTTCTTTTCGCTTCATTCCTTGACCACCCTTCAATTTTTGGTACCTTCTGCTGCATGTGATGACTAGCAATTTCGAGCTCTCTTTCACATTGTCATACTAGGGAAGTAATGTGAAAGTTGTTTCCCGAGATACAGTTACTATTGAACTGTTAACACCGAATATAAAATTAGTTTAATAATTGAGTGCAAATCACGAGTAAGTCAAAGTGAATAACTAAATGAAAATAAGTTCCAAATGATAAGTCTGTGACTTTACAGTCTATCAACTCGAAACTGCTACTGTCATTTGTCGTAATGTCAGTGTCACGTCCTACCCCCTTCTAAGTACCGCGCTGTGCCAGCACGTATGTCAGCCAGCAGCGTAGGCAATCTGAAAACAAGGTTTAACATAACATTTCAATATGAATTTCCGGTAAGGCCCTTGACTTGTGGGAAAAACACATTAGATGAAATTTTTTATGACAATTATGCTCTTTCGTTTCTGCAACAATCAGCTCTTCATTCTTAGCCATTTGAACGCTAGGTCGCTCTAAAACTGCATCTCTTGTCTCCCAATCCATGTCTTAGCGAGTAAAATTGCAACATAATTGTCTGTTACATTTATCGTGTACAATATTCTCCTAACGTATGGTGTATCATGTACCTTTCATCTTGTATAAAAGTTCCACCTATTCTCAATTATTCCAAATGAGATAATGATGCACTTAAGAGCACGTGATAAGAGTAACCGAGTTTGTTTTAACGTATAGACGGCAATCCAGTGTGAACATTCACTTAAAATACATCCACATTTTTGAAGTTTAATAGTTTACATAGTGACGTATGATTTCCCACAAAAGGGTTCCAAGAATACCTGTATAAACCTAGCGAACCATGATTATTAAGCTCTTAATACTATACCTTTAGAAATTCTAACAAATATGTCACTCTATTAAACAGATAATTTATACTCGTCCCCCTCAAAAAAAAAAAAAAAAAAAAAAAAAAAATCCAATTATCAACGACATTAGAAATCTGGGGATCTCTAAGCATTTTTTTAAAAAGGACAGTAAATGTATGTCTTTCCATGTGTTAGTAAATGACATAAATCAAAAACAAAAAGTTGGTTAAACGCTAAACTTGATGTTTAAATATATTCAGCATCTTGCCAGGTAGCAACACAAAGAATATCTCTTCACGTAACATTTTTATGTTCTCAAGAAAAACTTCTAATGAGTTTAATTAATCTTTTTAAAATCTCTGTGACGTATTTGATTGAATTTGTATAAGTTTGAGCCACAAGGAAACTTTAGAAGAGAGACGAAATTTTTTTTTGTAAATATACCGTCGTGGGAGATGCTGCTTTGGTCATATGTTAATTAGGGATGCAGAGTTTCATTTCTAAGAGAGAATTAGAAACGTCACGTTAGCATTAAATTATGATTAAGTTCATTTGAATTAAGGTAGAAATGCATTATAGCATTGTTCATACAATGTTTGTGCGACAGTTAGTGAAATATTAAACCATTTATATTCATTCAAGAAGCTAGATGGGTCCCAAAATTTGACATATTTTTCTTTTCAGCTAAAGGGTTATTTATTGACAATAATGTATTGAACATATTTATTACACTCTTTATGTAAAATCTCTCGTTAATCCCTCGCATAGCCGAAGCAGTACCTTCCATCCGGTATGGGAATTATTAAAATACACAATTTTGGATACCTTTTCCTTCGATTAGCTGCTTTCAAAACGTTTCATTTTGAAAATACTTCGCGTTAAGCGCCATCTAACGGATGCTTTTGCTTCCCCCTAACCCTTAATTTTCTTCGTCATACCTGTGACGAATTACTTATTCATTAGCTAAAAATATTTCCAAACAGAAATATTTTGCGAGTACATTAACGTGGATAGCCACTTGTTATTTAAATACGCGCGAGTGCTTTAAGTATGCAATGCAATCAGATGTACAATTTTGGAGTTATTGGGTTCTTACATTTACTGAAAGGTTGAATCGTCCATCGGTATGAGATTTGAGGAGTTTGAATAAAACAAGTAGCGACAGTGTATGATGCCTCAGTATCAAAATGTGAATATCAAGAAGGAATTAGGGATCAAAATCCCAGATGAGCTGTGAACTTTAAATGAGTTTAAAAGTAATCTGGGACTGCAAAACCACTCAGGCCCATAAAGTACATGTGCCATGTGGTCGAGGGAGGTTAGATTGGTTTTCATGCGTGCTTTGTAATTTTCTTTAGCTACTGACCCCGGTATAAATCATATTTAAATTGTCATGTCACGGCAAAGGTATCTGTAATTTTGTTAAACTACAAAGGAATTGCATCAACTAAAAGGCAGATAGGCAACAAACTGCTTTGAAATGCTATAGATATATGGTCTTCTGCACGCATTAATCATTCCATAATGCTTTAAGACTATTCATTTTGCCGATTAATTTGGTTGTCTGTTTCATCAGAATTTTCCGGATTAATAAGTGTGAAATGGAAAAACTATAAATACTTGATTAAACATGAGTACTATTACTCAAGTTATGGAATTTAGGGACTTCTCATTAATAATTAAAAAGACAGGATTAAAACGTTAATACTTTAGACTTGTTGATTTCCTATGATTCCTCATTTTCCGTGAAGAAGGTACATCTTGCTAATGAGAATATAGCATTTTCATTGCATGCGTTGCCTCGTTACAGGATTCGTCCCGCCCACTCTGCGTCATGTTTTCTCTGGCAAGCCTAATTGAAGATACTAACAAACTTGAAAACATACTGTTCTTAATAAACAAAATATAAGTCCGTAAATGAAGCAAATATTGATGTATTCATTATTCTGTCCTCAATTACCAATCAAAATATCTGCATTTATAACCCAAACAGCCTTTAAGTGTAGTTTTTATAATTTTTCCTCTCACATGACACAACCTAACCAGTTCCCGTTGCAAAATTTCGGAAAGTATTACATATGCTAGGGATAGGGACTTAAGTTGAAAGTTAGTAATAGGATCTTATTTGGCACTCTGTCTAGGTTACAACTATTTATCCCTCTAGCTGTAACAAACAGTATTTCTCTGTAGCAAGACCAGTTAGCATTATCAAGCTGATGAAAAGAACAATTCTGCCGTGAAAGTAGCCTTTTAAAAGAAGATATGAATTATAATTTCTGAGTAGTACGCGTAAAGTCTCATGAGAAACAAAAAATGGCAATAAAATTTGAGTGGTTTATTTTTCTCCGTCCTGTTTCAAATGTGGAATTAAAACCATCTCTAATGTGAAGTTGTATTTATAATGCTCGTTTTTGTTTCTATAGTTGTAACCGGATGGAAAACCGCCCTAAGCAGTACAAACAAAACAAGAGGAAAAAGGTTTTTCTAGTACAGGCGTGTAGATGCAGTCTTTTATTTTCACGCTATGTCGTATTTCGTTGATTTCCCATTTGAAATAATATCAAAATGATACTTTCCTTCTCAGTACGCATTTGTTGAAATGCACGTATATACAGAACACCTGAATATATGAATGCCTTCCTTCTTTCTTTGCATTTCTTTGCTGTTCAAGCAAATCTATGACCCGCATTCAGGAAGATGCGGGTTCGATTCCCGTGCCCGATCTTCCTGACCATGGGGTTTTTGGGAGGTTTCTCTTGGTTTCAGGCTAATGCTGGGAAGGATTTCCATATCCTCCGAATTTCCTGTCCCTCCCTTCGTTCTATCAAACGTTTCATTTCACCCTTCATCCCGTCAAGTTTCTTTCAGGGTTTGAAGTGTCGGCGAACCTCATGACAGCAACACGGCAGAGGGAACAAATGCGCTTTAAAAATCTCGTCCCCTGGATTGGAAGGCGAGCCTTCTGGTTTTCTGCGGGCCCCCCCCCCCCCCCCAATAGGATGGTACAAACCCGACTGAAAAGGGAGCCGGTTTCCGAGTCCCACGGCTCTCAAGGGAGTACGAACCCGAAGGAGTGGAGAAGAATCGGGCTGAACCCAACTCAGCCGGAGTGCTTTTAACTGGGAACAAGTAGGGCTATGGTGCGCTGTGGGAAAGAAAGATAGGAGAGATATGCACAAGAGACAGCAGAAAAGGCGGTTAAGGATTGCAAGGTGCCGAATTAAAACCGGTCATTTAAGTGAGGGGTTTGTGGAGAGGCCATCCTAGCCATACCATATGCAGACAGTGAAACGCTGACCTTGTCTCACCACACGCCGCTGTTTTACAATGGAACGGATTGACTTGTAAATGTTGTGTTTGCTATTCTAACAAATATGGCTACTCAACAGCATAATCTGCGAAAAAATCAGTACTAAATGATTGTATAACACAGTTGTTCTGCGTTAAAACTATTAGAAAACGAAATAGCTATGAAACAATAACATACAAACACAGAAAAATAAAGGGAACGCTCAGCGTATTAGAGTCCCCCTAAGCTACGCTCCTGCTAAAACTATATACTTTGAAGAACATATACTTGAGAGCACAAAGTTCACTGAATGTTCACTTACATTGCATGCTTTAGCTCTTTTTAAATGAAGTATTCGCATGCATTTCTTCTGAGGCTAACTCTTTTAAAAAGTGTAAACGCTGAAAATAATTGTGCGCACATCTGAATGCAACACTTTCCCTTTTGATCTACTTGCCTGTAAGCCTCTAGGTTTCGATAATACCACGTTTCTTAACAACAATATAAGTTACAATAACTGCAAGACACACGTATCACTGTAAATAAATCACGCATAGTAAATATATATCTTGAATATGACTCAGAAGACTCATGACAATAAACTAAACTCCGTTTCCTTTTTTGCAGGCATCTCTCCCCTTGAGAACAAAATTATTTGAGAATTGATATTACTTAATAAGCAACCATGATGCAAGGCATGTGGGGTTTGCTATCGCTGAGCACCTGTGCGTCTGCATTATCAATAAAGGCAGTGGGAAAAGAGAAAATACTAGATATTGTAAACTGCCAGAAAAAAAACCTGAATGAAGATTTTATTGCCGGTAGTGTTTTCACATGTATAAATCGAATCATGCACAGCAGCACATGTTAGGCAAGAATATTTTACTCACCTCGCCTAACAAAAGAGATTTATTTTTACCTTAACAGGCAAATAAACGAAAGCGCTACATACCCAACAGTTTGCGGCTATTAATTCATTTGTTTTCCCTCTCAAGCTTTCTCTCGATTCACCATTTGTATATTTTATACCTTTGTGCACTCTCCATTCAGAGGTACAAGTTTCCAATGATTGGTGTGTTCCGCTCTCGGGGAATGTTTTCCTTGATCAAATAAAAGTTCGGCACTCACCTGAAAAAAGAAAGAGACGAAATTAATACAATCTCAATGCTAACACCGGTTGTTGGTTTCATTAATGCTATTATTTCTACCGTTTTTAATATGTAGGCAACTTAATGTGATAGACTGACAAAAGGAGGCGTATTAGCCATGGCAAGGATACACAGAACAAAGTAGGTTATTAACGTCCGTCCCTTCCAGAAAATTCTACAAAATACGGGTATAACAGCAAATTTTACTGAACTCCTGCGGAGTACAAATGCTTCGAATTGTTTATCTTTACATGATAATCAAATAATGTTCACTCGTATCAGTAAAAAATATGATTGGTGGTAAGTTGACTCTAGTGCACTAGAAACAGATTTAAAATTTAGAAAATCCTAAGTTGTGAAACTGGTTTGGCACAATGCAACTTTCAAATATATTTTGAGAATAAACCAAGTTTGGCATATATTAAAAACCTCTACATACATGTTGAAGTGATCACCATTATTTTATTTTTAGAACCTTTAAAGCATTTGCCGGAGTTTAAGTTAAACTTTCTAAAGCTCAAAAAATGTGGTACCGGCATGGCGATTTTTTGCTGCTGGGAGTACTGGTACGGGGTGCACTCAGCCTCATTAGGTCCCTGAGGGGCGAACTGAGGAACTACTTGATTGAGAAGTAGCGGCCTCTGTTGCAAAAACCTCCGGGAGTGGCGAGACGTCCCACACTAGGTGCTGCACCCCACTCATGACGCCTATGGTGGGCAGGGTAGGCGGGGGTGCAGCAGTCGGGTGGTAGGTCTTGGCCCTGAAAGAGCTGTTGCACCGCGGGGTTAGTGTTTTGTAATAAAATAGTTATGTAATAAAATATTTAATACTATTAAAGAATTTCTGAATCTTAAGTGGCTTTGAAAATATGTGTGTTTATAGGTTATGGTGTTATGATGTTATGAACTGCTATTGCTGGCCTTAGGATAACACTTTTATTTACGGAGTATAATATAAATGTTTCATAAAATATTTATAAAAATTATTAAACCTGTTGTTTGCTACGTACATCACCTTAAATATTCAAGCTGACTCAAATACACAGAGAGTTTTATCTAAAGATATAAAAACTCGTCAATCAGTAGACTTACTTTAAAATTCGTTGAACAATTTCTAAGGAAAATGCACCAATTTTTGTACCAAGTGTAATCTTTCCAAAAAGTTTATTGCTTTAAAATAAAGTTATGAATGCTCTTTAGGGTTGGTAGGATCCAGTAAGTGTTGCCTGGAAAACGTTACCCTTTCGTATGTAAATGCCTTAACGTGCACATTCACGTCAATATTGGTGCGTGCATTCTTATTGGTGTATTGTATTGGGTTGAATGATGATTCCGTTTTTGATTTTCCAGCAATCACTCATTTAATGACGCACCTACGATTCTCATTTTCTCATCAATTCTGTCGGTCTCTCTGTCTCTCTCTCATACAAAATATTGGTATTTAACCGACTTTTGAATTGCGAAATGCTGCGCTCACCGAGTGAGATAACTCTGCGATAAACCGTGAAGCTCCCATTGGGCAAGTCGTGGGTTTAATTCCCATGGCTGACCTTTCTGGCCCATGGGTTTTACGGAGGTTTCCCACATCGCTAGGCGAATGCTACGAAGGATAATTATCTCCCCCGATTTTCCTGTCCGTCCATTTCATCTCATTTCTTATTTTACTTCATCTTTCATTTTCTTCGTTGTTTTATAGTTCTAAGTGTGAGCAGCAGTGCGAGGGTCTCTAGCAGGTGCTGGCGCTAAATAAATACAATCGCGGTACATAAATGACTACGCCGGGACATACATTCAAATTTGCACTTATTCAAGTGCCATAATTACATAATGTTTTTCAGATAAAATAACTGCGACTATACAAAGTCCACAAAATCATAAATAAATAACGACAGGAATAAAAGTAGAAGAAAATAAATGATGTATTGCACTCACATGACTTTCTCTACTCTTGTACTAACCATTTTTACAAACTCTTTTTCCTAGATCTTCTTGGTGTTAAGATAAACACTTGTACAAATTATCTTATGGCTTATTTCCTTGTAGGTGTACGGGGAATGTTAGAATACAGTAGGCTTTGTGCGATAGTCAAATCCTTTAATGCTCTGAGATTCCGTTCTGTGCACACTTAACATATAAAAAAATGAACAACGATGTTCCATTTCACGAAAGTAAGTTTTCCGAAACCCACACACATAACAAGGAATATCTCCGAAATGGTTCACCTTACAAGAAAATTTAGTCAGACATAAATTATATATTTTAGCAAGATCTGCTTTTTGTATAGTATGAGTTGGTCTATCTCTAACGGTTTACCAGTTATGCAAAAGTCGTCCAGAGTAGATACGACTACAGGGGTTGTACCCAGAAAATTCAAGATATACATTTCCTTTGTCATAAAAATATCTCAAACATTGGGATTTTAATCAAAATTGTTAGAACCATTCGTAAGAAAATCAAAATTTTCGAAAAATTGTCAATGTAAAGGGTAGTTTAGGGTGGGGCTATTTTCTTAAAAATCTTCATGTCGCATCCTTGAAGGACATTAAACCTAAATACCAACTTTGGTTTCTAAGCGACTTTTAGTTTTTGAGTTATGCTGTCCACAGTCTGACACACACACAAACACACACACACACACACACACACAACACATACACACGCGCGCACGCGCGGACCTTTTTTCTAAAAAAAATGCTTTTTGGATTCAGGGGGTCTCAAAACATATATTTCCGGTGAAATCTCGACATTGAATTTTTGGGTGGAATACAATACTTCCTCTACTTACCAGTAGAGAAAGTAAAAAGACGGAGAATATATATTATAGGATTAGACCAAAGACATAAGCTAAAACTTAATTACATGTCTCAGGTCAAATTCTTTTATCTGGAGATCAGCAAAGCTTAGTATCTGTGAGTTTAACATCTTTATTTATACTTCTTTATGTGACCGTCTCTGTAGCACAGTAGTAGCACGGCTGCCTGTGGCGCAGAGTTCGATCCTGGTACCGACGTGGGGAGTTTTCCCCTCCTGGCATGGGGTGCACTCAGCCTCATTAGATCCCGGAGGGGCCAATTGAGGAGCTCCTTGATCAAGATGTAGTGACTCCTGGATGCAAAGGTTTTGTTCATTCAACTTTATTATGTTAATTAGCGTATTATTTATCCTATTTTATATATAAAAGTTTGTTTCTTTTTTAAATTGTCCTTAAATAGTATATGCTTGCACTCAGCAAACCCTTGTCCTCTGGATTGGGGGTGGTTTCACACTACCCCCCGCCCAGAGGATCTGTGAGCCCGCGTGGGTAGCGGGCCAGTGTACCAGGCACGACCTGGGAGTTCAAATTTTTAGTGGTTAGGGACCTTCCCCTCTGCTGTCGTCTCTCTTCAGGTGTAGCAACCCTTCGTATCTCACCTCATCCCTCCCTCTCGGGGGTGCTACGTCAGGAACATAAGCCTAAAATATGTTATGGGTCGAAGTGCTAAGTCTCTCATCCATGTCTTGTCTATCGTATCCATCTAAGCTGTCTCTCTCTCTCTCTCTCTCTCTCTCTCTCTCTCTCTCTCTCTCTCTCTCACACACACACACACATACCTTCACTTCTGGTAAAATCACGACACTGAATTATTTGGTGGAACGCAGCACTTCGTCTACTTACTATAGAGAAGTAAGGGAAATGTAGAAAAGAGAAATTGCATTTTAAGTATTCCAATGCCCAACAAATACTATACGCTGGTTGGTGAACTATTGGATTCCGTTTTCGTGCAGACTATGTCAATGACATGTTGTTGTAGACTATGAGAAGTAAAACGTTCGGTCACAATCTATTACTAAGGTTCTCTGGGGGAGGAGTAATAAATAACCTACAATATAATTCACACATTTCATCGGAGGACAGATGCTTTGGGGTTTTGTGTAATCAAGCACAGTTGTGAACGATCGAGTTTCAAACCAACGGACAACTCCGAAGCATGGTACAAAGCAGAGTATTCACATTAATGGATTTGTTACCACAGAAAAAAGGGTTGGTGGGATAAAAACCTAGCTGGTGGCTCCAAAAATACAAACATCAATTACCTTTTAAGCAAGGTCCACGGATGTGCATAAAACAACTATGAGCATTGTCTTGTCCAAAGATATTAGGCCTTTTGCTATACTTGGGACTGAGATACTGTAACAAATGACCCGTCTAGCTACTTTTAATGCTTCTTTATTTCTCACAGTCTTCTGTTTTATCGTCAATACAATTTAAAATTCGTCGTGATTTTGCAACTCGCAGGTGCTCTGTCCTTTCGTAACCTTGAAACACACTTCACTGTCCTTCTGTCTGTCTAACAAAGAGCTGGATTCAACGATACACTCAAAATACTCTCAGCACACAAATGGCAAAGCGCTTGAACACTTAAAAATTGATTAGCTCTCCTCTGTGCGTATTTTGGGACCTTTATAGTCCAGATAAAGTGCCGACGAATTTTCTGGAAAATACATATTTTCTTGAAACTTCTTCTGAAACAAGACCGGCACCTAAATAGCTTCTACAACCGTCTGTTCGAAAACCGCTGGTTCTGGTCTAGAACCACTTCTTTCTGCCGCTCTCATAGTCGTCTTTGTTCTGACTGTTCCATTGTCGTCGGGCGCATTTACAAGTAGTGGAGTAAGGTAGCTAACACCGAGCTTGTTTTTGAGCATTGGCTGCCGGCCCCTGGCACACTACAAATATTAGCCAAAAAAAGTACCACAAGAACGAGCCTATAAACTTTTCTCTTGGTTCCTTCCTTACCCATTTTTTCTCTACTATTTACCAAAGGGATAATAGGTATTGAATTCAACCAAATATGGCATCATTTGTGCTTATTTGTTGATACCAAGGGAGGTACTCTGAAAGGAGGGTAGTCGGATGTGTTACGCTCACATCCTTTTCTCTATGCAGTATCGTTTATTATTATCAAGGTATTCTTGCAGAAGCTTATTTTTCTTTCTACTTCGTGTTAATAGGACCAAACTTTCCCAGAGATTGCTCAATATATATTTACTTCGCTTAACTGACCATTTTATTGTTTATTGCACTTAAACTTTATTCCGTTAGCAACTTTTCTCAAATCCTTCATACTGAACATTATAGCTTTTTAAATTCTTTAATGCTTTATATCATATTTATGTTAAAATCAGATGTTTCGTTGCCTATTTTTCATAAAATTATAGCAGTTACAGCTTGTATCTTATAGCCTTTTGTGAGTAGTTCCTGAAGTTTTAATCATTGACATTCCAGTCCATGGAGACTAGGAACCATTCGAGGTACACAAATAATACTATAGAAAACATGCATATCTCACAGAAATACAGTATAAACATTAGTAGGATTGGCTTGTTCGAAACTTTCCTTGTTGTATGCTTATTACTTAACAGAAATTGACAGCTCATTTTGAAATTGTCTAGGAAATAGCCACTTATGTTAATCAAGTTTTTAATTTTTAGCTAAATCCTAACGTAGTTACTGGTCTGTGCACTGATCTTGATCCATCATTGGATCTAGTGAAGCCTCGCATGTCTTGAGTGCTGGACACTTCGAGATAAAGATGAATTTATGGATGGTTTTAATAGCTGAAAATGACGGACAGTATAGTAATAAGCTATGCAGTTGACTACGTTTCATTAATGTTGATTACATGAACGTAACATTATTTGGTCTCTCAGCTTTTATCATCAGAAAAATGATTTAGAGGTACGTTGATTGCAGTTCCTGGTGATGTTTTATGCCACAATGCCATTGTGGATTGCCGCTCAGTAATGCTAAGCTTATTTGGAAGTAGCTTATTCTCGTTTACTGCTTGTTTTTGTGCTTCCAGTATTGAAATTTTTTTGCCCTCTTTAACAATGTACGAGTACATACGTTAAATAAATGGTTTGGTAAGCCACTTTGCAGCGGTCTGCCACAACATGATTCACATGTGTTACATTCAAACCTATTTTGAATTAAATACGCTTCATGGCAATAAGCTTCTATTCATGGCAGATTAGTCTTCACTTAGGAGTAGACGCCCAATATAGCACACCTCTGTGTTGTGGGAGTTGTTTCTCTGCCTCACATTCGTGAGGTCTCTAGTTCCAATCTCGGGGTGGGCAAGTTCTGGATAAGGTTTCTTTTCCGGAGTATATACCGGGTGGAGGGAAGTTATTTCATTCCTTCTAATATGTGCTTTGTCCAAACACAAACAAAGTCTAATAGCATTTTTTTCTTTGATCAGCCGATTTCGAAAACATAAATGGTTTTGAGTAGGCGTAGGCTTTCACGGCCGGTGTTCGAAATTCTAAAAGAGTCTTCCGGGCTGATTTGCCGTGGTCTGCTGGAGTAACAGTGAGTAACAGACGCAACAGTGCCTTCACCAAGAAGACTTCGACCACGCCACCGATGATGTCCACCGCAGTAGTGGATGAAACGTCTGGACCAAGTTACTCCAGCAGACCACGGCAAATCAGCCCGGAAGACTCTTTTAGAATAAATGGTTTTGTTCCAAATTGGATGCGTAATTCTACAAGAATATACGAAGATAATAGTTTGTTACTTGTAAGATGCGTACAGTAACTTATTTCTGACATAGTTTCGATAGTAATTATGGGACATCACCAAGGTTTCGAAATCATGAGTCAGTTAAAAGAACTGAAGGAATATTCCGAGCAGCTTTCTGAGACGTAAGTAACTCGACAACGTTTTTGCTGAGATTGGTCAGGGAATTGAACCGGTTTCTGGATGCAAAGAGGTCGGTCGCTTGCAGGATTGTGTAATGTTTTTGGGGCTAATGATACTGGTTGACCTACACTTGCACAGTAAACATGGAAGGACATGGCGTAGTATTTGTTTACGTTCACGAGCCACCACGTAGTAGTGGTTGTTTATATGCTGATCTAGTGAAAGTGACACCCACACAATCTGTAGTTTTGCCAGTTGGTTTTCAACAAAACTAAATAGGAAATGGTCAGAGACAAAAACGTAAGATACAGAATGTGTTCGAAATACCGAGATCTATCGCCAGTTTAAATTAATATGACTTCCCTTTCACTCTGTATAGCGGGTGGAAGGTACTATTTCGGCCAACGTTAATCAGGGATTGATGAGTGTAACAAATATGTCCAATACAATTATTCTCAATAAAGAGCCGCTCTGCCGGAAAAAAAATAATAATTTGTGTAAAATATTTGGCGCCACCTAGCTTCTTGGGTAATGCATATGAATGGTTTAATATTTCACAAACTGTCGCGGAAACATTGTCTGAACAATAATGCAATGCATTTCTAACTTAATTCGAATGAATTCAGTCACAATGTAATGTTATAGTGTTATGCAAATTTTAATTTGTTTGAGAGATTTGGCAACGTCACATTAACATTAATGTGTGACAACACGTATTCTTAGGTCATACATCAACTCGTCTAGCTTTTGTGGCTAAATGCAACACTATCTGTGCACATCATCCGCCTTACAGCCCTAATATTGCTCCCTACCTGAAGCAGTGTTCAAGAATAGTGAGGCGGTTCATAAGAACCTTAAAAACAAAGGCCTGCATTAAGTGTCCGAGGTCTAAGATACTATAAAAAGTAAATTTGAGGAGGAGAAATATTTTTAAAATATCATGTAAACATTGAAATTGAGCAAGTAACACCTGTAAAAAGTCTCACTCTTGGTTATTCAGCCGTCATATTTTAATCTAGTTTCTTCAGATTGATTGTTGACAGGCTTATAGTATGTCCAGTATACATAGCTCTGCACACTCGGATCATTCTTAATGTAATCACATCACTCCATCGTGAAATTCCGCCTCGGTAACCATCCCTTGTTTGAAGTCACATATTGAGTTTTCGAAGATTTCAACAATCGCTTTATTGCACTTTGAACTGCCTGGGAACTCCTAGACTTCAAGTAACTCTTGTAAAGTCTTAGTGTTTTCAGCAAATTAAAATAGATGTGTGGTACAATATGGCTTTATCAGCAAGGGGGCGAGGACTTTCCCTGTCCCATCAAGTTCCTTAAGACATCGTTGTGCCTAATCAGGACAGAATGTTTAAATGGAGGGTTGGGTAAGTTTCTTTATCCCCCCTTTTTAACAGGAATTTATTTCGATAGGCAGAGTATGAGGTCCGAAAGCCAGAGATTTTACCACTCCTGACATAAAATAACATCCGCTGTGCACATCCAATCACATGACCTTCTCTATCCATTTTTCTACATAATATTCTTTGAAAAGTTTATTCTTGTATTTACTTCTTGTTCGTTTGCAAAAACATCTGTACAAATTGTAGTAATACATATTTCACAGCGGATACCATTGAAATATGACTGGTCGCTATTTGAAGCTTTGACATTACATTCTCTTTGCTTGGTCAACAGATGGAAAACAATTACCTCTTATTTGAGAATGGTCTAAGCAGTTGTAAATTCAAACCAATAAAAAGGAAAATGTTGGAAATGGTTAACTACGCAATACATAAATGAATTGGTAAAAGTAAGTATTAAAATAACTTGCATTCCTTAACGAAGACCACATTTTTGTGTGTTTAGATCTTTCCATGCTTTGCTATTTATAGTTATGCAAAAGTCTTTCAGAGTGATGAGGTATTCAGAAGCTATTCCCAGAAAATTCAAAATATACATTTCATTTATCGCCAAAAAATCTTAAACGCATTACAGTTTAATCTAAATCGTTGAAGACGTTTTTTGAAAAATTCAAACTTTTCGAACATTTCCCATATAAAAGATAGGTTTTAACGGGGAATTTTCTTAAAAGTCTTTGTGTGGCAACTTTATAAATTGCTTAGCGAATTTGTTTGTAACCAAATTTGTGTTTCTGCGTTACGCTACTCTCACGCACCCACGCGCGCACGCACATCCAGGAATCCCAAAGGCTGTGCCCTGGCCGAATGTTTAGATAATTTGTTTTTCAACAATGCGGCCCTAGTTCGATCCCAGGCTTCTGGTATTATATTGGACAAAGCTGAGCAGGGGCGGGTTTCCTCTGGGATTTTCCATTTCTCTCACCATCTTATTCCACTGTGCTCCATCTTCATTCCATGTGACATCAGTGTTACCACTTATGGTGCCACATATGGTAAAAGTAGGCGTTAAACACTACTGAAGGGAAAAAAAAAAAAAAAAAAAAAAAAAAAAAAGAAACGAAAAGGAAAGGAATGACTTCCGGTGAAGTCTGGACTTATAGTTTTTGAACAGAATACTGTTCTTGCTATATTTATTTCACACCTAGCAGAGAGAGAAAGAGAGAGAGAGAGCATAAAAAATTACCTAAATTGCAGCTTTTGATGTTATCTGTCACTTATGTAGGTTGAGCACGGAAGCAGCTATTGTACTCGTATTCTATCAGAAATACAAGCTTCGAGGCCCTCTGAATCCAAAATAGCATCGTTTTGAAAATCTCAGTGTGTCTTTGTTTGTTAAAGTTTGAAATATGTGGAACTAAGTTATTCAAGAAACTACACAAACCATTTATATACAGACATAAACATTTATATTTGGTTATTTAATAGGCCCTAACGACTTCTTTGAAATAACGCACCGTTAGGATATTTGTATGATTTAAACTTTCGATTAATAATATCTGGGAAGTCATTTTTGGGCTGAGTGAACATTACGTAATTTTGTACAGCTTTGTAATTGAGAATTATGCAAAAGCTCACCACAGCTATTATATACGCATCTCGATAAAACACAACGTATATCAAACGTTGTTGTTGTTGTTGCATTAACCGTTACCGGATATCCGTTGCTATAGCATCGATTTTTTCAATACATTTTTGCTTTCTCTACCACGCACAGTAAGCAGAGGAAGCATTGTATTCCACCCAAAAATTCGATGTCGAGATTTCACCGGAAATATTTGTTTAGGAACAGGTGAACCACCTTGTATAGTAAGAATTCGTGCCATCCTTTCTAAAAGCGCATTCATGCATACCATGGGTGGGAATCTTACTGAGCAACCTATAACCAGTAAAAGGGACCAGCCGAGGACTTTGAGGCATCGTGAAGGTGTAATCTTCACTGGCACCCAAAACAGTTCATCATTTGAATAAAGAAGCAAGTGTGAATGCAATAGATATTATTGTTGTCTCCGGTACTTTGCTCCAGTGGTGCTGCTGCAGCATGGAGTAGCAGTATTGTTGTTGTTGTTGGTGGTGGTGGCGGCGGTGGTGGCAGTAGTGGCAGTATTTCGTTGTACTTCTCATTGTAATAGTAATAGTATTCATAGTAGTAGTGGTCATTGTAACACTGCGAGCACTCCCCCCCCCCCTCTCTCTCTCTCTCTCTGTATCTTCCTCTCTATCCTACGTATTGTGCAGTGAATGCATTTGTGAGATTGCCATTGAATGTAATGAATAAAAAGTATATTTTAACCTTTCGTTGGTTATTTCTGAGCTAAATATTGAATTCCCCACAAAAATTCAATACCAACATTTCATCCAAAATACGTATACACTGAAATACGTATGAGGGTTTTTAGGAAACTTTTTGAGTGAATTCATCCTTTGTGAATGGGTTTCCTGTGTGAGTGTGTGTGTGCGTGCGCGTGCGCGTGCGCGTGCGTGTACGTGTGCGCGTGCGTGTGGTTTGCAAGGAGAACATAATTTAAAAGCCAGCACATATCGACTCCTTGTTAAACATTTTACTTTGCTTAAACCTGCTGCATTCCCTTATTTACTTGATGCTTACAAGAAAATATGCAATAAAGCGAGACACTTATTCTAGTAGTTTCTAAGTTGGTCATCAAGGAATCACTCATTCAGGTCATTTAGTTTTCTCAGCAAGAGAAAAATCGTATTACTAACACGGATATAAGCGCAGACATGCAGTAACGATAATACTCACTTAATACAAAACACGCTGCTCCGTATCAAGCAGCAGACCCGGGTTCAATTCCCAAGTACCACCATGGGAACTTTGGTCTGGGAGACCTGGTACAGGGCGCACTCAGCCTCATTAGGTATCTCAAGGGCCAATTGAGGAGCCACTTAATTGAAAAGTAGAGGCCTCTGGTTATTAAAACCAATACCACGGTCGACAGAGAGCGGAGCACTAATGACGCCCCAGTTTCAAACACCACAGCCTAAACATGACGCCTGTGGTGGCAAGAGGTGGGGATGCAGCGGCTGGACTGTAGGCTTCAGAATTCATCTTATCCAAACATTCATACCAGTCTTCAATCTCATGATTTGGTAACCTTTGTGCAGAAGATAATATCTATTTGATAGCCTTACATTAAAATGTAATATTGCTTCGGAGACTTCATAAATTGGTTTCAACTAAAATGGTAATAAGTTAACAATAATAAATGCTATCTTTTTACTTTCCCCACTATGCACAGTAAGATAAAGTATTGTATTCCACCCAAAAATTCTATGTCGAAATTTCACCGAAAATACATGTTTTGAGGCCCATTTAATCCAAAAAAGCATTTTTAGAAAAAGGTCCAAGTGTGTGTGTGTCTGTGTGTCAGCCTGTGGACAGCATAACTCAAAAATGAAAATTCAGTTAAAAACCAAAGTTGGTATTTGAGTTTAATGTCTTTCAAGGATGAAGCACAAAGGTTTCTAAGAAAGTTGCTCCATCCTAAACTACCCTTCACATGGAAAATATTTCGAAAATTTCAATTTTCTTTAAAATGGCTCTAACAATTTCGGAGATTTTTCCAGGTTATTTTTGTGAGTTTATTGCTCAAACCTACTGTATTCCCATATTCTCCTTGCACCTACAAGGAAATAAGATAATTTCTGCAAATGTTTATCTCATCTAACAAGAGGAGGATACAGGAATAAGAATTTGTAAGGCTGGTTAGTACATGAGTAGAGAAACTCATATGAGTGCAACACATCAGATTTTTTTAATGCATTGAATCATCAAACACACTTAAGGCAGGCTGTCTTGCTGCGATCATTGTGAACACATAGCAACGATCACGGTACGTCAAAGGGTTTTCGAGATTATTCAGGAGGCGTCCGGCGACCGGCGTATTTTAGTGGTCCCAGAAAAGGTAAAGTTCCAGAAAGATCGGTGTTACGTCATCCTCGTTGTATAATGAGGCGAGACGACGAGTGGTAGCTACAGACATGAGTCGTCGCAGCAGTAAGTTCTTAGTTTGTGTGTGTCAACTACGTCGTTAGAGAACTTTCGAAAGGAAGATAGCGAGGGAGTCAAGGAGTGCTGAGTGATTAATCGTCAGTCACGTATTTGAGAGAGAGAGAAAGTGAAGAAACACAGAAAGGAGTGAGTCAAGGTTACGAGAATAAAACAGTTATGCTATAATATCACGAAGGAATTTAGTGCTAACGTCAGTGGAAGAGAACTGTGTTGTTGTGCATTCAGTTAGAAGAAAATAACTTAACAAAAATAACTGCAATAAACTCTTGTCAAACTGTAATACTGGTGTAAGGACGTGGGTTTTTGCAAGCTGTCTTCATGTTAGTGTAGTATCAATTAGATTTAATTTTGATTTATCTGCAAAATCCAGTGATAAAGTAATTATTACTATCCCAAAAATGTAATACGTTTCTTATAAAAATGATAGGCTATTACCCTGTATTTTTGTCAGAAAAGTAGGTGCTTTAAAACATCAGATTCTTGTTTGGAGCTTATCACTGGCATACGACAAAGACTGTTTTCTTTACACAAAAATATAATTATAATGATATATGCAATGATTTGGCGCTGAAACAACAAATCATTCCGCTTAAGTATTTGCTTTCAAAGGCGAAGGTGGTGTTTTCTTGGAAGTGGTTTTGATCGACAGACGCACGGAGAATAGATTGGTTCTTATCTGTACGGAGCATGCAGACAGCGGTAGAATGGAATTAGCTAAACCTCAAGAGAGTTTACTGAAACTACTATCTGCTGGTCCACTCCCCCATCCCCACTGCTGTAGATGCCGATTGAAATGGGGGCTTTAAACGGAACTAATGGGTAGCAAAGTCCCTGGAGACAAGGCGAGATGTAAACACGGTCCCTTACTAACATAGTCATATGCAAACAACATATTCCAATGCAGAAGCGCTGTTTGGAATAGTTTCGTCTCTTGTTTATAGACAACAGAAAACGAGAAGTGTCTTTTGCGAGAATTGAAACTACGGTATTTCCTAAAACTTTCCAGATTTTATAATCCTATATTTAGTTGCGATTTTCCCCTTGATATTAACTTAAATGCACATTATTGTATACAGTATAGAGTACGAGTAAGACAGATTGCTCTAACATCTAATTAATCCTGAGATTATATTTGAAAAAACACAAATATTAAGTTTTGCATCCTAGATATTTTTATAGTTCCTAGTTCTCTAGTTTCAAATTAGTTCTACAAATCATTCATACAACAGCTTATTTTTCTATCTTTTCACGTATGGTCTTTATAAAGCCATTTTGTATGCGGTTAGTAAAGTAAGCATTTATTTACATGATACCTATCTGAAAATGCTATGGACTTGATGTTATGACGTGCGTAAGTGATGGAGAAGTAAATGTGTAGGCAAAATAGTGCAGTGGATTTAAGCTGTGCAAATAAAGTTGAATGCTTCATTTTTGGAACCACTGGTCGCATATGCAAATTTACGTTTGCAAAATAATACTTCCCCTTTAATGGAACAACTTATATATTTTCATGGTTATTCAATACCTATGGTCAAAACTCAGAGATAACTGAAAAAGTGCTGCAAATACGTTCATAATTTCTGATTTTGAGATTCTGTTCTTGCTCAGATGAACATAGCAGTCACAAATAATAACTAGAGTGAGTCTATCGTTGATAGGTTGTAGCGGGATAAATCAAATCAATTGCTAAAGCAAATTCTTAAACAAAATATTCGCCAACCGATCATTCCGTGTGGCAGGTAGAGGCGTGTATCCGCTAGAATTTGCTCCAACTCAGGGTAAAACCATCATTAAGGTGACGACGCAGACAATGCTAAACAAAGGACGAAAAATCCTTTTGTGCCTTTTGTTAGGCTAATAGGGACGCCATGTGCAGTGAGGCGGAATCCCCTTCTGGAACTCCCGCCACAACCAGGCATGCCTATAGGTGGAAATTCGGAAGCCGCGCGTACAATATGAATTTCCACCAATCACTGCAAACTGCGTGGACAGAAGGTAAGGGTATAGTCAGGGGAAATGGGAAAGTTATAAAACCGGCGAACACGCATTTTAAAACCCCCAGTCATGTAGTACATCCCGACCCCAGACCTGTGATACGCCCAGTCATACAATACACCCCGAGCCCAGTCCTGTAATACACCCCGCGAGTCCTACAACACACACCGAGAGCTCTACAACACACTCCGACATTATTACAACACCCCTGCAACATTAGTAGATATCAGCGCCGTCCAGTACCGCGAGGAAAAGTCAGTGACGAAGTCGATAACAAAGGGTATACGGTAGGAAGAGTAGCATTTACTGTGGACTGGAATAAAAAAGGTTTCACAATAATAACTGTGGTTATTATTTCTTCAACACCCACGAGATAAGATCTCAGCCGAGGCAATCTGTGTGAGACCTTTAGGACGACCAGCCGCAAATGACGCCATTCAACGTGGGGCTCGAAAGAACCACAACCAGCAGCAACGGACACCAACGCCAACAAGCGTGAAGGAAGACACCACATCAGGAACACACCACACGACAGAAGCGAGAACGTCCTGAGTTTCCAGAGCTTCCAGAACGTCCAGAACCTCCAGAACTTGCAGAAGGCGCCGCGGTAAGTCAAAAACAAAATAAAAACTTTAAGTGAAAGTGTGTAGGAAAATTGCATCTAGATATTTTCTTACAGGGTTAAAAAAAATTGTAAATATAGAATTAAATACGAAGGGCTTCCATAAGAGGGATTTAAAATAAACAGCTGATAGGGTAGAGTTAAACAGTTTATGACTTTTTTATGACTTTGAGAAGCGGGAAGAATTACGGGAAACCCATTAGTATGGAATGCGAGAATCAGATGTCCACAGAAGGGCCCATTATGTATGAAAGTGAAAGGAACAACCCAAGTCAGGTAGATGTAGCGGGACTGCTTAGGCAATTAGCTGAAAATATTAATGGACTTAAAGGGGAACTGCAGGCCAATAGAGAGGAAATATCGAATAGTAATAAAGAAATTAAGAGGGAAATAGAAAATAGCAATAGGGAATTAGACGTAAAGATACAAAATAAATTAGCGCAGCAACAGGAGGTACTGGAAGACATTAGAATAGGTCAAAATCAGATGCAGGAAGATTTCCTCTTAATCAGGGCAGAACTAAAAGGTACGCAGGCAGAAATAGAACATTTAACAGAGAAAGTGGAAGCTCTTCAATTAGATAACCTAGATATAAGAAAATACGTGAGTGATGGGCTGAGGAGAAATTGCATATCAATGGAGAACAAGATAGATAAAGATCTAGAATTAATCAGGAATGACATGGTTAGGGAAATAGAGTCAGTAAAAAGCAATATGGCGGAAACGCTGGCGCAAATGTCCGAAGCCCAGAGCTCCCATAGTGACAAGATTACTGAAACTGCACGTGACATTGCTGATATGAGGACGCAAATACAGCGGGCCTCTGTAATGAATGAACCAGTTCACACCAGCGCACGCAGAGCCATCTCACGTGCAGAATCAAATAACAGCCATAGCAATGTAAGAGGGACGGCGCTAACAGTGCCACGTGAGAGCGATATAAATGTTCCGTATGAAAGTGCAAACTACATGCAAAACATGCGTTTTCAGTTTTTAAACGAGATAGCTATCCCATCGTATGATGACGCCCATGACAACGCCCAACAATATATTTTAGACCTAGAAACATATTTTGAGATGAAGTCTGTCCCCGACCAGTTCAAGTTAATGGTCATTAAAAAGGGTTTAGTGGGGAAATGCCTGAATTGGTTTAGGCTCACACTGGGCGACCGAGTCCCTTATGAGCAATTTAAAATGGCCTTCCTTGCCAGATACTGGAGCACCCAGAAACAGTGTAACGTAAGAATAAGGGTAAACAATGGCAGATATAATAGTCATAGTGGGGAGAGTATGGTGGACTATTTCCTTAAGCTTGCACAAGAGGCCAAGCTATTAGACCCACCAATCAGAGAGGAGGAATTTATAACCCTCATGGCGTCGCACTTCCCCGAGCACATTAGAAATCATTTAATTGTTGCCAAACTCCGCCACCTCAATGACGCGATTGAGTTGCTAACCGCCTTCCAAGGGGAGAGAACAGAGCGCGCACCTAACACTCAGAGGCAGCATCTCAGTGGGAGCGGGGCACGAACTGCCCCCAATTACCCGAACAGACGACACCAGCCCTACAATACAGGTGACAGGCGCCACGACGAAAGGCCCCGACATCCGTTCGGCGGAGGAAATCGCCGATACGACGGTCCGAACCACCATGCCAATGAGGGGAGAATGCATTTCATGCGTTATCGGTGGAACCATAACAA
Organism: Tenodera sinensis; assembly: GCA_030765045.1. NCBI lineage: Eukaryota > Metazoa > Arthropoda > Insecta > Mantodea > Mantidae > Tenodera > Tenodera sinensis. The sequence continues at coordinate 42,441,066 of CM060966.1, read as the reverse complement.
TGACAGGCAACCAAGAAGATGGCAGAACCGACGGAACGACGTTCGTCCAGACGCAGGCAACGCCTACCAACCAGACCGACGAGATGAGAGTGAAAGTCCGTTGACCTCGAGGGAAAGGGCACAATGGCACGGTTCAGGTCCATCCCAGGATGTAAGGTTCAAGGCTCCCGTAAAATGTACCCAAGAAGCTGACCGGGGTTCTTTAAACTAATAAACGGGGACATAAATTCTCCGATATGCGCCCCGAATGATGATGAAATTAACAGAAATGAAAAGGAGAATGATATGGGTCTATCAAATGACAATAAGGACAGCGCAAAGCATACCGAAGCTAAAAGGAATTTAACTAAAAATAGAATGTGTGACATTGTGGAGGCGCCTAGGATCGCAGTTACGATAGGAGGAATGGATTGTCACGCAATAGTGGATACCGGGTCTAATGTGACAGTCTGCAGTCAGGAATTATTTAACAATTTGAAATCGCGTGGGCTGAAACTACAAACACTACCTGTCTCTAATGTATACTGTGTATTGGCCATCGGTAGAAGCAAAACGAGAATAACTCAACAAGTATTGATAGAGACCGAAATTAAAGGGGCGAAGTTGGATATTATTGCGCTAATTGTGCCAAGGTTGTCAACGGAATTAATTATTGGGTCAGATTTCTTAATGGCCACGCGGGCAAACATAGACTTCGGACATCAAAGGATGCAGATCACCGCCCAAGAAAAGAGCTTTTCAGTTCCATTCACGCAAATGACAAGAGATGATAAAGAGAGTTTCGGAGACGGAGAAAATATAAAAAATGCAGAATTCTTTGTAGAAAGAATATCCATGAAGAATAAATCCGATGGGAATAACGAGTACGAAAAGGGAAATGAAGAGCTATGGATAGTTGATGATGATGATGATGATGATAATGATAAACACGAAAGTGAAAGTTATTCTCGCAAAAATCCGTTCGAGGAACAGGTGTTTAAACAGTATAGCATGCGAGTGCAGGAAATACGAGCTCGAAATGAATGGGCAGACGGTAATGTACAGGCAATTAGTGGACAGCCGGAATACGAGGTATTTGACCTGGAAACCAGTTTGTTGGCCAGGATAGGCCGGGTAGCCAGAAACGTCACTGCGTTGGATGAAGAGAAAAGAGATGCCTTGTTTGAAATACTATTAGATAATATGGAAGTGTTCGAGGATAGAACAGGTTTATGTAACGTGTTTAAATACAACTGTGAAGTAAAAGACTTAGAACCATTTAGATATAAGAGCAGAACGATCCCTATGGATTTACAGGCAGGAGTAGATAAGGCAATAAAGAAGATGCTGGAGGAAGGGATCATAGAGCCTTCCAACTCGCCATACCTCAACCCGCTATGCATAGTGAAGAAACAAAATGGTGACGTACGTATCACTATAGACGCCAGACGACTAAATAAACACATTACGCCCGACAATTACAGATCCGAACCAATAGATAAAATTCTAGCAAGCATCGGGAACAAGAAATGGTTCACTAGCTTAGATCTAAGGAGCTCCTATCTTCAAATAGAATTGGACGAACAGTCGCGAAAATATATGGCTTTCACTCATAAAGGTAGAGTTTTGCAATTCCGGAGATGTCCGTTCGGAGTACGAACCAGCAATGGAGCGTTTCTCAGGGCGATGGATAAGATATTCGGGGAAAAGTACGAACCATTTATGGCACAATACATCGACGATTGCCTCATACACGATACCAATGTAGATGATCACCTACATCACATCGGAATGGTGCTAAAGAGGTTAAGGGAATGCGGGATGACCGTAAACCTAGAGAAGACTGAATTCTTTGCATCCCAAGTAAAATTCCTAGGGTACGTGGTTTCGAGTGAAGGACTATCAGCGGACCCGGCCAGGATAGAGGCGATAAAAAACATACCGTCTCCTCGAAATCCCAAACAGTTGAAGCGGATCCTCGGAATGTTACAATACCAAGCCCGTTTCACCTGCAATTATGCGAAGGAAGTTGCTCCGCTTAGGGCATTATTAAAGAAGGACCTCACGTGGAAATGGACCGACGTCGAACAACAGGCGTTCGAAAAGGTGAAAGAACTCTTCGGACGGTCAATATTATTGGAGACGCCCGACATGAATTTGGCGTTCGAGATTTACTGTGATGCATCTAATGTCGCATTCGCTAGCGTCGTGACACAGCGAGACGAGAATGGGGACCGACACGTCATCGCGACATGCTCCAGGGGCTTGACCAAGGTTGAAGCAATAAGTTGCATCACGGAGAAGGAAATCGCGGCCATCTATTACGCATTACAAAAATTCAGACATTACATTTACAATAAACGCATAATAATATACTCGGACCATGTGAGCCTATCGTTCATTCAAAACTGTAAACTGACGAGCACAAAGATTTCTCGCTATATACACGAAATAACATCATACGATGTTGAAGTGAAACACATACCGGGGAGCGAAAACATATTTAGCGACCTTTTGTCAAGGACCCCGGCAGGTAGAAACATACCGGAACGGTCAATGGACCGACAGAGGGAAGTAACCATAATGCGCATGGACCTCTCAGTAAACAAAGAATTAACAGCTAAGATGAAGAAAATAAGTGACCTGCAGAAAACAGACCCCAGGCTAGTGAAAATACGAATGAAACTACCGAAGATTGAACGCGACACAGTTGGATCATTGGGAATCAAAGATGACGTCATCTATAAGCGTCAAGGCAGGAACAAGCCGAGATGGACGGTATACGTCCAGACGTGCATGGAGACGTTGGTCATTAAATCCTACCACAATGCGATGATTCATGCCGGAAGTGAAAGAACTAGCCTCGCGATACAAGAAAGATGCTACATCCCTAGGCTGCAACACAAGGCGAGGAAGCTGATAGCGGCGTGTGACGTATGCCAGAGAAATAAACCGCTAAATGTGAGATATGACGCTCCGCTGCAACCAATACTACGCGAAAAACCTGGTGCGTTGGTGGCTGTCGATAGCCATGGGCCTCTACCACAAGGTAGAGGAGGACTAAAGCACGTGTTCGTGATGATCGATATCTTCACGAAATTCGTAAAGATATATCCAATTAAAAAACTGTCCAGCACCATATGCGCGGACAAAATAGTAAACGATTACATACCGAAGTATGGGAAAATAGATGCAGTGTTGGCAGACAACGCGTCGGTACATAAAGGGAAAGCTTTTGTGAATAAACTGCATGAGGCAGGAATTAAAATTTATAACTCAACCTTGTACCATCCCCAGAGTAACCCATGCGAAAGAGTGATGAAAGATTTATCTATATTCCTGCGTATCCTGTGCGCCCGTAAACATACTTCTTGGCCGACATACTGCTCATACATCGAGCATATTTTTAATGATGCGCCGAACGCTGTCACCGGATATCCCCCGACGACATTACAACTGGGAACCGAACCCGAACCCATTATAAGGCACATCCCAGGGGCACTAGAAATCGGAGACGCTGAAGAGGAACACGAGAGGATACAAAAAGCGTTCCTTAGAATTAAAAGGCGGGCGGAAGAACGAAAGCGAAAGGCGAAACGCCACCGCCGAAAATGGTCGCCAAAAGTAGGAGAAAAGGTGCTGGTAAGACGGCACCCCATATCCTCCGCACTGGACAGAAGAAATGCTAAAGTGGAAGAACTCTGGAGAGGTCCGTGTGAGATTGTGAACCAATTCGGGCCACTTGCATTTGAAATAAGAGAAATAAAAAGCCATAAGAACCTGGGCCGTTACCACCTTTCACTGCTAAGACCCTTCAGGGAATAGAAAATAAAAACCAAATCGCATGTGGAGCAAGGAAATGCAAAATTTATACCTCACGGGTAAGGTGGAAGATTGCATTAAACGTAGTAATTAGTAAATTGTAAATAGTAGATCCTGTAAATATGACGCAATCACGTGACACTGGAAAGCGAGGCCTCTCAGATAGGCTGTTTGGCGAAAGGAATTCAAAATGAATTGTAATAATAGAATTGCCTACTTTCGTCAGAACTAGTATACTGAAATATTGCCAGCAATAAGAATAAATGAATGACAACTCTGGTGACGTGATAACGGTAATTCATATATTAACACACAGTTGGTTCACACAGACTTTAATTTCCGAAATCTTCAAATACCAATGCCGTGTGAAAAGACCTAAAGATGTGAACCGAAGTAAAAATGTCAAGGAAGTGATAGTTAAAAAAAAAAAAAAAAAAAATCCAGGTCACTTTCGTATGAAATATGTACGCCAATTGTACAGGTCATTCATGTAAAGTATGTATAAAATTCAAATGACTATTTATATATGTGTATTCCATGTAAGTGTGTTTCACATGAAATACGTAAAATTCGAAGAGCTATTTATGTATGTGTATATGTGTATTCAAAATATGTCATTCAAAAGGGTAATCTGTTATTTATATATATGTGTATTCCATGTGAGTATATGTCACATGAAAGATGTAAAATTCGAAGGGCTATTTATGTATGTGTATATGTGTATTCAAAAGATGTCATTCAAAAGGGTAACCTGTATAATATGTTCAGTATGTAAAACATGTAAAAAAAAAAGGGAATACTCAAGTATCGAACCATATACCCATTGCGCCGTCGTATGATAAAAAAAAAACACTGACTCGCCGACAACCCGGAAAATGTAAAAAGAGAAAAGAAAGAAAATTTTTAAAGTTCAGTGGGAGACGAGCTCTGAACAAATCAATTCCTACCGATGGTGGTAACTGATTTCTTCATAGCGGGGCATTTGTAGCGGGATAAATCAAATCAATTGCTAAAGCAAATTCTTAAACAAAATATTCGCCAACCGATCATTCCGTGTGGCAGGTAGAGGCGTGTATCCGCTAGAATTTGCTCCAACTCAGGGTAAAACCATCATTAAGGTGACGACGCAGACAATGCTAAACAAAGGACGAAAAATCCTTTTGTGCCTTTTGTTAGGCTAATAGGGACGCCATGTGCAGTGAGGCGGAATCCCCTTCTGGAACTCCCGCCACAACCAGGCATGCCTATAGGTGGAAATTCGGAAGCCGCGCGTACAATATGAATTTCCACCAATCACTGCAAACTGCGTGGACAGAAGGTAAGGGTATAGTCAGGGGAAATGGGAAAGTTATAAAACCGGCGAACACGCATTTTAAAACCCCCAGTCATGTAGTACATCCCGACCCCAGACCTGTGATACGCCCAGTCATACAATACACCCCGAGCCCAGTCCTGTAATACACCCCGCGAGTCCTACAACACACACCGAGAGCTCTACAACACACTCCGACATTATTACAACACCCCTGCAACATTAGTAGATATCAGCGCCGTCCAGTACCGCGAGGAAAAGTCAGTGACGAAGTCGATAACAAAGGGTATACGGTAGGAAGAGTAGCATTTACTGTGGACTGGAATAAAAAAGGTTTCACAATAATAACTGTGGTTATTATTTCTTCAACACCCACGAGATAAGATCTCAGCCGAGGCAATCTGTGTGAGACCTTTAGGACGACCAGCCGCAAGGTTCGATATTATCGACATTTGTTATTAGAGTTGAAAAACTACCGTGGGGTACGGTAGACTATCTTAGGTGTAGGCTATGGTAGTTTTCCTGCCAGAACTGGTCAGTTAGGAACCTACCCACATTATCTATACGTTATGTGTTTTGAGGACCTATCGGACGTTACCTCAATCGCGTTGTTTACGTTTTTTGATCATGCTTTACTAGATTCCTCCAGAAACGTGAAACGTTGAACTTTGAAACTTCCCGTAACTGAGAGAGTGTATAAAGAGTCGCTTAACCCACAGAACATTAGTGTCTTCAAAACGTTTGGAAGCTCGTCTAAGTATATTATTGTTCAGATCGAAGACACTAGTAGTGGTTATACTTGAATTAACGTAACTCTTACAGTTTGCTCAGCATGCGTTACGCGCGTGGTAGAGGAGGGGCAGAGCGGTCTTTGTCATGACAACTAGGTTTAACCTTGAACAAGGCAATAGACTTTGTGGCGGAATTGTGTGGCCAGGAAATCTATTGGCTACTTCAAGGTTAAACCTGACTGCCATGACAACAGACCGCTCTACCCCTCCTCTACCACGCACGTAACGCATGCCGAGCGAACTGTCAGAGTACACAAGTTACGTTAATTCAAGTATACGAGTTATTTTATTTTTGAACCAAAAACTACAGTTTTTATTTTGAATACAGTGTCCAAACTAACAGTTTTTGGTGATCCTTATCTTTGAATTTTTCATCAAATTTCTTAATACGCTGTATTTTGTATTCTGTTGCTTTCCCTACCAATACTACCGGTAATCCTACCATTTACTACGTCGTTTATGTATGTACTGTATCAAAACTACCATACCATAGTTTTGATAGAGTACAATTCTTACTAATAGTAAATTTCACGAGTGATATTTGCTAAGACTGCATACTAAATTGAAACGTTTAATAAACTATATTAATATCATTAAAATGAATGTGTGTTTTATAAAATATTGTATAACTGAGTGCATTGCAAACCAATGTCATTACAGAGGACCACCTTCTGTGCAATTTAAGAGATGCATTGCTCAATGTCGAAATCCGATCCATAAATTAGTCACCGTAATTTCAGTGAAAATACGACTCTACTAAATACACGTAAAAGTATTTTGTAAAAGCCGCACACGAAACAGTTTAAAACTCGTTGGAACTAAAACAAAGAAAGAGAGAAACATGAAAGAAAAAAAATATGTAGAAACTTGTATCATTTGTTTTTTGTTCATATCAATAGTAGTAATTGGGCTGCTATGATTCCATAAAGGAGAGAGGTATGCTTTGTAGAGTCCCTATATACAGACAGACCCGAGTTCGTAATTTGTGAAGGAAGCTATGCTCGCTCCTAATCGCCAACAGGAGTGAACATGATTGTCGTGCATATTCACTGCCCGCCGGATCCGAGTTTGACAGGCTCTGATCAAGGTACTAATGAATGAGGTATTCCGTTCTAAATCGACCTGCGCGCACAGAAACCATTACCTTTATTTCTCATCCGAAGTATCCAGTAATTTTGTATTCGAATCGAAGTATATATATACTTCAAAATGTATTCCCAATGATGATGATGATAAATAAATAACACCTTAATCCGTTAAGGTAAGCTAAGAGGCAGTTCTCAAGATATCAATTTACAATGTTTATCCGTTTACTTTTAGTTTTTCAAAACAACGTCACCTGTTATTGAGCTTTATAGAGAAAAGATAAACATTAAAGCAATGACAGCTGCATTACGCACTCAAAACTTTAATGTAATCGATTAATATAATTTGGAAATAACATTCAAGTAGATCAAATTAGTTTCATTGTTTACGTTAATTAAGTCAGCTTAATTGCATTAGTTAACAACATTGCGCTAATAAATTAAATTATATTATTTGTGTGAATTTAATTAAATACATTATGTAACTCAGTGGGTAGAGCTTTCTCAACATACACCAAATTGATTGCATGCTCGTGATGACCAGCACAGGATGACTGAAGGGCATAAACTCAACAAAATTCCATGGTGCATGTTAGCAGTTAGGGATATCTCATAATTTCACGAAGATAACTTTGGGGCTCCTGTTATCATTATACACAAGATTTGCAGAGGGTTATAGTAATTTTGTGCATGGGAATTATGCCTTCGCAGAATTTCAACAAGAGGAGTAAGGAGTGAGTTTATTAAACAGATTCACACACTTTGGATGAACTTAACAATAACATTCATCGTGGAATTATGGATAATGTCCTCAAATATGTCCCAGTTTTTTAGGTTTATAACTCTCTCGCATAGCTTGCATGGAAAACAAAGCAGGCTTTGCTACGTACAGCTGCAAGCTTAGAATTAGATACGTCATTGTAATAACTTGGTTTAGAAGTTAGTAAATGAAATAAAAAAGTGGCATTTCCTTATTCGTGTAAGCTGGTAAGCTATTCTACAACAGAGCAATGAACTCTGGACCTCTGTGGTGCAAAACTTTAGCTTATAATAGTTGTATCTCAAGGTAAAACATGTTTTTAACAAAAATGTGTCGAAAACTCATCTTTAGACACAAATTAAGCAGGAGATATGGGACTGGTATAGTCCTGTAGTTCATGCTATACTGCTCGCAAAAGTTAAAGGCATGTGAACGCTGGCCAATGCTCAAGCGGAGCGCTGTTGCCAAGCGTAGTGCGTGTACCACATTCGACAGCGCTGGTAGGAGGGGCAAGCTTAGGATTCGCTGAATCTGCAGTATGGCTCGTCTCAATATGCCTTTAACTTTTGCGAAAATTTTAGTATCTTGTAAGTGCGCCGCTTGCTGGAGGGCTTACATAAGGTGGCCATATCAAGGAGGGCCATATATGGGTCCCTTACTTTACTATCATTTATCAGAAGGAACTGCAGAGTAAAATGGACAATTTCCTAAGCAGGGTCAGAAATGCTTAAACAATGTAGGCCGGCAGTTTTGCTTGAGACAGTCAAGCAGTTTGTTACCTTGTAATTGTTATCTTTACGACTGTCATCGGCACAGAGACACTGTAACCAGCCGCCGTAAAAACCTGTCCCATGAATGTATTTATTTTGTTGTTTAACGACGCTATCAATTGCTAGGCGTAGCCGGTGTGCCGGAATTTTCTCCCGCAGGAGTTGTTTAAAATTCCAGTGAATCTACTTACATGGAGCTGTCGTCTTTAAGCACACTTAAAAACCATCGGTCTGGGCCGCGACCTTGGGATCAGTAGATCAGCGTCTAACCAACTGAGCCACCCAGACCGACCGTCCCATGAAGGATTACTCAGTCAATATTAATGTTACTGCAAAGTCTAGGGTAAGCAAGAAAAGCGAACTTCAGCATTCTAACGATACGCAATATATTTTTCAGAATATTCTAAGTACGTTGTTGCATTTATCTTGAATAATATATAGCACAGCTGCATTGTTGTGGATCTAAAATTTACTATAAATCGTAATATCGCTACTTTTAGCTACAAAAGAATATGTATTTATTGGCTATAGCCACTGAGGAACTGATAACCAAATTTCAGATCGCCAAACCACGGAAGACAGCGTTAGAGTAACCGTTAGAGGAGAACATTTAACGGAGGGGATCCACACTGAGCCAACTGTTGAGACTATTGTATGTGAGACCCCGGGAGGAAGGTATGAAGTGAGAGCGCTCCACGAGCGTGTTGAAGTCTGAGCGAGCAGCGCGAGCTACCGTAAGGGTCCCTAACGTGTGCTGCAGATCCTTCATATCCACACAAGAGTTCGCCAAGCAACCACCAGTTAGGTGACTACAACGCCATCCACAAGCCGAGAACAGTAGTTACAGTTCACAAAGTCCCCATACAGCAGCGCCAAACCGGTACATCACCAACATTCCCAACCCTAGAAGACAGGATTTAAATGAAGGCGAAATGAAATGAAGGACGGGAGATTCAGGGGATGTAATTATCTTTATCTGGTGATCCAGGAACACCCCGTAAAAGAACATAGGTCAGGAGGTTGGCTACGGGCCTCATATGTTACCGCAGCGCCATTTCGCTCGGTTCTGTCAGCGTTTCTCGGATTTCTCCCATTTGACAGTGCCGGTCTCCTCACGACTGCACAGTTACAAAAACATAGAATGGAAAATCGTAAATCCGTGACTCGGTTGCTTTGGATTATTAAATATATACTACGTGGTCCCTGGCAGGAATGCAGCGACCCAGTGCGTGTACAGTGATATCTGAAGCTGGAGTCCTACTTACAGTCGGCTTACTATAATGCGTATTCACGCCAGATTAAAGCAAGGAAGTCGCTCAAAATAGCGAAATGTTATTGTCCATCAATGCTGCATATTTAGCTTACAAAGCGTGAACGAAGTTCTCCCACTGATCATTTTATACCTACTCTATATGATTCAACAACCTTGCCAGGCTGCTTCGGTTTCAAGTGATATATCTTCGAGCGTTGTATCGTGCAGTTCTTGTAAGCATATTCGCCTGTTATATTTCTTTAAGTATTCATTTTATCTTGGCCCAAGCTAGTTCTATGGGACTGAGATCACACGTGTATGGGGGTGAGCAAACTAAAGTTTGGTCCAGTTAAACCATAAATGCATCCGCTTTAAGAACCTCTTTAGGCTTGCTTGTTTGAATTATCATATAAAAGTATGTTTTATCTTAGAACTATCACACTGAACCCCTTTGTTCTGCAACCGCAATATCACAGCAGATTTCACAGCGGGGGTTTATCTACTTCCACACTACCTTGCTTATTACTTCCGAGAGAAAACTATTGACGCATACTATTTTACAGCTGAAATTAAGAGAAATCAGCAGCGAGTAAACATAGCACCAATAACATTGACCATAAGTTGGTAGAGTAACCAGCAGAACAATGTTTTCGCGATTTACCAAACTTGCTTTACACTACATGGAATGTCTCTCCTCTCCCCTTCATTCTCCTAAGATCATGCGCTGGTGAAGACATTGTAATTACGTTCTCGAAAATTTAATTTACACACGAAGGTATAATTGACTACTTAGGCTCGATAGTCATTTTGACATTCTGCTATAATTTCGTAACTTTTCTATTTATTTCCAACCTCCGGCATTACTTTAGGTAACGATGTAATCAACAGCACGTGTTTGAGCAACTGCTCATTGGTTGATCGAACCGCACAACCTTCATATCAGCAGGAGCGAGTGAAAATATTGTCAATGGTGTTATATATCACTATTTACAAAAACATTTTGAAAAGCTTCTAGCAAGAATAACTGGAGCACACTGCAGTGCAAATACATTGTTATTAACACAAATAACTACGATACGTAATGCATTTGTACGCATCCATATAAGGAAGTGAATGAACAGAAGTTCAGTTGGTTCAAAATGGCGTCTGTCTTGGAGTACGTGAAGAATTCCTAAAAAGCGAATTGTTTTAAACATATTTACAAAATATTGTGAGAAATACCCATCACCGAATTGTGTAATTCTTTATTTTAAGTAAGACTGCAGAGTATATCAGATTCTTCCCTTCTTTCTATGAATGTAAACAAAAGCTGCTAGATGACAGTGGCGCTTCTATGCGCAAAAAAGTCATCACATTTCCATGTTAAGTTACGTCTTATTCCTGCCAATCTGCCTAAAGTAAGGCTGCTGAAGGTAACATAGAATCGGTTTGCTTTTCCCTACTTAAATGCCATAGATGTCAACCTTGCTCTGCGCTAATTTGGAATATTTTAAAATCCTGAAATTTGTAAAGTAATTACATCAACAGTATAACAATAAAAAGGGACGGAATCCGATTACAGGATTACGTCGATTTTAAACCACTCTACCAAACGCAGCTTGATATGTCTGATTTCATTACTGAGAAAACATAATTTTTGTTTGTTAAGTGAATTTAGCATCAATAAAATTGAAACCTCCACATGACAGGCGCGTTTTTATTTTAAATTTATCTCTTAAAATACAAACAAATACTCTGCTGAGATTACAGTTTTAGAAGAGAAGGATACATCTGCAACAGGTTTCACAATGCCTGAGAATGGGACTAAGTACAATAACGTAAACTGAACTATGTCTTCCTATATTTTATTATAACTTAGAAAGCATTATTTTCCGCTATAAAAACCCGAAAGCTATATTAACATAGGTAATAAATGCCTGCAATTACCAACATTTTCATTGCAATTCCAAATTTTATTGTTCTTCATATTAAGATTTCACTGATTTATTTGTTAATCAGCTTAAATGTAAGTGAGCGATATTAGAATATTTATAGTATACAAAATACACTACTAAATGAATATATTCGTTTATCGACGAGTAGTCAGTGACGCTTTAGTTCCTACTGCTGTGTTGCACTCACATGACTTTATCTACTCTTGTACTAACGATCCTTACAAATACTTATTCCTCTAAACTCATGTTGGTGAGGTTTGTAGAAATTATCTTATTGGTAATTTTCTCGTAGGTGGAAGCGGAACATGAAGTACAGTAGGCTTTGAGTGACGGTAACATATTTTAAAGCCGGTCGCTATACAACGGCTTTGAAATTCCGTTCTCTTTACACGACCAAGAGATAAAAAGGTGAATAACGACCTTCCATTTGAGAAAAGCATAAGTATTGCAGGACTCGCACAGATAAAAAGGAATATCTCCGAAATGGTGCACTACACAAAAAAAGGAGTCAGTAATTCATTAGTTCCTACTGATGTGTTGCACTCACATGACTTTCTCTACTCTTGTACTAACCATTCTTACAAACTATTATTCCTCTATCTTGTTCGTGTTAGTTAAGATAAACATTTGTACAAATTATCGTATTGCTTATTTCCTTGTATGTGCAAGGGGAATATTAGAATAAAGTAGGATTTTTGCGATAGTCAAATCTTTTAAAGCTTTGAGATTCCGTTCTCTTTGCACATTTAATATATAAAAAAATGAACAACGATGTTCCATTTCACGAAATTTTAAGTTCTCCGAAACTCACGCCCATAATAAGGAATATCTCCGAAATGGTTCATCCTACAAGAAAATTTTTAGCAGGATCTACATTTTTGTATAGTATGACTTGGTCTATCTCTAAGGCTTTACCAGTTATGCAAAAGTCGTCCAGAGCAAATACGACTACAGGGGCTATAGCCAGAAAATTCAAGATATACATTTCATTTGTCATCAAAATATCTCAAACACATGGCATTTTAATCAAAATCGTTAGAGCCATCCTCAAGAAAATAAAAATTTTCGAAAAATGTTCCATGTAAAGGGCAGTTTAGGCCTGGACTATTTTCTTCAAAATCTTCGTGTCGCATCCCTGACAGACATTAAACTTAAATACGAACTTTGGTTTTTAAGCAACTTTTCGTTTTTGAGTTATGTTGTACACACACACACACACACACACACACACACACACGCACGCACGCACGCACGCACGCACGCACGAGCGCGCGCGCGCGCTCTGACCTTTTTCTAAATATGCTTATTTTGGATTCAGTGGGTCTCAAAACATATATTTCCGGTGAAATCTCGACATCGAATTTTGGGGTGGAATACAATACTTCCGCTAGTTACCAGTAGAGAAAGTAAAAATGCATTGGCACTTAAATTGTGTATTTAACGAGATCTACCGTTTTGTATAGTGAGAATTTGTCCAACTCTTACGGTTTACCACCTTTGCAAAAGCCATCACAAATAAACAGGACTGCATGACCTATAGCCAAAAAATTCAAAATGTACATTTCATTTGCCAGAAAAATCTCAAATATGTGGCATTTTAATAAAAATGGTTAGAGCCACTTTGGAGAAAATAAGATTTCGAAAAATTGTCCATGCTAACGGTAGGGTAGGAAATGGAAAGAAGGAAAATTATGACAAAGAAATCGTGGTAGGGAAATAAACCCCTAGGGTTCAGCTAGGGCAGGCACGTAAAACCTAAATCAGAGTACGGGGTCTACGGGATCCAATCCGCGACCACTCAAACGCACGCGTTATCACAGTAAGGTCGCTCGTGTGCTACAATACTAACCAGTATTTACTGTAAATCCATTCTTGTCTTTGTATAATAACAGACACCGTTTTCTCAAACTTCCTTGTTGAATCTCTACGATTATGAGCAGTTTTTGGCATGCGTTTAAAAATTTAACAGTTTTACTTTGATCTAGACTCTGATAAAGCACCTGCTTTTTCCATTAAAGCAGTGCAAGCTAAATTCAAACATTTGCTGCAATATACACTTAATTTATTCTTCATAGTGGTAATTAGAGCAACTTTGAATGTAGAAAGAAAGGAATGTAAATGGAACTAGGTCATGTGAACAATGCAGATGTGTATGTATTTCTTTCTAACTTAAATATTATAATAAGTATATCGATTTATAACTTTAAATAACTTTTAAAAGGCACCATATTGTAAAAAGCAATTATACGATATGTGATTACAACAGGCATGTTAGGTAGGTACCTCTTTACAGCCTTTGTTTACTTAGCATAAACAAGGGCAAAATGGAACCTCGAGAAAATTGTTTTTGAATGAGTATTACAGAGGAAAACATGTAATCTGTAGCAATTAATCAATACATATCTTATAGTTCCCTACAGTTAGCCTTCGGCAAATTGTGAATGTTACTAAAAACAATTATGGAATTGTATGATAAATTTATATTCACATATAACTATATAAAGAAAGCATAAAGAACAACGTCTGGCTAATCGACTGCACAGCAAAGTAGCAGATAATATTGGAATGTTTGCACTCAGAACATTCCTTCCACGCAAATGTGTTTAAGATAGCTGCAGTTAGGATTTTGATACCTTTGTCACCTTACTGAAATGAAGTGCCCTATAGGCTTTACATTTACTTTAAAATCACTTAGAATTTAGATTAAAGAAATATACTAATTTGAAGTAACTAGTTTTGAGCGTTAAAACGCAAAGACCTTAGATTAAATGTCATAATAGTTCAATTAAATGGGACGTATGAGCTGGCTTGGTATTACATAGTAATCATAGTTTGCTTATTTTTGTAAACAGCCAAGGGCATTTCATTCCGGAGATTTGGCCTGCAGTTTAATTTGGACTTGATCGCCATAACGACGGAAAAGCCAGTCTCGCACTGATAAGACTCTGCTAAATGCAGAACAACACGCAAGGCTTTCATACTTACTCTAGGTGCTCATTCCTTACCCTGTCTAAAATTCAGGCAGTGACAAAGAAAGAAGCAGCCTTTACTGGAAGGAGCATAGACAAAAAAACTGATTCTCTTCTTGAGACGAATTTAATATTCGGAATGATCTGAGCTAAAAGCACCATAATTTTATTGTGCTACATTGTGCGATTGCTTTGGGCTTTTTTTTTAATATATATGAAGCTGTGACCAGTAATTCGCAATCACTGATTTAATTTAAATTTTAAATACACTCATTTGCACGAAAACTTTGTGCAATGGTTTGTTATTCCTTTGTCAAAAGCAACAACTGCTTTTGAATGGCCACATTTTGTTTTAATAGCAGAATCGATCGTTATTGTTTCTCCTTGGTAGGAAAAATCTTTCTATAGAAGAAATATTCAGTACAATTCCTATGTCAGTTCCAAAATATAGAAATTAAATTAAAACAGGACAAAAAAAATGAGCTTCCAAATTAACACGTTTTGAAACTTGTCAATGTTGAATACAGATACTTCAAATTATTTCTCATGCATATTAAGCTTGAGAAAAAACAAGATTTCCCCATCTTATTTTTATTTGCGAGAATATACATACATTGTATATAAATGGTAGTTGTGATTCAAGAGACAGCCTATTTGTCTGTCCGATAGACGATGCCATATGCAGCATGGACTATCAATAAACTCAGCTGCGTGTTTGGAAATATTAACCTGTGTAAACCACATTGCAATACGAGGTGCCCTTAATCATTTTTTCCATACTGTACAACCTCATAATGCACATCAGCCTGAATTAAATAGGTCGTATCTCACCTGGCACTGTCAAGATAAAGAATGACACGTTTGGACACAATCCCTAGTATTTGTTCCAAATGCCCGTGAAGCAATGTTGAGTAGTATTTTACGTTAATAATTGTGGCACCCTCTTCAAAGAATCCACATGGTAACTTTCTTATCACGTGAGACATTCACCAATGTTGGGTGAATGTCTAGGAATTTAATTTTTAAAAAATTCCCATACTTTATTGAACTGTAGACACCATTTGCACACTCTTACCCGAAGTAATGTTTGCAGTGTATCCTATATTTCAGCAAGTTTCACCTTCTTTTTAAGAAACTCCATTATAACACACGACATGATTAGTTGAAGCCATCTTTGTTTACACTACTGCCCATGCGCCGAATACCGTAGTAATGGATTTGGTTACTCCAAAGATTCGTGGTCCCTCTGCAGAAGTTACGCACCGCAACATCAATTATTTATTAATAGATTACACGCGAATCTCCCGATAATCCTTGTACAACTCTTGTATAAAAGCCTTAGCTGCTTCTTTGTTGAAGTTTTAGTAATGACAATTGTTCATGGCTTATTAATTCTGAAGCCTATGCATAAGTTCTGCTCCATTATGCAGTTAGTGGTAATTTAACATGGCTTATTGCCTTTATCTATCATTATGTGCCAGAATAGGCTTTTGATTAGCTCGTGTAAAGGGGGCTACTGCAGAAAACGATTTCCGGATAATCCGAAACGTTTCAAATGTAACGTATTGGTATTAGGGGCAAGCCATTTCCTGCGAGAGTTGGCGTTTGTTTTGTGTAAATCAAAGAGCTTATCCTAATATTTAATCGACTGACGGTTAGCTCCCTTTCCTCTTCCTGACAACTGATAATTCTACTGGGAGTGTCCACTAGAATGAAATTAACACATATCTGCATTACGTCCAGTTGTCCCAATATTACAGGATCCATATCGAGCTAGTGTTATGGCACTATTATATTTTACTACGTAATACGACAGGACGACACTGTCTGGACTAATAGAGCTATTGTGTTTAGAACTGTATTCGATTTTTACGACTATAATTTAGGAGATGCTGGTGGCAACAGGGTGTACCATAACACTGGCTCTAACTAAAATTACACACATCAAAACCGTTGAATGTGCACTTAGAGTGAAATAAATTAGGATTGGCATTCAATATGTGGAGAGAAATACCTTGAAAACTGAGTTTATTAGTCAAAGGGATTACGTTTTATTACTTTATATTTATATGATTTTCATTTGTTTGGCATAAGATAGGTGCAGTTACTTTGTATAGAAGATTGCTACACTTATGTACTGAACGTATATGCTAAACTTATATGTTAGTATATAATACGAAGTTTGGTATCTATCTCGCATAGTTTTTGAGTTATGTTATTCACACACACTAGAGTAATTCTAACTATATGTGCATCCTACCATAATGCCGGCTGAAAACTGTAGCACAGTTTACAATCTGCTCTACAAAAGCTCTTATAACGTTTCTAAAATGTGCAAACATATTTAAAGTTCATACTCTGGCACACTTTTAAGATTCAATTGGTTTCTAATATGAAGCATTAAAGCATTCTAACAATTATTTCCACCTTTTAGGTCGTCAATCATACATTTCTTAGACGGAAATTAGAGCGGGAGGACATAGATAGGTATCTTTCGGGTTGGTTAAAAAGAATAATAAGGGCCTTGCGGAATACCTTTTGCATGACAATCAATCAAATATCGTGTCAGTTTTATTTCAAAGTGTAGATCACGTACTAAATACTACTTATTCCTTAAAGTGGATTAGGTCTTTAGAACAGTTCCGAGGCTAATCAAACTACTCGCTCCACCACATTCGGGGTAGTCAATGTCCCTTCGTCCAAATGGTTTGTAAAATAATACTTGCCAGGGAGTGTAAAACGTTACAACCTGTTAACGTGATGGTTCCACATGCTCTCATATCTTCTAATTTCTTCCACAATGTTTTCTTTCTCTGGTTCTTCTGTTATATCTACCTTGCGGAGTCAACCTTGTCTAGTAACACCCAATAAGAACCTTAAAAATTTCATTTGAGATGGCTCCAGTCTTGATTTTTCCTTGGCTTTAATTACCCGTATCGCACATGCATACTTTAACGAGGGTTTGCTTACTACTCTACGTAATCTTAATTTAAGATCCTTCCTCATATCCTGATAAAATATCTTTTATGTACATACATGCTGTCGCTACAAGACCCATGCTGCCAGGCGATATTAAACAAAGTTGTAAAAATATATTTTTATACCTCCACCAATTGATATTATATACTTTTAGTTTTCTTCCACTTCTGCCTTTCTATCAATTAGTGATATATTTGATCCCAAAGTCGGTCTGGGTGGCTCAGTTGGTTAGACGCTGGCCTACGGATTCCAAGGTCGCGGGTTCAAACCCGGCCCAGGTCGATGGTTTTTAAGTGTGCTTAAAAATGACAGCTCCATGTCAGTAGATTTACTGGCATGTAAAAGAACTCCTGCGGGACAAAATTCCGGCACACCGGTGACGCTGATGTGATCCTGGCAATTGACAGCGTCGTTAAACAAGAAAATAATTTAATTATTTGATCCCAGGTATTTAAAGGTCAATTATTCTTCCGCTTATTACTATCTTTACCCAAAATTGGTCTCTTCCTATCACAATCAATACTTTTTTTTCTCCCGAAATTTCCATGTGATATTATTTTACTAAAAACTGAATACAAATACCCAGCTTATTAATTCTTCAGTTCTGTTCGCTTTCATTTTCATTTGCACATAGGATAGTTTGTGTTAATATTCTCTAGAACCTGCTGTCCTTTTCTACGACTACTTTTGTGACACTCATCATTCCTTCCAGCGCATTCAGCAAGGATTTACTATTCAAAGGAAGACCTAGCCAATATCTTTTTATCCTCCTGATCATTTTCAGCGTTTACCTTCATTGTTCCACGCCTTTGTTGCTAGTTCTGTCTGCTCATTTCACACACACTCTCTCTCTCTCACACGCTCAGTCTTTTCTATGTTCACATTTCAAATGTTGGCATGGGAAGGAATTTCATAGAAACTGTCTGTCAATCAGGCCTATTTATTAGGATTCTTAGGTAAACCACCTGCAAAATGCTACTGAAGTTCTAACCGTTAGTGCACACCATGGACATATTAACATGTGTTTTAATGCGGGGATTAGTGAACATTAGGAAACGATAATAAAAAATCAATTTTTGGATTTTTATGTCTACAATTATTTACATGTTTCAGCTCCTCAAAAATGTTTACATCTTTGCACTATAACCATTTAAAGGAATTAAATACGCATTTAGGTGTCTAACTGCGCCCCCTGCAACTACACTCTGAAAGCTAATTCTTAGCTGACATTTTTAAACATAACAGTTTACATTTCTTGGGAGTCTTTTTATGGCTGAGACTATACTAGCATACGGAAGTGAGACTTGTACATTACTAAAACGCAACAGAGCAAAATACAGAAACAAAATTATTAAGAAGTGTGAAGGGATGT
Organism: Tenodera sinensis; assembly: GCA_030765045.1. Taxonomy (NCBI): domain Eukaryota; kingdom Metazoa; phylum Arthropoda; class Insecta; order Mantodea; family Mantidae; genus Tenodera; species Tenodera sinensis. Next base: position 42,422,041 of record CM060966.1, on the reverse strand, counting down.
ATGAAGAGCGACCTAATAACAAACGAAAGTATAACAGAAGGTTAAAAGATTTCAAACAAACGTGGAAAGAACATATCGAAATAATGCTAGAAATCAGACTTACTAAATAAACCATGCAATATTATCCTAAAGGAAGGAGATAGGTTGGCAGACCCAGAAAATGATGGCTGGAGGACTGTGAAGTCGGAACGGTCACTTGATTGCCTATGCCATGAAGTGAAGAAGAAGAAGAACAACAACAAGAACAAGAAGATATTTTAAAACAGCATGCTGGTTGTCAACCTGCTTCCCGAAGAGCTATTTCTACATTGGTTATGTACATCGCCAACTTCTCATTTCTCGTTTTTGTTGACTAACAAGTAATATTTTAAGAAAGTGTGTGTTTTGTATGCGAAGTTCACAGGTGTCAGCCTTACAGTGCCTAATATAGCAACTTTGCATAGAAATAAGTAGCAGCATATAAATCTGATGTGAACTATTTATAGTAGAACCACGATGCTTCTACAGACCTTCAACGCAATCCCCTGCCGCGGGTTGCACCCGTTGTCAGATATTGGAAAATCGCAGGATGCCAGCAGCGGTGGTCTGTTGATGTCTGCAAAAGAGCACCCTATAGCTCGAAGTACGGCCTATCCGTTGCGGAAATCTCCTCCGAAGTGATTTTCTCATCTTAAGGAACAGATGAAAGTCACGCGGGCTCCTGTTCACAAATAGCTTAGGTGCTCTAGAACCACTCTACCCCATCGTGTAAAAAGGTTCCGCGCAGCTACTGTGTTGTGACAACTGATATGGGTGCATACCTGTGTAAGAAGTTGGGTCCTTTCCTGCACAGTGTTAGACGAAGATGATGTTCCAGATTATGCCCAAATGTAGCGCAGATTGAACTCAATGGCACTGTTTTCGACACCATGTCTACCTCCACCTGGTTGATGATGCACACTATCATGTCCTACACGAAAAGCTGCAACTCAACGTGCCACAGTCAGGTACGGCATAGCCTCATTCCCACATATTTCACGTAGCCCATAGAGACATTCCCTGGCTATTTTTTCACGAGCCACTTCAATCTTTATCCATGTACGTTGTTTGTAATGTGTACGCACCCCCTTCAGGGCGGTGTGATTTGAGGACTATCCTATCACTAGAACACCTATTCTAACACCGCCACTCGAGTTGTATAGCTCGACCAACACTTTACATGTGATGCCAACCGCAGCTGGAACAACAATACCTGCGCGGAGTTAAAACTGTTGCCACATATTTCTTTCCAGCTCTCATATTTTAGAAAAGAAACAGCTTCCCTGATTTGTGCAGTTCATTCATGAATGCCTCCCTGCGTAGTCTTTTTTTTTTTCAGCATGCTATTAAACTAGCTCAGTTCAAATGACCAGTATCATGCACTGTATATTCCTGGGATGGAAAATTCGATGTTTGCGTATTAATTTACATTTGAAATTAGCAAACACTTTCGTAAGTATGATTTGATTTAACCCTTTCCTCGTTTTTATCATGGGGTCTTGTTTATGCATATGCGTTAAAGCGATCATTGGCTTTCTACCACACATAACTGTTTGGTATGTGTGCTTTCCATCACAAAATGGCCACATACGTGCGTTTTGATTGCGTTTGTGTTTTGCTGCTGAAAATCTAGCCACTATAACGAAAAGCATTAGTCTGTCGTAATATGTACTTTCTGAGGGTAATTTGTTGCAATGGATTTTGACGCAAGTTGGAATTATTTATGCTTATGGTGTGTTCACGTTTTATCTTTGTCAAAGCGAGCTGATTAGGTACCGTGAAAAAGCATTGGTCAATGAATTTTTATAGGCTTCTGTTTACTAATAAATCAGAAAGTTAACGTTGCTATATTACCTGTCAGATTGCTAGAGGAGCCCGCCATTTGTAAAACAAAGTAGACAACAACATCCGCTATAAGCTTTGAACGATTTGTCACCCTCATCGTCATCAACAGAATTTCCTTTCTCAACAATAATAGAATGTATAACGTTTGACTTGTACACATATGACAAACAGCTCGTTTCCGGAAACACAGGTCCCGTAATTCTAGTGTTCATTTCATATGGGGGAAAAATGTAAGAAAATGACAAAACCCAAGAACTGTTTCTAATCTATCACGTTGTTGTCCTCTAAAATTTACAAAAAAGACAGTTTTGTTCTCATAGTTAAAGAATCTACAGTGTTTAATGCTATTACAACTCACAACTGTTCTCATAACCTTGTTCTGTTCTTCCAGAGTCGTCCTTCACTTTCTATGTCTCTCCTACACTTATTACAACGTTACAAGCACTCGCGAAGACCAACATATCTTCTGAGACGACACATACGCGCTGACTTATTCCCGTAACTCTACTCTTGAACTCACCCACTCTGCCCTTTTCTCATATCCTTTTATACCGGGATGATGTCACACGACCTTTCGAGAAACCCACATACACATGTACCGCGATGACTCAGCTAGAAGAATTGCGAACGCTCTCGAGTTTCTGCGTCTCATTGTTTACGATCACGTACACACACAGTCTCGCGAGGAGCCTGGACCTAATGTGGTGTGAATTGCTGGCCCCGTCCATCTGTACGCCGATCCCAATGTCAAAATATGTATTTCCGTGTGGGGCTCACCTTTCATGGAAAGGTCATTTTCTATAGTCTAGGAGTAACATGTTGGCCTCTAGTTCACAAATTCGCGAGTTCAAACCCAGCTGTGAGTGATAGCTTTTTTTTTTTTTGTCGTAAAAATCCTACATGTGACTTCCATTGAAGGGAAGTAAATCTGGTGCCTCCATGTCATAGAGTTATGGCATTTGAAACAACCTCAAGCCTGACATAGAGAAACCTGAGCAAAATTAAACACTCTTTCACGCGCGATACACAATGGAACGCTGCAAACCATATCAATTAAAGAGCATCGTAAAATAACATTAACTTTTTCAATGTAATTTTTCTTAAATTTAAACTGTGCATCTGTACACAGCAATCAAAAAATTCTGGATTCTTTGGGTGTTGAATAATAGTTAATATTGAGCTGTGCATTTATCAAAGTATGATCCCATGCAGCAAAAGAAGGCATCTTTAAAAGTTTCATTCGTTGCCGTAGTCACTCGCAACTAGTTTTTCACGCATACTTAAAAACCGTTGCTACAAATATCTGGCTCAATTAACGTGAAATATATAGAAGAATATACATTTGTATTTGTGTGTGTGTGTGTGTGTGTGTGTGTGTGTATGTGTGTGTGTGTGTGTGTGTGTGTGTGTGTGTGCGCGCGCGCCTCTATCCACCGCAACTCCAATGAATCCTTTGCGGGCTACCCCCCAGGGGGAAGGGATGAGGCGAAGTACGACCACAGGCTTGTCAACGAATGGCGCCAACGAAGCCTATTGACGCACAGAAGTCCCCAACAGTAACAAATTGACACTTGGCGCATAACTGAACGGTTTCCCCCAACCAGTGAGAGTCTCGAAGTGACCCTTGCGGCAACTTCCAAGAGGAGCCAGGAAAGGGTTCCCAGAGCTCAAGGTTACGTGCCATCTACCCGCGTTCGCCAGAACGTACAGTGCTACTAACCAAACTTGAAAGATTACAAGGCAGGAGAATGAGAAATGAAGGGAGAGGAATCCGTGGAGAAGAGAATTCATTCCAATATTCACCAAGTAACAAGGGGAAACCACGGAAAAATCCCAAGTCAGAGTGGTCAGTTGGCGGGAGTCGAACTGTGGTTCTCCCGAATGCGAGTTGCACACTTTGCTGTGCTGCCACCTCGCTCAATACATGCATTTCTAGAAATAATTTGTACAAACAACGTCAAGAATAATCTTCGGCGGATTTTGTATCGTATTCTGGAGCCTTTTGAGGCCTGTTCTTCACCTTAATTATCAAAGAGCGTGCTGGCTTGATGACACAGTAAAAAGGGTGAAAAGCGGGGAGGTTATTGGCTTTGGTTCTTCTGAAAACATCTAGTAACATATTTAGAACCCCCAGCTCCCCTCCCCTCCCTCCCTCCCCCCTACACACACATAGATATAAACTTGTCATATATGCATGCTGGCGAGGAAAACCTGTATTAGATTGGTGCTTGAAGCTCCTAATTGAAACCAAGTGAAAATAGCAGTGTTAAGTATAGCTAGAGGAATATAATATATACGTTTGTATATAGTAATTTATGGTCCATGTGGTATATTAGCGAGAATGAAGATCTCTATGATTAATTAAATTACACTTTCTGTTACAATTGACTAACAACGTTTAGAAACTAGAGATTAATATACTTATGTGTATGCTATCCACTAATATGACGACATATCATGCGAATTAGATTGTGTAATATTTTTGACAATGTTCCTCTTGTATACATATACTCAGCAATAGATTAGTAAAAGTAAATTAACCAATTTAGTCTGAGTTAGATGGAAAGTATGCTGCTTTATTTATTCAGTTAGTTATTTATGTATGTATTTATTTGTTTATTTATTTAATTATTTAGATTTGTTTCTATTCAGTGATAAATGATATTACTGTTAGAATGCTATTATGCTTACTTTTTCTTGTAAAGTTCTACCTTGCTATCTACTTAATGAATACCACTCAAGCTTTAATTTGCATCCGCTGAAAATCTTCTCACCTATTCATTTTATACATTTTGCTAACCTTAGCGTTGATGAAGTTTTCCCCTTGGATTTTAGTACCTTTAAGGTGTGTCCCTCTCTCGCCGATAAGGCAGGTCTACCAATCACGATAAGAGGTATCTATGACAAACTGAATACATTCACTCTGCCTTTTTCTCTTTTAGCCAATATGGTCAAAAGCGTAAACATGTGTTTTGTTTCTATCTCATTTTGTATTGTTTGTTTTTGCTATTTGTTAAGGTTATTTAGCAAAACAAGTGACATCCTTACACCCAAATAATGTGACGTAGACGCGAGCTGCAGAAAGATTATCTTAGGTGTTCTTTGTCCAAGCGTGCGAAGAAAAAGTCGTTTGAAAGCAGCTTCTCAGATTTTTGTGCAATAAAACCCTACATTAAGGTTTCTGCCTATAGTAATTTCATTATTTTTGTTACTGTGCCTGTGTAGTAATATTACATATTATGTGAAGTTAACCTTAGCATTGCAATCAACACTTCTAAGCTAATTAGTCATTGTTATCAACATGCCAGAGAGAGTCTATAATAGCAGCACTTTTTTGTTAACGTCAGTCGTTACAGTGTTTTGTGTAGTACTGAGACGCCGGTCGTGGCGTATACGGGCGGGGCTAAGTTACTTCACACTGCATACCAGGCCACCGAGCAAACAGTGGTGCCCAAAGTCAGGCTACCTCGCGCGATTGTTTGTGTATACGTGACCAACAATCGAGCGGCAGAACCAAAAGGGATTCTGTCCAGAGCCTTCGAGAAACTTCTGGTTGTCATCACCGGCACGTTTGTACAAGTTCGCGAAAGGTCCTATATAAGGAGGCGAGGAAACAGTAGAGAGACAAATATTGAGAGAAGGAGAGAGAGTTAGAATTACGGACAAGAGTTAGTTCTTAGTTTGAGTACATGTGGGTGGTGCGCGCGCGTGTGTGTGTCCTCGCGTCATAAAGGAAGATAGGGAAGCACTTATGAGTGTTAAGTGATTGCATGGTCAGAGGTAGTGTTCGAGAGACAGAGAAGGTGAAGAAAGTCAGTGAAAGCAGAAAGTCAGAGTTACGAGAAGAAAACAGTTGAGAGTTATATTATGAAAGACTATAGACCGAGTTAACGTCAGTAAAAGCGCAGTGTATTTGATCAAAGGCATTGGAGGAAAATAAAGTAAGAAAAAGTAAATGGACTAAACTTTTGTCGCTTTTGTCACAATACAATAATGTGTACCACAGTAAACTGTCGGTTTTGATTGGAAAATTGATCATTTTAGTAGTAATTCGTCCCTTTGATCATTACTGAAATGGATTATTATTTTTCTTCTTCACTTCTGGGCGAAAATACCGTGATGAGCTGAAAAGACCTTATTTCATGGAAAACTCAACGGTAGCCTGTTTAAAATAACAGCTACTGGATCGAATAAAAATACAGCGTGGGAGTGTAACATTTATTCAAGGCAAAATGCCTTTTATAGCATATTATCTGACGAAAGCATAATTGCCATTATATTCAAGTATCACATGAGTATTTATGCTTGACCATATATATGTACTACTTGTTATTCGAGTGTACATACGAGAATTCATGTTGCGGCTTCAACTTCAAAATTATTGATTTTATAGTTATGTTGGCCTTGACACAATGATATCACTTTCACTGGTACCCAACATTTTTAATTTTTTTTAAACTCAAACTAGTTCGTTAATTGGTTACACAGAATCAATAGTTTGGTGCTTAGCCACGGGAACGTGCGTAGACGGGTAAGTACTGATCTCTGCATGTGACTGACTGGTAGATAACTGTAGCTTTATGAAGAGGTTCATTGGTAGATAGGAGTGTCATTATAGAGGTAAGTAGATATAATGAGCTCCATTACAGTGGCGTGCATGCGCTCCATTATGGTGTGGTCGAGCTAAAAGAAGCATCGTGTAACCACTTTTGTAAACGATTATCTATCGATTAATCTAAAGTCGGTAATAAAACATTTGTAACAATACATACAGAATATAAACAACAATGGGCGGAGAAAATCATGTAAATGTAACACATCGCACTTCTTACTTTCTCTGCTACGTATATTAAGTAGAAGTATTGTATTTGACCCAAAATCTTGATGTCATGACTTCACCGGACATATGTGCTTTGACGCTCCGTGAATGCAAAACAGCATTCTTAGAAAAAGGTCCGTGCGTGTGCGCGCACGTGTGTGTATGAACAGCATAACTCAAAAACGAAAAGTCGGTAAAAAACGAAACTTGGTGTTTAATTTAATATATTCAAGGATGCGAGACGAAGAGATTTTGAAGAAAATCTCTTTCACCCTGAAGTATATGACATATTTTTCAAATTCTGACTTTCTCAAAATACGATTTTAATTAAAATATCATATGTCTAAGATATTTTTATTCCAAATGAAATGTGTATTTTAAATTTGTTGACTATAGCCTATGTAATCCTGTTTACTCTGGATGAGTTTTGCATAAGTGGAAAACCGTAAGAGATAGGCAAAATCTTACTATAGAAGAATGTAGATCTCGTTAAGCCACACAAGTTATGTCCGAATGAGTTATTTTTTAAGAGTGAACCACTTCGGAGATTTTCCTTGTTATTTGTGTAGGTTTTGCGATACATAAACTTTTCTCAAACGGAAGGTCGTTATTCACTTTTTTATCTCTTGAGTATGCAAAGAGAGGGGACTTTCAAAGCCTTCATGTAGTGACTACCTTTAAAAGATTTGACTATCGCTCAAAACCTATATATTGTACTCTGACATTTCCCTTGCACCTATGAGAACATTCATATTAAGGTAATTTCTGCAAATGTTTGTCTCGGCTAGTATGAAGAAGATAAAGGAATAAGAGTTTGTAACAACAAGAGTAGAGAAAGTCATGTGGGTGCAACACATCTGATTTTTATATTAAGGAAACATGCACATGCATTGAATTTGGTGCAGTAACTTGTAAAGCTTCTGAACAGTTAATCAACGTTACTGTGTTTCTGCTTCTGCAACCTTATCCACCCCCTCTCCTACCCTAGAAAAGTCCAACGTTATAGACAGAAAGCTACAATGTTCCATCGTTGTGTATCCTGTTTCCAATCGACTAGTAGATGCAATCATTTCGAGAACAGGCTGTTATACAAAAGCCAGCATATTATGTTCCAGTGTTCAAAGGGTGCTTATTGACCTCTTGGCTTATTCCACGTCATTCTCCGCATGACAGCCGGTTAGACAATACGCTTGTAGTATTTCCAACCATGACGCTGCGGAGCCGGGTTCAATAACTGCTGGCTTTGATATCCATAACTACATGTGTGCCTCATCATGCATGCTCCGTGATAGTGCATTGTTTGGCACAGGCCAGCATCTCAAAAAACCTCACAGCATACGCTTTATATGTGTCCTTTGACAAACGTTACAGAATTAATTTCATTAATCCTACAAAATGGACCCTTTTCGGGATTCTGCAATATTACTAGCCAATGAAACTCTATCTGGGATTATTTTTATTAATTTGTAACATAGAAGTATGACTTCAACATGGCAGTTTGAAGCTATAGTGTGCACCCAGAATTTCAATTGATTACTTTTTCAATGTACTTAATACTATAGATATTCGGTTAACTTTCTAGATTATGAAAGCTATAGATGACAAATCGATAATACACATTCTCGTTTTCTTCCATACGTGTTTTTTTTTTTTTTTTTTGTCTTGCATCCATAAATTATATGTAGTAATACCACGAGAGGGTTACATATGAGGATAATTTTGCAAGTGGGAAGCGCGAGAAAAATATTCCAGATATGATAACCTCGAGTGGTATTTGTTTAAAGTATAATTACTCCAATTAATCAATTTCAATTAAGGTACATTTCAATTACAAAAACATTCATACATTTTACTTCACATTCATTTTCACATTTGACATTACAACTAATCCAGTAGGCAAAAAGAACAACAATTTCAGCATTTAATACAAGGAAATGAGGAATTAAACATACGATGAATATGTAAATGAACCAATTTGCAGGCCTTTCCTTAAAGGTAGTTCTGCAATGTTTAAAGTTACAGTTGTTTGACTTCGCCTGTTCAATTAAAACATCAATACCTCTAATAGAATAATCCTAAAATCTTTTGTCTGCCATTTTTAATGCCCCATTAATTGTTTTTACTGCACATGGATATTTCAGATGTTCAGAAACGTAAGAAAAGCAAGTGACATAACCAAAGCGATAATATCACGATAAAGAGGTGGAAATCCAACATCAGTCGAGTAGTCATGATAAATACTGACGAGTATTTCAATAATACTGTTGCATTATACATTTATATTCTTTTAGTAATTAGTAAAGTAATAGTTCTTATCGCCACGGTTAACCAACATTCGTTGGTTCACTTGAGTTGGTTCACGTTGACTTTTTCAGGAAACGCATAATTACATTATACTGGTTCTGTTAGCGTCTCAACCATTGGTATATAATTATTGCAGCCGTCTTCGCCTTTTCAGAAGACTTATTAAAAGCGCAGTTCACCAGTAGCTTAGCTTTGTGTCCTATAAACGCCATTTATCGTGTTGCGACTCTTAGAGACATATTTCGTACTACGATTAGATACTTTAGGCGGAAGGATGCTGTAGCGCTACTGTCTATCTGAATTTGAGCGCCAAACTAAATTTTCCTCTGCAATGCAGAGAAATTTTTAACCATTCCATAATCTTATGCTTATATTTCACTACAAGCAGTGACTATATCTGCAGTACATGTACTCAAATAATCTGTCGTAAGCAGTCGATTCGTTTTCAATTTCTCTACTATGTATGGTAAGTAATGTAAATATTGTATTCTAACCAACAATTTTATTCCAAAGTTTCACCGTAAATGCGTATTCAGAGACGCCATGAATCCAAAATATGAAACATTTTCAGGAGTTCTTGACACATGTGTGTTCTGTGAACAGTCGGTTAATTCCAACATCTTCCAAGGATGCATGTGAAAATTTTGAAAAAGATTTCCCTAACCCAGACTACCCTTTACATGGCAATATTTTTCGACAATTTATTTTCTAAAAAATTGCTCTAAGAATTTTGATTAAAATGCCACAAGTTTAATATTTTTTTATAATTATAATTTATTTTAACTCATAAACAATACAATTTAACCTACTATAAACAAAAATTAAATGGAAAGGTATAAAAAACAAACAATGAACAAATATGCCTTGTCTAATGTATTCCTATCTCTTGTATTTGCTTGTATCAATTACTTCCTCTTATATTTAACGTTTTGTTTTGTATATAATGGGGAAGTTTATTACGACAAATAATTACGTTTATTCCTCATTATCCTTTTCCATTTTCCCTATTTCCTCATACTTCTTTTAACAATTCCAATCCTTCCAGCTTTCTCAATAAATCCGTGGGATTTTGAATCAACATTTTTCCTAACTTTTAAGTCTAATAGGAAATCATTCCATTTTTTGCGTACTAGATCCTCTCTCCCTTTATTCGTGTCATTACAATCCAAAAATAGTGCAAATTATCATACAAGTTACCGCATTCTGTACACACCCCCCCCCCCCGCCCACTTTTATCCCTATCATGCCACTTAAGTTCATTTTCTCCGTCCTAGCCCATGCATGCCCTATTCGGGCCTCTTTATTGCATACGTCGATGTATTTCTCTCTTCCCCATTCCATTTTTAAGAATCTATAATCTATTAATGACCTTTTGTCGTGAAAGCTACTTGATTTTCGATATCCTCCACCCTTGTTCTAGTTTCTTCGAATTAGATTTCGCTTTTTGTTTCTTTCCTTGTAGTTTTGAAGCTGAATTGGCCTCTTTTTACACCCGTTTACCTTTACTTCTGCTTCAAATTGTCATATTAATGCTTTGGTCTGTTCAAACTTACCATCTATCTTCTTATCTATTCCATTGCCCATGTTTTTGATCTCTCTTATGTGTTTTGTAATAGTTCTAACAACTTATTTATCCGCTCCATCTTCAGCAGTCGTGGGCGCGTGTTCCAACACGTCCGTCTCTCTACGCGATGCAACTACATCTTTTTATAAGAAATGAAACGTATATATATATATATTGAATTTTCTGAGATATTTCTCGGAAGTACTATTCATTCTGTAGGACTTTCCCACAATTGGTACACCGTAAGAGCTAGACATAAACTTACTACACAAAAATGTAGTTTTCGTTAAAACACACATTTTGTATGATATGCGCTTATTTCTCCTGTACATTGAACCATTTCCAAGATATTCCCTGGTATTGGTTTAAATTGTCCAATGCGTATTCTTCTCTCGAATGGTAAGTCGTTATTCGTTCGTTTATATCCTGGACATGTTCAGAGAATGGAATTTTAAAGCGATTACATAGTGTACCGCTTTTAAAAGATTTCACTATCGCTTTAATTCTACTTATTACATTCCTTCCGAAAATTCTATATCGAGATTTCTCGAAAATCCTTTTGCGATACTTTGGATCCATATAAAATGTTATAGAACAATGTTAACGCGCGTGTGCGTGTACGCATGTGCGTGTGTGTATGTGTATGTGCGCGCCCGCGAGTGTATGTGGAACTCGCGAATGAAAATTTGGCTAAATGCCAACATTATGTTCAGAATTTTCCGAAGATGTCAAACGAAGATTTGCAAGGAAATGTACTCAGTCCGAAGTACTATTTTACATAGTGAATGTTTTGTTATCTGTTTTCATAAACAAGCCCCTAAAACTTTTGAACAATACATCATGTCCTGGAGTTATTGACATGGGAAATAAAATGCACGTTCATTTGCTATAAATGTCCTGTGAAGTTGCTCTTTGTGTCACTAAGTTTTGTATAGGTTGTACAACATGGGATCGTGAAATAATGCTGTCTCCTAACGTAGAAGCCTTCTGAATTCAAATAATTCCTGGCTAAACATTTATTATGAGTAACGTAATGTGGATAGAAGACTCACTTTTTCCAATGAGTCATATAGTATATAAAGACTGCATGAGGGTTTTTCACACACAGAGAAAATCGTGAATGATATCTTTTTATTTTTTAATTCATTGAAAACTCGACGACTTGAAACTTTTACACACGGCCGAACCATTATATTCCATGATGACTGAGTGGGACATTCTGCAGATCCTTTTGAACATGGTAGGTATTCGGTCATTTTGGATATTATTTTGAAGGACATTGAACATTGATAACATACTAGCTGGATTATCGGACGTTGCTAGGTTGTAATGAATTAATCAATTTCATTTATCTCCCACGTTCTGTATTAAACTACTCTTTAATGGCTTAACTGTTTTTATTGGAAAAGCTCTCCTTTATCCCTTATAACTGTAAGTTCGTATAGTTCTGCCTATTCCAAGTATCGGATGAAAAATAACTTTATTTATACAGAACAATATGAAACATCGACGGAAGGTCTGCCTTCCTTTAATTCTTCCAAGTTCTACAAATGCTGCACAGCAATAAATACTCACGTTCAAGAGGTCGATAGTTCGAATCTGGCTTAGGGTAAGTTATCCGGGTAAGGTTTTTTTTCCCAGGTTTTCCCTACCCTGAGAAGACGAATGTCGGGTAACTTAAAGCTTCATGGTCCTCGGGCTCATTTGAGCATCATTTCACCCATTTTCATTCGTCCGAGATGACACAATGTTGGAGGACGTTAATTTAAAAAAAAAAAAAAAAAAAAAAAAAAAAAAACCATTTGGCTTCCTTTGGATTCCACGGTTATTTAATGATACAAAAACCACAAAATTCTCACATAATTAAAAAAATCCTTAATGTATGCAACGGAATAATTGTCCCACTTCACCAAATGTATCTCTTTGGAAAATACACATATTCTGCGACTATTGAGAAGAGCCTTACTTGTTCCACTCATATGACATTCTCCACTCTTGTGCGGAATATTCCTACACGCTCTTATTCCTCTATCTTCTTCATGTTAGTTGAGATAAACATTTGCATAAATTATCATATTGCTTATTTCCTTATAGGTCCAACGGCAATATGGGAATGCAGTAGGCTTTGAGAGATAGTCAAAATTTTTAAAGCTTTAAAATCCCGTTCTCTTTACACGGCCAAGAGATAATAAAGTGAATAACAACATTCCATCTGAGACAAGCTAAATTAATGGAAAACACGTAAATAACAAGGAATGTCTCCGAAACGGTTCGCTCTACAAACAAATACATTTGAACATAAATTGTGTATTTTAATAAGACCTACATTTTTTTGTATGGTAAGACTTGATCTATCTCTCCCGTTTACCAGTAAGTCATCCAGAGTAAACAGTATAACCAGAAAATTAAAAATATACATTTCATTGGTAAAAAATATTTTAAAAATGTGGCATTTAAAATAAAATCATTAGCCATTTTCAAAAAAAAAAAAAAATCACAATTTTCGAAGAAACTTTCATGTAAATGGTAGTTTAGAGTGGAAGGCGCGCACGCACGCACCCAGCACGCTCACAAACCTTTTTCTAAAGGTTCTTTTTATTTGGATTCAGGGGGCCTCAAAACACATATTTCCGGCAACATCTCGACATCGAACTCTTGGGTGGAATACAATACTTCCCCCACGCAGTGGAGAAAGTAAACATTATTTTCTCAGTTACATAATCCAAAATATCTGTTCTGATTTGTAATATTACCAAATATTTAGAACGCCCTACTGATGAAAATGGCTGCAACACAAACACAAGGGAAATAAAACAAAAACCTTTTAGCATGAGATGCTTTGGTATCCAGAAAACCTCTTAGCACACATCTGTATGAAAGTTATTCAGAAGTTTTGACATTTCTTTCTTACTTCCAACTGCAAAGTTTGATAAATGGTAACTATTTTATTTCTTTGCCTGATTACCCTCCCCTTACGTAGAACTTCCAGCCACTAGAACTTACAAACCAGTGTCTAGTATCAGACGCTTGTCGGGGTGTACAGGGACCTATGGACCGGACAGAGTGAAGACCTGGAAGCGGGTGGTTAGTCAAGCACCAGGTATGATAGTGAGGATGTGGATGGTATGAAATGCAGGCGAAATCGATGATTAGCAATTGTTGGAATGAGTGGTGGGGGAAATCGCAAAACCCAAGAAAACCCGCCCTGAATGTGCTTTTACCACATGTGGGTCCCTGGGATCGAACTCGGGCCGCCTAGGGGGTAGGCGAACGCTGTAACCCCTGGGCCACGCCGCCTAAATGGTAAGTAAGGAAACAAAAATAAATAGAGGACTGACTGTTTATATCATCTTTTCTCTTTGCTGAATTGTTAGGTGGAGAAATAAAACAAGTATTTAAAAAGGACACGCAGTTTAATACTCTTCCTCCAAACTCCGCAAAAAATTGTATGCAACAGAATGTTTACGGATTTTGGATGTATAATGTTGCATTTATATGCCACTTTTAACATGGAAGGTCATACTCGTATCGCCGACTCTTAACCTTTTGGAGCAATTGCTCCTTAGCAGTGGTGTTCACTCGCTTAGCGGTGGTTTTTGATATTTTGGTTTCTATTACTTTGCTTCAATTATTACATTAAATTCACATACATATTTACACTCCCATTCATACTTCCAGACTGTAGGAAGGATGGGAAATAATACTAGTAAAAAAAAAAAAAAAAAAAAAAAAAAATCCTACGCTTGCAGCCAGGAACCGAACCCGGGACCTCTTGCACAGCAGGGGGTAGCTGCTAGCCTTTGGAGATATTGCTACTCTGCGAAATAAGCCACTGTGCATATTCTATGGAGCAACAACTACATATTTTCTACTCCATGCATTCTCAAATAAAATCCAAAATAATCTTCGTAGTCATGTTCTTTTAAAACTGCAATGCGTTCGCATTCAAGTACAAATGGTTGGTAAATGCTTTTTAATCTTTTCGTTGCTTACCTTGTTCGCTCCATAATTTAGACATCAGTCAGTTCCGCTTTGTAGTAAATCATTCCTCTTATTTTGCGGCCTGCCTAAATCTCGTTTTTCTTTAACTTTATAATTTAATGGTAACTTCGGAAGCCTCTGATTATTCATTCTTTCTACATATAAGAGCCAGTTCTCTCTGTAACACTGTATTTCTGGTTTCAACTTGTTACCTTTTGTGGGCTTATTCACATCCTAAGTATTTTAAATTAGAAACCTGTTCTTACGAACAATTATCTAGGCTCTTTTTCCATCCAACTTGGGTTATTCCGAAAAAAGCCATTTTTCGTTTTTCGTTTTGAAAATTTAGAGTATAACTTTTACAGAATGCCTTCAAATACTAGAGTCCGTTCCAGATCATCTTCAGACTTGGATACTCTATGAAATGAAATAAATTATATATATTAAGATGACCAGTTGCAAAACGTTATTTAAGTCTAAGATGGTATTGCTCGTTTGTTCGTTATTGCTCTTAAACATCTAAGGTAAGTACATATCTAAAGTAATTATTTAATACCCGTTGTTTATTGCACCTTATAATATTACCCAAGTTTATAAATTGATGTTGTTTACCAATTACCGTTATATTAATGTATATTGATCACGCCTTAACGTTTTGGTTAAAATGACTATAGATAAATAAAGAAACCTTCATCTTTATAGAATTGAAATATAGATCTGTATGTCCAATTTATGCATCATAGAACAATGAGTTCTAATTGCATATACTTACTTTGCGTGCGTACGTTAATTCTAACAATGGTGGTAACATTGTGAAGCGCATTTCTTTGTTCTTCATGCATATTTTGATTTCTCGTGTCGTAAATTTGTTTAGAATACACAATATGGTTATTCTGACTTCGTTCATAGTGCGTACAGTATGATTGTTTCAAACAGAAACGAAGCTGTAAGGTTGCTGAGGTGCCGCGTACAAGATACGCTGTAACAATGGTTTTTATATACCCAAATGTATAGCCCATCTTCACCTACAATAAGCATGCAGTGTTAATTCGCAAAGTACACAAACTAGATAATGAATACTAATCACTGATATTAATTATACATGTTTACAGTAGACATGATTCCATATGCAAAGTTTATAAGAAAAATAGTAACGAGAAACTTAAAACTTAAACCCTGAAAAAGCCGCACTTGTCTTCTCTAAAACATGACGTTAAGCTATACGAAGGTGTAATATCGCAGGTCGATCATTCACCGAGAGTTTTTTTTTTCTTTTCACCTATTCTCGGCGTAGTTCCAGAACTCGGCGTTTAACATTTCGGAATGTTCATTAAAACAAATGAGTAGTTGAAAAAATTCCTGTTTTAATCCTACACTTACGATTTTTTAATATTCAAACACCAAGTGAAATGGCCTGCGGTAAAGTGTGAAGTTTGCATTCTGTTCTGGGCAATAGCTCACACTAACCTTGAATTGTTCGTAGTTTTCCCTGATCTAAAGGGAAATTCTTGGGTAGTTTCTCACTTACGACAGCTTCTTACTCCTAAATTTACTTACATCATGTTTACTTCTTATTGTTCAGGTATGCTTATAGGATTTATAGTTAGGGTGATGTCTAACAAAGGCGCAGATGTTTGTTCAGGGGAACAATGTCCCTAATCTTCGAACACATTAGACGGCACTTTGGGAGAAAATAAATGGAATTTTATGTTTAAGTGTTTAGGGCAGTGAAAAATGAAAAAAAATTAAATAAATAAATAAAGTTTGAAAGTGATAGTGTTGAGGGAAAATAAAATAGTATTATTAAAAAAAATTAAAAAAAAATATAATACTAACAGTAAAGAAAAAGTAAATATGTATATTCTAAGAATACTAACTACAAATAATGATAATATATGTATATAGAAGGTGGTTCACTTGTTCCTTATTATTTTTGCACATAGGCAGTATTTCATAGTCTGAAAGCCACGAGATTGGAACTAGGGTGCTTAAATTAGCTGAGCTGTAAATATAAATGCGGATAAATAAAATGCATACTTAGTAATTATTAAAGTATACAACATAATAGAAATGAATAATTAATAAATTACTAAGAAAAGAAATAAAAGTTGAATGTGGTGGCTATCAGTACATGGTTTCGCTGGGTACCTGTGACTATAGTTGTAGTTTATGGATGTAAAGTAGCTGGCTACCAGTTGCTTTGGTTGTTGGTTTCCAGCAACAGTGGTTTAAGTCAAAATTTGTAATTTATATATTTTTTGTTACACCTTTACTGCAACAGTTCTCACTCTTATCTAAAGTCTAAATTGTTTAAAGTTTTCCATTTTATTAGCTGTCGTAGTTCTTATCTGAAAAAGAAAATAGTGTAAATTAAATGTAAAAGTTTTTGTTACTATGAAATAAATGTTAACGTTTGAATATATATCTCGTTGTAGTAATCTAGATACTGGAATACAATATTGAGTTTTTATTAATTTTATTTGTTTATTTTTACTTTTCTGGGCAATTCCAACAGTGGTATCAATGTTCGATCCGTGGCGTATCAGCCAGCGATCAGTAGCTTTCTATGGTTTCTTCACGTCATCCTTTCCTGCTGGGCATGATAACCGTAATAGGCCTTTTGTAGTCGCATAGTCGTAGGGCGCAAGCAGTCCCTAGTACCCAGTATATTCTTTACTCTATGCTTCTCTCAGAAATTTTGAGGGTTAGGTGCTGATCATCGTCCATGGCATTTTACTACACAAGATACAAGTTTTTCTTCGTTTTGTCAATGTATTTTCTATCCTGCAGTACAGCTTCTGTAGAAGGACTTGACAGTCCCTCACTCGTGAACCAAAGAAGCGCAATAGTATTCCCCTTCATCCGTTTGCTTTCTTTCAAAGAAAACACTCGTATTTCCGGTGAAACCTCTTTAAAGTTGACCCGCCTCTTGTATAAGAAGAGAAATAGTGCACGTGTTCACTGCTGTGACTAACAAATTTGAAGTAAATATTCAGCGAAACGTTGTTGAGACATTTGAAGCACATACATCCAGTCGTATCTGTAAAACACCATTTAAAGTAGCATTCACTGGTAGTCTATGGCGGCGCCGTGGCCGAGCGGTTAGCGTGCTCGCCTACCACCTAGGCGGCCCGGGTTTGATCCCAGGGACCCGCATGTGGTATTCGTGGTGGACGAAGCGGCGTCAGGGCGGGTTTTCTCCGGGTACTCCGGTTTCCCCCGCCATCTCATTCCACCGGTGCTCCATCTTCATGTATCATCAGTGTCACCGCCTGCGGTGCCGTAGTAGTAAAAGCGTGCGTTAAACACTACAACAACTGGTAGTCTATGCAACAATTTTGAACCAGGTTAGCTTCTTATAGGTCATACGTTGATAAGACAGTTTCACGATGAGAAACAAAAATGCAGGTTCTACGCATGCTTCTAGTTCTGGTCCGTTGGTTTCAAAAACATACAGGTATATAAAAACATGCTGTTTGATTTTCTGGAAAAATGTTAACGTATATTTTATTAAACCTTAAACAATAAACTGCAAGATTCCATTCTCTCTAGCTGCATTATACACAAAATTCTTTGCGACGCTTCGGTGAACCCTAAGAAAAACTGACAGAACGTTTTGATGTTATAGGAAATTACAAAAGAGAGAGAGAGAGAGAGAGAGAGAGAGAGAGAGAGAGAGAGATGGGAAATGTACCAATGGAGGAAAGTGGACAAAATTCCCCAGAAGATAACATTTTTGAAGCAATGAGTAATGAATATTCTATTTGTACTATATGGACTACAGAATATATGTACACATAAAATGTGAATAAACAATATTGTGATCGTACTGGTATCTACAGTTATGAAGCTATGTATATCTAGAAGGAATCATACCTTATTTATTCTGGTTGTTGTACATATAAAGGACACATGAACTTAATAATGAATCATATTTTGTGTACAGTTAGTTTAGAGGACATAGTTTTCTTTGTTGGTTTAACAGATTCCTCTACTTTGAACCAAAATATGCAGTAATGTAGTTATTAAACCTTCAAAAATTATTTCCCAACACCTGCCACTTTCCGTATCTGCCGTTATTGGAGCTATCTCCTTAATTGCTTTGCATTGTTCCTCCCGCATCCCTTACAGCTACTACACCTGTTTATTAAAATGCGTATTCTGAGTTATGTAATACGCGTAAATAGACATTTAAAACAACATTTATTTTCATTTCCTAAGTCTTATTTATATTGGGTACATCAATATTTCGCTAGATATACAACAAGCTTTCTAGAAACATCTCTGCTTCTGATAGAGAGAGGGGGAGGGGATAGAATAACTCAAAGACAATGTTCATGTGAACAGAAAATGAATTTAAGTACAGCATTTTTCGACGGTACAGATGAAGATTTTCAGGGAATTCTCCCACCTGAAAAACCAATGGAAGAATACTTGTTAAAAAGGTCTCTAGTGGCTTTTACCCTAAGTATGGCCTAATCCATTGGGTTACAAAATTAATTTTAACGTTTCGAACACTTTCATAGCTCCTTTTTAGAAATATGCTGCATGAATAAGAAATTGCGTCTGAGCCATTTACTTTTATACATATTTTATGAAATGTATATTTGAATGGCCTTGGAATAACATGTGAAATCGTGAATAAAGAGGACACGTTGATCTTATTAAAACCTACATATGTGGAAATAAAATGTTTTATGGCATTAATCTATTCCGCGAAATCCGGTCGCGATAGTTTTGAGTTTTCCAATATCTTCTGAACCATGTTTTGCAGGTTTAATCCATTTCTCTCGAGTTCGTGAAATGATAAGCAACAACAAAGCAGCATTTGACCACGGTTTTTGTAACGACTGTCGTTCTAGGCTCCTTTACGCTCATAAATTTAGAACACAATTAGTACTGAATGCGTTCAACAATTATTTAACATTGTAACAAAATACCAAGTTGAAAAATCGACGAATCCCACTCCTGACACCATATGATAGAAACGACAAAAGTCCAGTCCAATCCTTTCCCGAACTTCTACAAGCATGCCGGCTGCCATACACTTCTTGAATGTTCCAGCAGTCCTCTGTTAAGCTCCGCGCTCACTTTTGTTAGTCACGTATACACAAACAGTCGCGCGAGGCAGCCTGACCTTGAGCACCTTTGTTCACCGACCTGGTATGTGGTGCGAAGTATCTTAACTTCGTTGTGCATCGCGGACGGCGTCACATTATGTTTAACATCATAGAGGCGTAAAATAATGAAATGAACAATTTGTAAAACACCTTTGAGAAATCTGATGTGTTGCACATACATGATTTTATCTACTCTCGTAATAACCATTCTTACAAACTCTTATTCATGTGCCTCCTTATTAGTTGGGATAAATATTTGCAGAAGTTATCTTATTGTTTATTTCCTAGTAGGTGCAAGGGGAATATGACAATACAGTAGGCTTTGAGGGATAGTGAAATCTTTTAAATCTTTCAGATTACATTCTCTTTGCTAAGATATAACAAAAGGAATAACGACGTTCTATTTGACGGAAGTTTTAAGTTCTCCAAAACTCACACAAATGACAAACAATATCTCCGAAATGATTCACCCCAAAAAAAAAATGTATCTGGACATAAATTGTGTGTTTTAGCAAGATCTAGATTTTCTGTGTAGTAATATTTTGTCTATCTCTTGCAGTTATATCCATAAAATTCAAAATATACATTTCATTTCGCATAAAAACATCTCAAACCTGTGGCATTTTAATCAAAATCGTTACAGCCATTTTCGAGAAAATCAAAATTTTGAAAAATTTACCATGTAAAGGGAAGTTTAGGGTGGAGGAATTTTCTTCGAAATATTCGTGTCACATCCTTAAAATATGCTAAACTTAAATAGCAAGTTTGGTTTCTCGCCGACTGTCTGTTTCTGAGTTATGCTGTTCACAGACTGACAGGCACACTGACACTGACACACACACTAACACTAACACACACAGACCTTTTTCTGAATTTTTTTTTCCGAATTCGGGGGACCTCAAAGCATATTTCCGTGAAATCTCAACTTCGAATTTGTGGGTGGAATAAAATACCTCCTCTGCTTAGTATACATGGTAGGGAAAGTAGAAACATATTTCAGTGAGTAAACAAGGGATTAGTTGTAACACTGATTTCTTTTTTCTAAAATGAAGAACTGATTATCATTATTTATGTCACAATTGATATTTAGAAGAAATCTGCATGTATTTTTAAGTATCAGTTATGTTAAACAACCAACATTACAAGAATATTATACACCTCTTCCAGAGGACAAATTAAGAACTTTGCCCACGTTCTCTCTCTCTGTCTCTCTCTTTCTCTTTCTCTCCCTCTCCTTTATCCTTTCTCTGAACTGGTATGACGAACAGGGCTGTAATGTCCTTGAAACGTTGGTCAATTTATACAACTAACACGAATTATAGTAGAACATAGCGATATATTTTTTTGAAAATTAATGAATAGCATATGAAAACTGGTTATTCACATTTTGGTTCCGAACATTTTCCTTTCTTTTATATAAATGAAACATGTTCACGAGAATATTTTCTAAATCACTTCACATATTAAAGCAATTGTGATTTCATGATTTTCAGCCACAAGAAGTAATGGTTTATTGTGACGTGTGTGAAACAGTTTGCACATAAAAGAGAAAGCCATTTCATATTTTTAAGTAGCGCTGTTATTATCACTGGGTGTCTTGGACCAGCAAGATTGAGGAAACAGCTGAGCGCGCCTCCACAGTAATTTGTTCCTCCATGACAAAACAAAGACGCATATTGTGAAAGACAAACGGGTACTCAGGGCAACAAGAAAAGAAAACGATGAGCTTCTAAGGAGTGATGCGGAAGAAGAATGAGGATAGAATGTCTTATTAATGGAGGAAGATGAAGGAGGTGGCAGAGAAAGGAGAATGGAAAGCCAAGAGGGTGAAAGTGGCGTCGTGTGTCTTTCAGAAGACTACGGGGATGGACACGTGGTGGAAATATATACTACGAGGATTAAGAGTCAGTACGTGATTTGAACTACGTAAGATAAGATAACACAGAAGTATACTGTTTTATGGAATAATTAAAATTCTTTAAAACGATGACACATAAAATATGCCACAAGTCCTTTTAGGTGATATTTAAGAAATGAACTGTTCTTTTGCCATAATTGCAATACTATTTAATTAAGGAAAAGAACATGTGAAAATAAAGTAAATTCAGGTTTTTGCTGATAAATTCTTATAAGGGATTATTGAGGAGTAAGGTTAATACTGTTATAAACAAATGATGGGAAAATAGATAATAGATATTTATGTAATAGTGTATAACCTCAGTGATAGTAAAACGAAGCAATTATTCGAGTGGGACAAAGAAAAAATGATACACGTGTTACATGCAACTTTTATGCAATTTAAGCATTAAAACACGGAAAAATAATTAATAAGTTTGTTAAACGAAAAAGTATAGTGTATAAGAAATCACAGATGTATGACGCAATATGGTTGCTAGGCAGATGTTTGATTTGTTGCAACTCTTAGAGGAAAATGGAAAGTAATTATAGAACTATTGAAAACATGGTTGATTCAGCTTGAAATTTTGAATGAAGTTAAGAGTGCGTTTATTAATTTCAGAAAAATTAAGAGATATTTATGAAAAAGAATATGAAAAGCTTTCTGGGTGGAACAAAAATGCGTTGACCAATGAAACCAAATTACTGACATAGTTTTCAGAGTTGGTAATTAGGCTAATGTGACAAACTGCCAAAATGGCATTAAATTCTCAAGCGGAAGCGGAAGGTTTGTGGTTCAAATCCCAGTTGTGACATTGAATTTTTAAGTTCCAGTTCTACCTCTTAAACTTTGCCCACACACGGCTTGTGTGTTTAAAAACACCAACAGTAAGTTTGTTGGCATAAATAAATAATAATTACCATTTGAAGGTTATTTAATCCTGGGATATAAAATACTTGCAATAGTAAGTCACCATTGGGGTAGTTGTCTCTGATGTGAGACTGCCTTTGTGATTTACCAGGAGAAATACGAACTGGCTTGAGAATTTAATGCCATTCTGGCAGTTTGTCACATTATCTCAGTGGTTAGAGCGTGCGCCCGGCAAGCGGAAGGTCTGTGGTTCAAATCCCAGTTGTGGCATTGAATTTTTAAGTTCCAGTTCTACCTCTTAAACTTTGCCCACACACGGCTTGTGTGTTTAAAAACACCAACAGTAAGTTTGTTGGCATAAATAAATAATAAAGTCCATTAGTTTCAGCGAATGGTCAAAAACTCGAATGTTAAATAAACGAGACCTGATGTATACACCTCATGAATATCTACAAAGTACAGCACACATTAATAAATGAATTATATAATGTTTGCTAAACAGAAGTTTGATTTATAAATTAAACTGTTAGAAATAACAGATCAGAGAGATATCCTCCAGCCATAGGCGTCTTTGTTAAGTGGACTGCAGGTTTACAATTTTGCTTCTAAGATGCAATTAAAATTCATAGTCGGCAATATTATAAATGTACACGTAATTTTTTAGGTTTCATTTCATTTTTCATCCGCATGTGGGTACTTGGTGAACATTTTTATAAGTAATCCAAACGCCTTTAGCAACCTCCCTATTTTCCTATTCTTTTTTATTGATTACAAGGAATTCCAAAGTGCTTTAGTCTGTAATCATCTTAACACTCAAGTATACTCGTATATTCATGTAGCTGAAAATACGCCTACAAGTCCTAAAAGATAAAGCATGGCGTTTAATTCACATTTTCACTATCCACTTTCTCTTCGTAATTAGTAAACTCTAAGAAGGAACAATAAATAAATTGTTAACACTTACATACAAGTATCAGTGTCAAACGAAGAGAGTTCAGCTGGATTACATTTGAACTGTGGCTTGGGGATAAGCTATACACAAACATGAATCACCTTTCATTTTACATTTAACATTGTTATTTGTGGCCTTAAACCTTTTATTGTATCTATTTAAAGCATAACATTATAACACAAAACTTGAACTCCAGTAATGTCAGACAGTTCACAGCTGTATTTAACTTAAATGGAGGTTTTCATAGCGTGATCAATGGCTCGAATTAATTTCAGAAATTGAGCTTCCTGAAAAAATTGGCAGATTCACTTAAACATAATAATGCTTGTCACATTAGTGATTGTATGCTGCCAAGAAATACTGTATAAAATAGAGGCCCTAATACTGAACCTTGGGGTACTCCATGTGCTACTGATTTCCAATTTGAAGTTTGTTTTCCATTATCAGTATCACTGTTTACTTTAACGCTCTGTTTTCTTTCCTTTAGGTATGATATGAACCAACTTAAATTTTCATTTTTAATTCCATAGAATTCCAATTTTGCTAACAGTATGTTATGATTTACACAATCAAATGCCTTTGCTAGGTCACAGAAAATACCGCCTACATGCATTTTATTGTTTAGGACAGTTAACACTTCATGTGTAAGTTTAAAATTTGCATTATTTGTTGAGATGCCCTTTCTGAATCCGAACTGATATTTCACTAGTATCTTGTTATGCTCGAGGTATTTATACAACCTGTAGAACATTACTTTTTCAAGAACTTTTGAAAAACTATGGTAAGAGAGAAATTGGCCTATAGTTAGAAGCATTGTTTTTAAAAATGGGTTTTACAATCGAGAATTTCATCCTGTATTCCCTTATCCCCCTTGCACCTACAAGAAAATAAGAATAAGATAATTTCTACAAATGTTTATCACGATTAACAGAGTAGACGGAGGAATACGAGTTTGTAAGAATAGCTAGTACAGGATTTGAGAAAGTCATGTGAGTGAAAATATCTGATTTTTTATACCTTCTGGAGTATGCATTACAGTATGAAACTTCTATATGTTCTCATGGTAACCAGCAACATAAAAATGATTTCCTCAGAGCTCACATAAGATTGAATACACAATTTTGTTATCTAAGATATTTCTTGAAAAAGTGTATATTTTTATATTATTTAGGCAACCAATAGAACTTTCATAAAGCTGATTTTAAGTGTTATAAAGCAAGATACGCATTGGGCAAGCTAAATGTTTTGCGAAAACCGGTTTTGCGAAAACTGCACCTGAAAATGCAAATTTAGTATGGGTGAGACAGGGCCTTCCCCTAAGTCGAATAGTAATACTATGCAGAATTATAAACTAAGGAATTGGATTTTTCACATTAATCAGTAACTAAACCAATATTAAATACAGAATATTGCAGTAATTTCGTACAACCTTGGTATTCAAGTACGAACCATTTTCTTTCTAAATATTCCAGCGATAGAAGCCGTTATTTCCTGACAATAATGCCATTCGTGGAATGGATTGGTCAACGTAAAACGCAAAAAATGAACAGAATAATGCATGAATGATGCTATTGATAAGAATCATGCATATTCAGTCACGGTTGCTACCAATAAAGAGATTAGATTCAATTCAATACATCACAGACAGGTTAATCATGAAGGATTACTTGGGAATAAACTAACAGATAAACTGGCAACTCAGTGCTGACTCAGTTATTCAAACTGTCCTACATCATAGGCGAATATTGTAAGTTATTAATGAAGACTTGGAATAATACTGGATAAATAGCTTCCTAGGACATATTACGAAAACCTTATTTTTTCCGAACTAAATAGTCGCTTTAGATGAAAACATAAAACCCTTAAATACACTTGCCACGTACACAGTTCATGAAAAGTTTCAAGATAATTTCTAAAGGTTCCATTTCTTATTGGAAGTGTTTACTTATTACAATCTGTCAGCGCAGAGTTTATTATTTGAAACTTTGAGAAGTAACTTGACCCCATGGCACAACAGCCCGCCCGGGCCAAGACCTATCGCCCGACCATTACGTACACCACCTCTGTCCACCACAAGCGTTATAAGTGGGCTGCAGTACTGGAGGTGGGACGTGATCAGAGCCTCGGTCCATCCCGGCAGATTATGCGGTCTTCTCAACAAGGGGAATTTTCAATCAAGTAGCTCCTTAATTGCCCCCCAGGGACCTAATGAGCCTGAGTGCACCCTGAACCAGGTCTCCCAGCGGGAGAAAATCCCTACGCTTGTACCGGGAATCGAACCCAGAATATACTTGGTAAGCATCAACACTACCACCGGGCTAAGGAGACGACGATTTGAGAAGTTCATTTCGTTATTAAGCACTTATTTTACTACAACAATTAATTTTGTACATAAAACACTTGTTATAACAGTTTCCAATTTATGCTCAATTTGCAATCCAGTTGTTATAGTTCTTCATTATTTAGTTTCTATCTCGCTCCTATTATTATTACGTAAAATGGTGTCGAAAAAATTGAGGAAAGCATAAAAAATATCTGATATGGTGCACTCATCTGAGTTTCTCTACTCACTCTTGTACAAGCTATTCTGAAGAACGGTTATTCTTCTATCTGTTCATGTTGAGAAGGCGTTTGAAGAAATGGTTTTATGGCATATTTTCTTGTAAGTATAATGGAAATGGGGGAACACAATTGGCTGAAGCGATATTTTAATATTTTAACAGCTGGT
Organism: Tenodera sinensis; assembly: GCA_030765045.1. Lineage (NCBI taxonomy): Eukaryota > Metazoa > Arthropoda > Insecta > Mantodea > Mantidae > Tenodera > Tenodera sinensis. Next base: position 42,395,943 of record CM060966.1, on the reverse strand, counting down.
TGCTATGCGAAGGCGTTGAAACTCCATTCTTCCTTGCGTGAGAGAATGAGAGAAAAGTTTCAGCAAGGATAAGTATTTGCAAAGTCAAACCAACAGAAAGGAATGTCTCAAAAATGGGCACAAACAATAATCTGAAATAAATTGCATTAAGATGTACATTGTTTTAATATATACATGTTCTTTAGGTAGTAAGATTTAGTCTATGTCTTACAGTTTACCACTTATAACAAGTCACTCAGAGTAAAGAAAGCCTCAGAGGCCAGTGTTAATAGATACAAGATATCTAATTGGTCATGAAAGTATCTGAAGCATGTGGTGTTTTAATAAAAATTGCTGCAGCCATTTTTGTGAAAACCAAAGTTTTCAAACATTTTTCATTCTGAGAGGTAGCTTGGGTTAGATTTTCTTGGAAATCTTCAATCACGTTCTTGGAAGATACTGGATAGAAATACCAGGTTTGATATTTAACTTAACTTATTTTTCGAAGCATTTAATATGTTGAGATTAGCGCACTATCACTCGCAATAGAAGGTACCAAAATTGAATGGTGTTCGAAGAAGCAAACGAAAATAGAACGTTAAAGTCTTGCCATAAGTAGCGCTACATTTCAAAGCTTGAAACATATTCTTTCAAATGAGCTTCGACACTAATAAATCTCTGTTCACATTAGAGGTGCGCACACGACCTTCCTTTTTCCGCATCTCGTCAGAATAGCCGACCTCCTGTTAGCCGAATAGGGAGCATGCGCCGGTGTTAATGCTGAAGGTCGGTGTTCCCAAATACGTAGCAGTTCAAACACTTTTTTTTTCGAAAACTACTTTTAATTTGATTCATTAGGTACCTTCTACCTGTATTATTCAGGGGTTGTATTTTGTCTTAGTCTAATAGTATTCCCACAAACGAATCACCTGCTTGAAAGTATGCCACCCTGGAAACGTACTACTCTAAAACTAAAATTACAGTTCCAAACGCAGCAGCTATCGATTGTCTTTACCATGTCCTCAAATACGTGTACAAAAATTTACATCTATACTCCTGATGGCCTGTATAGCAAACGTGATCTTAAGGCTCACGAGGATGTTAACTTAGCGAGTACACATATCCTATACAAGTAAGAAATAAACAAGAAGTATTGTCATTAACTCATGAGAATGTCTTTGTCCTTGAACGCGAAATCGCGCGGCGGAGTGTGAGTGTCCTGGTAGGATGTAAGCAGAATAACATCAACAGTCCAAAATTACTGTCTTCAAGGTAGTTGGAGTGTAAACGCTGCCAGTGTTGCTACAATATTATATTGTGTGATTCTTCAGTCTCCAAGAAGCATAATTCATTAGTGATATTTCCAAACGTATGATCATAATTGCTTTGTTTTATGCGGTAATATAATGTATTAGTGTTGCTTCTTCGCATACTATTTATTTTACTGGGAAAGAAAGGATAAGTTGCTTTTAAAGCAGGCTGTAAAACGTCAGCATCAGAGGGGTATATCTCAGGTTCACTTATATCAACTACAAGGTCATAGCTAAACTCCTGAGACAAATATATTAGTAAGTCATGTTTATAACTATAATTACGACCAAAAGTACTAATGTAACGATCAGCTCCCTGCATCATATGTTGCATCTCAGTTCTCATATTTTATTAAACATAAATGAATACAACTAAAGTATAGTAGTGAAATAAGAAAATTAATAATACATCGGTATCAAGTTTATTATGCAAAAGACTGCCATAGCTTTCCAGTCTTTCCACTCAACTTACTGCGCCAACCCTTTGTGGCATGTTTCCCGATTCCCTAATGATAGAAATAGAACTGCTATTCAATATTAATGGGAACTCGCTTGCCCAGAGATGTTTCCTCAGTCTCACAAACAGATGGAAGCTCCAGAGGGTCAAGTAGGTTATGTCTGTTCCAGATATGCAGCAAGCATGTTGTGGTACCGGTCTTACATTATTCCGCAGTAACTCCACGAAAGAGAGGTCCAAGTTGTAGTCGGAGTCGGCCGTTATCCTTAAAATGCGTTAATGGCATTTGCATTCAGACACACCGTTGCCGAGAAATCAATTGTGCTCACGTCTTCAAAATACACGCGCTCAAACATGGAAGGACCTTCTCTCCTACTTCCATATGGTAGGTAAAGAAAGTTTTCATTCCGCATTAAATTCGATATTAAATTCACTGGGAATACATATTTCAAAATACCTGAGACAGGTGTTTTTAGAAAAAGTTCTGAAGTGCTTGTGTATGTGCGTCTGTGTGCATGTGTAAAGACCAGGTCGAGGCAGTCTAGTACCTGCCTTTTCAATTTTAGTGCACATGGATGTACCTCACGAAATACCTATCTTTTAATGTGAACTCACTCAAATTATATACCATTGCATACATAGTAAGCATATACTCGCAGATGAGCAGCTAATGGAAATTGTATATATCCAGGATTACAGGATAGACATAAAACTGCGCACTGAGACATGTAACAGAGACAATGCATAAAAACCTGAATTGCATGTGACAGTTTGAATCACTTATACCATTGATAAATTTATACATGACATTATTTTGTAACCTGTTGCACTGCATCGCAATATACATTTTCAGTGTCTCAAAAACAAACGTTTTATAACACGTCTTTCATGTAATGTTTTCTCCATCTGTGGAGAATTGCATTGAATCTAACTCCTCCACAAGTACATACATTATCTCATAAATATAATCCTACACTTGAGACGTACTTAAATATTTATTTCAATTGCAAATGAATCCTGGGTTAGGTTTCCTTTTCACAACTACTGTACTGCACTGCCCTATAGATTTCTGGAGCGGTTGTGCGTAACACAGCCAGTGCCTGACCTTGCCATAATACCTGTGTGATCGTAACCTACAGTGCTCTTGTGGGACCGGAAAGCTACTCAAATGCCTCGCCCTGGGAATGACAACTCCTTAATGCCCGTCATACTTATGGCACCATCTTCAATATGCCTTTCTTCTAGGTATAGACTTCCAGATATTAATCTCTGGGCGTGTGTGGAGCGTCTGAGGATAAACAACAATCAAGTTGGCTGATAAGTTTCATGAAGACTAATAACAATCTATTTGAAGCGAATTTGCACTATCAGAGTGTAGTATTACTATTTCATAATCCTAGCATGGGAAACTAACTGTTGAAATAGCACAATACCTGTTAGCTTCTGATGTATCAATACTTGACGGTTTAAAATAAACCTTCTGCAATAATGAGCACTTATTGCAAGTTACCATTAGATGCTGAAATGCTAATCGGAATGTTCCCTTTTGTGGCGACCACCAAGTGTGTAGCACTCATCATAGCAAACAGTTTTATAAAATTGAAAAACTTGAAAGAAAACACACGAATTTGATCATGCTCTTTTATCAACCTAAGTATCGCATACAGCTATTCTGCCAAAGTTTCTACTTATGTTGTCAACTTTCAAAACTGTTCATTTGATTCTGAAGCACCAGTTTCATTCCCAATCTAATTTTAATCTCTTTTCTACTTGAATTTCTGCAGAAACTGAGTTCTGAACATAACGTGTTTCCAGGTACACCTTGAGCTAATTGTTTTCTTGCTGACTTATCTTTACTTACTATACTTATGTTAGTTACGGAATTTAGCTAATGACTTTCATGATAAAATACAACCCTTGCCTCGCACACTATGCATCGAGTTTAACAACGGAAAATCATTTAGCGGCATGATTCATTTACCACAGTCAACCTTTTTACAAAATTATTAATTTTAAACCCCGGCGCAAGAGCCCACGAAGGGCCAAGGCCTACCGCTGCGTCCCCCACCTCTGCCCACTACAGGCGTCATTGGTGAGGTGCAGTACTGGAGGGTGGGACGTGGTCAGCACCCAGAGCCCTCCCGGCCAGTTATGCGGTCATCTAGACCTGGGTCCGCTATTTTTCCATCAAGTAGCTCCTCAATTGGTCCCTCCGGGACCTAACGAGACTGAGTGCACCCCGTGCCAGACCTCCCAGAGGGGATAAAATCCCCATGCTGGTACCGGGGGTCGAACCCGGGTCCTCCACGCCAGAGGCAAGCGCGCTACCAACTGCGCTACCGAGGTGGTCAAAACTATTAATATCACTAGTTAATAATTCCGGTACAAGGTGCGGGTTCAAATCCGGCCCAGGTCGATGGTTTTTAAGTGTGCTTAAAAACGACAGCTCCATGCCAGTAGATTTACTGACATGTAAAAGAACTCCTGCGGGACAAAATTCCGGCACACCGGCAACGCTGATGTGATCCTGGCAATTGACAGCGTCGTTAAACAACAAAATAATTTTAATTTTTTTTTTTCCGGTACAAGGTGTGCTTCTTCAAAATATTGCTGTTCCAGATGACCCATAGTGTGTAATTGGAGGGGGGGGGGGGAGTGAGGGGATAAAAAGAAAGCACACCAGAATTGGTTAACTTCAAATAAAGAGGAAGACAGGAAATTATACGATGAACCAAAGCAGAATGTGTGGATTGAAGTAAGAAGGGGAAAATGAATATTGGGAAAGAATATGTGCGGATATAAACAATTTGCAAAATCATGGTCAACGCTGAGCAACCTTAACACAAAAGCAACTCATAAGGTACATATATAAACGATAACTATGGGTGAACGGGAAAACTATTACAAATGCCTCCTTAATAAGGTAAGAGAAAAATTTAAAGAACTTAGATTTAGACACGGAAATGTGGAATGGGACTTATCAGAGAGTGAAGTGGAAATGTGGTTAAGGAAGGGAAAGAATGGGAAAGCTGCTGGTCCTGGAGGTATTAACTTGGAACTGTTAAAATACGGGGGCAGGAAATTGATCAAGATAATCAACTTTATACAGGAGGATATTAGAAGGGGGATCAATATCAGAAGAAATGAGCCGTGGATCTATATGCTCTATACCAGGTGAGTCAGTCGCGTCTTATTTTTTTGGAAGGTAGGCCACCTATCTAACGGCATGTGCGCCTTAGTCCAGTTTTGCGCTTACTAAAATGTATCGCTTGACGTTCTTAAAGAGAGGAATGCGCAAAATTGAGAGCAACAGTGCTTTAAGGGACAGAACGTACTCCTCGCTAAACTACACCTCAAAAACATACGACTTGTTTACTGAGAGCGAATTCCGGTTTCCAGCCGATTTTACAAACTTCTTATTAGAGTATACATAGCAACGTAATTCAGTAAACGCCTCGGAAAAAATGGACCTATCATATGAGTACACTAACAACGTCAGCTAAAAAGAAAATGGCGGATTCTTGTACTTAAGAGTAGGGGTTGGTTGCCAAAAATTAGGACAAATTTAGACACGCCTCATCCATCATGGACCCGTACAGTCAAAACGGACATATTATTAAACAACAGTTTATTTACATTTTTGCGTGAACTACGCCTCGTACATCTCAATTAATATGCATAACAGCTTTTGCCATTTAAGTAATTAATATAAAAATGCCCAGCAAATGATTAAAACTGTCTTAAAAGGCTAAATCAAGCCCGTAAACTCCCGAGGTGGCAATGGCGTAGCGCCAGGCATGCAAGTCCTACTATAGAACGCGGTACGTGCTTTCAGTTAAGTCTCGAAATAGCTGAATAGGATTGTGACGGGACCTCTGCGCTAAGCCCCAATGACACAGGTTCGAGTCTCAGCATTGTAAATATTTTTTTTATGTTCATCAAAACTTGGAAACCGAATTCACAATAATCTAATTATGAAGTCTCTGAGGGTTTAGGACATTATAATTTAAATCATTTTTGGTTGTCTGCATTTTAATAGCACAATAATTCATTGTGTGCAAAATTGAGTTTAACTACCTATAGGTGTGTTTAAACAACTACCTACATAATTGTAGTTCACCAATAAAGAAACATTAAACAATGTCATAAAACATAAATAAAACAATAAAAATGTTTATAATAACAGTTTTCAGAATAATAGTTTGTAAATTGTGAGGATTGCACGGTAAAAAAAAAATTAGTACATGCAGGTGATTCGAACCACCTTCACAGCAGACAGATTACTTGGGACTCTTGCGCTCGTTCCAGCTGAGCTACCTAGTAACGTGTAAGGTAAACATTCCATTTAAGATGTAATATTCTCTGCTTCCAGTGAACATTTGCAGAAGTGCAAACGTCAGCTGTCTAATTACGAATATATTAATAGGCGATGTGATAACATATATATTAGTACTAATTTCATCGAGTGTTTAACCTCCATGTTAAATACGCGGGTAGAACCTAGTAATGGGGTCGATGTTTTCATGTTGGGGTATAAAAAGCGGATTGCATAAAATTCGAGAATAAGGGGTATATAAGGTGGGGATAAGAGGGAGTTTACTAACTATAAAGGGACATGTGTGACAAATTGATTTACGAAAACATTTACAAGGATTACTAAATATCAATTAGAGAAAGAATACAGAGGAAAAGCAGAACACAGTGATTTCACCCCAGGACGATAAATTATAGATAGTATATTCTTTCTTAGGCACATGACAGAAAAACACCGTGAGAAGTTCAAATCCCTGGGTATGATTCTCGTTGATTTGCTTGAAGCTTATCATAGTGTGCGAAGGAAATTATGGGATGTTGTGAAGAGAAAAGCAATAAGTGACAAAGCTATTGACATTGTAACATCAGTATACTCGCAAAAGAAATGAAAAATAAGGATGGGGATGTCCAAAGGACTTGTACAAGGATGTTGTTTATTTCTGACACTGCTCAGAATATATATCGATATAGGTCTTCAAAATAGGACTAAGAAATTTCGATAAATGGGAATTCACAATTGTGCGTGACTACTACCTGCGTAATCTGCTTTTCGCAGGTAACTTTTCGCAAGTTACAGATAATGCGTCATATGTGCTCAGAAAATTAGTACAACGGTACAGGCTATGGGGATTAGAAATATATTTCAATAAAATCTAATACGTGTGGGTTTAAAAGTAAAACTAACATTTAATACAGACGAAATAGCACATATTCCCTATTTTAAATATCGTGGGTCTATAATACAAAAGGATGCAACAACAAATTTAGAAATTCAAAGTAGAACAACTGGTGGGAAGATAATTATAGGAATGCTCAATTCAGTTTTATGGAGCAAAAATATTTCACATAAAACTAAAAAAATGTATACATCAGGCACCATTCCAAGGTCAACAATATATGGCGCTGAAGCTCGGACCATAAACAGACAAAAAGCAAACAAATAAATGGTACGAGAAATGGATTTTTGGAGACGGTCAGCACGAAAACCCAGCAAAGATACGAGAAATTGCGGAAGAGTAGAATCAGGGAAATTATGCAAGTTGACAAAACATTAAGGAAACTGTAGAAGAAAGACGCCTGACATTATATGGGCACGAGCTTAGAATGTCAGAGGATCGAATACCCAATAAAATTCTGAATTGGAAAGTAGAAGGGAAAAGAAGAAGACGGAAGCCGAGGGAATGCTGGATGGATTGGGTGAAGAGGTGTTGGAGAAAAGAGGGCTAAAGGAGGAATATGCTATGGACAGGGACTTATGGAGGCAGAATACCATTATGGGACGAAGGAAACCCATTGTATTGTGGAATATTCCTTAATAAAAATTCAGTTAAATTAAGTAATGTATGGGGAGAAAAATGATTTAATCACTATAAATAATTATAGACGGAAAAATCCCTATGAGTAAACGGGGAGGATATAGCAATCCAAGTAGATGAGTATGTGGAGTCAATTACCATGGAAGAACTGGCTATTAATCACCTCCAAAATAACAAGGAATCTGGAATAGATATTGCTAATGCTGAACTTATTAAACATGCCACTGTATCTCTAAAGTTGCCTTTGTTGAGCTTAAGAAATTTGTGTTGGAAATACGATCATACACCCGAAGAATGGAGAAGTTGCTTTGATGTCCATGTTTCCTAAAATTTAAAACCGAGAAGAGTTGCTCACGATTATGCACGCCCAGAACTCGTAAAGGAGGAAAAGATTAGCGAACATCAATCAAATTCACTTTGTTGTTATACTTACATTTCAGTCTTCTGTCACATTGTAAGTCAATAATTTCTAACTGTTAGTCTGCAGGAACCGAATCAACATTTACTGCGTATGGTATAGCAATTATGTCCGATTGTGTTTCTAGACCTTGCAAGTTCCAGGAAACGTCTTTCAAATTGTTCATAGAATTTAACAAGAATTTCTGCGTGCTCTTTAAAATTATGCTGAACAGGGGTAAGCTTTGGAAAGTGGGAAGTATTTTTATTTTTAAGTTGACCTTCTCACAACGAAAGTTTCATTTTGAAGGCCTTTATTGTATCCCACATTTGAGTTATAACTTGTAGAGAAACATTAAGTGCATTTAAATGCGAAGTCAAATCAGCAAGAAACGCAAAATCACAGTTTCACTTGGAATCCTTAACTCAGGAGTGGTCTTGTCTTTCATATCCATAAATATGGACATTTCTTCACAAAGTTAAAAAAAAATCTCTCAAGTACTTTACCCCTACTTAACCATCTCACTTCAGTGATAAGGAATATCACCCTAGTGACGTTCGGTATCTTCAAGAAGCGCTTTGAACTGCCGATAATTGAGGCTGTTTTGCCTAATCAAGTTAGTTTTTAATCACAATGCTCATAACAGTTGCAAATTGAAGAGTTTGGGGGCAAAGATTATCCGGGTGCTATAGGCAGTGAATAAAAATTCACTGTGTGCCTCAATTGTAGTCCTGAATTTTTAGTTTCAGGCGCCCAACTAGACCAATTTTAGGACCAACCTTTGTAGATTGGCAATGTGGCAACCGAAAACAGCAGATTGCATGGAAGACTGAAGTTCTCCACACTTTCCTCTAAACATGCTATGTGTCGCCTGTGTGTTTCATCGGAATTACATCTAGCAGTTCTTATGTAATTTCCAATTCGCTGTTTATCCCCCTAATGAAAATAGCAAGCTGCACTGTGCTACAAACATCAGTGCTTTTATCGAGAGCCAATGAAAACGTAATTAAACCGCTATACCTTTCAGCTAATTGATTTGCAAGATCTTGAATCCTTCGGGTCACTGTTCCAGGTGACAAGCAAACAGATGTATATTTTACTACTAAATTATGGCTAAATTCATCTGCTGACAATTATATCACTATCAGCGATATATAACAATTATTGTTATTATTACTATTATTGCCATTATTGTTATTATTGTTATTCTTGTTATATTATTATCATCACCATACCATCATTACTATCATTATTATTATCATCATTCTCGTTTAATTAACACAACTAATTAGTTTACCTGATTTGCTGCAAACCTTTCCCTGAGTTGGTTTCTTAGCTTCTTGCGCACTTCACCAGTGCATTCATCATATTGTTTGCTATGGCACACCGTGTAATGTCGTTTTAACTTAAAGCTCTTCAGGTGATTTAATGTTTTAGTGCATGTCAAACACTTCGCGCCTCCTTCTGTAGCAGAAAGAACGAATCCTCCCACTCAGGCTTAAAAGGAGTACTGGGTCGCTTTGTACCGTGCTAACGTCAGCTCAGAATGCGTACTAGTCATTTATTCACAGAATGTATTTGCCTTTCAACGTGCAAACGTACGTGGAGTGAGGAATTTTCTTGAAAAAATGCAGAGTAACACCAGCACTTGAAAACTGCATATTGTCTACAACATATTTGAACCGTAGGCAGTGCCGTGTTGCTACAATATTATATCGTGTGGTTTTTGAGTCTCCAATTAATACAATTCATTAGTGGCATTATTGAATGTATGATCATAATTGTTTTCCAGAATGACCTAGCTGTCGGCGGGACCTTAAACTCAACTCCACTCCACTGGTAACTTTTGTTTGATGTAGTGATATAACGTATTAGAGATGCTACTTCGCTTAATATGTATAGTCCCGGAAAAGAAAGAATAAATCACCGTTGAAGCAGGATACGACACATCAGAGCGACAAGAAAAAAACAATATTATGTCAGGTTCACCTGTGCAAGTCACAAGGTCCTAGCTGAACTCCTGTCATATACTGTATTGCTGTACCAAAAGAAGAAGTGCCACTGCCTGATCGCTTACTGCCCGGCTGGAAAGCTCTGGCTATGTGTACTGTCCACCGTTCTGAAGTAGTGCACCCGCCAGTGCCCGATTTGTGGCATTCATGGACTATGAAAAGGCCTTTGACATGGTAAATAGTAAATAGTTATGGAATATAATCAAAGACAAAGACGTCCCACAACACTTGACCACGGCAATTTAAAACAAAAATGCTGGTCTGGGTGGCTCAGTTGGTTAGACGCTGGCCTACTGTTCCCAAGGTCGCGGGTTCAAATCCGGCCCAGGCCGATGGTTTTTAAGTGTGCTTAAAAACGACAGCTCCATGTCAGTAGATTTACTGGCATGTAAAATAACTCCTGCTGGACAAAATTCCGTCACACCGGCAACGCTGATGTGATCCTGGCAATTGACAGCGTCGTTAAACAACAAAAAAGAAAAAACAGCTATAAAAAGCTTATACGTAGAAAATAAATTGCTATTGAAATGGGTTTTAAAGTAACACAATATAAAATAGTAACAATAAAAATATCACAAAGGGGTCTTGGATAGTTATTTTAAAATAAGAAACAAATACCTAGAGATAATGCTGTTTGCTGATGATCAAATAATGATTTTTAACACAGAAGACGATCTATCAAGAGGCATTTTTAATTTAAATAAAATAAGTGCAACATATAATTCAAAAATTTCAAAAAGCACAACTAAATAATTGGCGTTTAAAGAATGTGACACCTTAGGAGCAAAAATCGTAATTCATAATAGAATTTAGACAGGTAAATGTTTTTAATCACATGATTACAACAATGATAAAATTAACACATTTAATCAGATGTGTGGTACTATTAAACTAACTTCAAGAAATACACGAAAGAAACCAGAATTAAGTTCTATAAAGTAATGGCTGTTACTGTTTTGATGTATGAATCAGAATTTGGACGCTTACGAAAAGACAAGACAAACGAGATACTTAAGAACTCTTAAAAGGGTGCATCCTATTGGGCAAGAAGACTAATGAACATATAAGAAAATAACTAAACATCTTCAAACTTAAAGATCGAATTGAACAGTACAGGGACACCTGGAAAGGACATTGACAATATACCAGAAGAAAGATTTTCGAAATTATGAATAAATGGACCACCACACCTAACAATTTAAGCTTTCACCAAATCGGAACGAGCTTATAAAAGCTCAATCTTTGGGGGTTATGATAAGTAAAATATTATTTATCATGATTCTCTCTCCCTCTCTATCTGTCTCTCTGTCTCCACCTCTCTCTCTCTCTCTCTCTCTCTCTCTCTCTCTCTCTGTCTTCCTGGATAGATTGTTCAGGGCCTTGCTTGCATCCAATTCGATCAGGTTGCTCAATGGGTGGCATTTAATAGGCTTTTCATTGCGAAAGGGAAAGCAGACAGAAATAAGAGCAAAAATACTTAAGGCTTACTATCACGGAACAAATAAAAATAAAAAGAAGAAGAAAAGAAGACGGAACGGAAACTGTCCGGACGGGAAGCAATTTCTGAGGATTCCTGTTTGCTCAATGCTTTTGTGAAATAAAAAATAAATCATATTATTTTTATTCTTTTAGAAATGATATATCAGAAACCACCTCCCAACGGGAGGGAAGTAGCAGAAAATGCTCAGCGGGGAGCAATTTTGGGGTTATAAAGTATGAATACACTGTTTTCTCAATAAAAAGGATAGATTTATTCTTTCATCGCTCTTTTTGTGTGTTCATGCACAAAATCTTTCCTCATGAGCAACGGGGTTGAAAAATATTGAGTAAGTGGCAATTTGGAGGTGTTTTCAGTAACGATGGCAAATAGGGTGAAAGAATGGAAAGTAGCAAAGTTAAAAGTGTACACTTGCAATTCGTTATTATTGATTTAATGAATTAATGAACCAGACTCGAACATTTTTGTTCTACCCAAATCATTAAACCCTCGGGAAACGTTGATTAGTTCCATAACTTTAAGGGATTGTGCAAAGTTCTAACATCACGCGAATGTGATGTGTAACTGTTTTATATATTAATTACTCTTAGCTATTCAGTAAAGCAGATATGCTCTTCAGCTGACAGCTTAGGTTCTGATTTTGAAATCTAAGCTCTTTTAATGTCACCTAAACTTAACTGTTCCCTCATTTATTGGTCTTTCTCATGTGCTGTTCCAGCTTGTGTGCGCACCGGAGAGCAACGGAGTACTCATGACTCGTAGGGGTCTGCAGCATGTAATACACCTCGGTATAGGGGGAAACATCATGACTGATGAAGTGTTACATAGGGCACTGTATTTTCTATTTAGTCATTTGCGAAGGGCCACACATTTTGCTAAACAGTTTTCCCCACTATTTTTGGTTTGACATAGGATATATATTACGAAACACGACACAACCCAAGGGCTCGCAGGAAGCGCAAGTACCTGTGCTATGACCACCGGACATCAACGTTTTGCCGTTTACACTTCCTCTAACCTAACTCCGAAACTGTTGTGCACACGCGAGTGCGCAAACTTATTCCAGCGATTTGGAACAGCTTGTAAGAAATTTCTTTTCTATTATAGCGTTGCTGTAGAATCCGGCTAGAACAAGGAGTGACCATTGGTAGCTAGTGTCACCTATAATCATTATATTTCTAAAACAGAATTAAGGAGCTGCTTAGTAATACATATATGATTCACCAAACAGTAATGCTATTAACCCATCAAACATACAACTGGCTTGAAGGCATTAAGTCGCTAAACGATGTCCTTACTTAGGAAATAGGCCGGCACATTTCTGTTAAAAAGGTCTATGTGCACAATATATTGCTGATGTAGCACACAAAGCTAGTTCAGGGCACATAACCATAGTTACTTTTATGTAAATTATGAAAACGCGAGCGCCGTAAATGAGACTTTCTCGCTTGACTAAATAAAAAGTGACAGAAGTGGCGTAAAAATCTAGAAAAATGGGATGTACATCTCGGAGCACATATGCAGAAATCATAAGTAATTATGTAAACATATATGCTATCTTGAAGACATAATATAACCCTTGTCGTGTAATGGCGTCAAGGTGAATTCTGGAGTGGAGGTTTACTTTTTACTTTCTCTAATACTTATAGTAAAGTAGAGGAAGTATTGTATTCCACCCAAAAATTCAATGTCGAGAGTTCACCGGAAATATATGTTTTGAGGTCCCATAAGTAAAAACGACCCAGTGTTAGGAAAAGGTCGGTGTGTGTGTGTGTGTGTGTGTGTGTGTGTGTGTGTGTGTGTGTGTGCGCGCGCACGCGCGCGCGCGCGTGTGTGTGTGTGTGTATGTGTCTGTCAGTCTGTGGACAGTGTAACTCAAAAACGAAAAGTTGGTTAAAACCAAGGTTGGTATTTTAGGTTGTCCTTCAAGGATACGGCATGAAGATTTTGGAGAAAATTGCTGCACCCTAAACTAACCTTTACATGGAAATTTTTTCGAAAATTGTGATTTTCTTGAAAATGGCCCTATCGATTTTTATTAAAATCGCAATATGTTTGAGATATTTTTATGACAGATGAAATGTATCTCTTGAATTTTCTGACTATAGCACATGTAGTCCTATTTACTTTGGATGATATTTGACTATCGCTCAAAGCCTACTGTATTCCTATATTCCCCTTGCACCTACAAGGATATAAGCATTAAGATAATTTCTGCAAATGTTTATCTCCACTAACATGAAGATATAGGAATAAGAGTTTGAAAGAATCGTTAGTACAAGAGTAGAGAAAGTCATGTGAGTGCAGCACATCAGACCCCTTTTTTTTTCTATTTTTTTTTTTTTTTTTCTATCCTGTAGGTTGCAAATTTGTTTTAAAGATGTCTCCATTTGTACAAAATAAGGCAGAAAACGTAATGTACGTTCTGGATATTAAGTTAAGTATATATTCCGTATATGTTTAGTTAATGTCTAGGCCTAAATTACTCAGAATTAGACCATATTTTAAGTAAATAACCTATTTCCCCATCCACAAATGGGATTCGTAAAGATATAGGGATCATTTAGACTGAAATAACCCCAATACGAGAGAAAATTCATAGTTGTAACTCGTATTGCAAACTTAATGTACAAACTTTTTCACCTTCTCATGGATGATGCTGATGCTATACGGAAACTACTGTTTCCAAATGTATAAGTAATGTAAATTCATTTTCATCGTGCCACATATCTAAATTTCTCTATAAGCATGACATAACTTTATGATATTATTTATGTAACTAGTGTATAATCTGACACGTGTGACATACGACGTTGTATACAATTTTAGACTAAAATACTAAAAATAAGTAACAATTTTGATACATTAAAAATTATAATCTATCAGAGATTACAAATGTATGACGCAATGTGGTTGCTAGGCAGATGCTGTTTCATTTGTTTCAACACATACAGAGGAAAATAGAAGGTAATTGATAAAACATAAAGGAATGGATTGTACTCCACTTGGCATTTTGTACGAAGTCAAGAGTATTGAGAGTTTATTTACTCCAAATAAAAAAGTTTACGAAAAGGTATTTGAAGCTTTTGTGGATGGAGAAACGAACAATGCGTTATTTTCACTAATGAAATACATTACTGGCATGCATTCCAGAGCTGGTAATTATGCAAACCTGTACTACTTCTTAATGTTCTAAGTAATTTAAAGTTAAATTGCAAGTGCTGTTTTCTTTTTCCAGTCCAAAATGTTTATGCCTGGTGTGTATATCCAACGGTGATTCTTGTGTTTGAATGTCGCTGCACATGCGAGAGTGACGATTTGAGGTTTTCTTACAAGCAAATTTGAGAAAATTGGTGATGACCTCATTGCTGTCTTGTTGCCATGATAATGACGTCATTCATTTTACGGCACTGGTGCTAATATTAGAGTATTTTCGCACGGTTGATGCCGTCATAATAAGCCGTTTTAATGCTAGGATTAGATAAAAAAAAACTTAATCACCCCCACCCCTCTCTCTCCTCTCTCTTTCAATGTATGTGGTCAGTCATCAGTGATTTTTCACCAGCGTCTTGTTAAAGACCCAGTTGCCAACTTTTCTCCATTAAATCGCATGTGAACAATGGTTTTCATACCGGAGGATAGCACGTTGTTAATAATGTGGGTGATTTCACTTAAAAAAGCTTGGGCAAACAAATCACAAATGTCACAAGGCATGAAAAAAATAAATAGAATTGATCTGTTTATCTCATGCTTTAAAACATTTTTATCAACTTCAAAAATATCTTACTATCGAAATTCCTAAAAAATACATATTTGAGCCATTTATCACTACTGTCAGCTAGTGAATCACTGCAATGTGCACACCGTTATGCGTATTGTTATTTCGTACGTTGTCGACTAATATCCTACATATTACATAAGGGAATTACTGGTGCTACACGCTGCTACGAAAGTGCAGAAATAATATTTTTTATTCGGGGAGGGCGGGCAGCTCATCCCTCCCTTTCAGTACTCCAGCCCAGCACAGCCCAGCCCAGCTCTTGTCTGAGTTTACGAGTGTGCACTTGTGAAATAGACGTCAACCAGCCCTGCATGTTTTCGAGTTGTTACTTCAAGTGCTTCCAAGTAGAGACGCGCTTCTAGTTAAGCCAGTATAGCTCCTCCCTCAAGTCCATATCAAAAGCTCAGCTTAAATTGCTTACCTTCCAAATATTACTTTTTCTCCTTTCACAGTTCACTTTCCATTAAATTCTACTTTCCTTGTCAACTTATTTCATTTTCCTCTTCGAAGTCAGGAGTTGCCAGAGCATGAATACTCAAAAGCTTTGGGCGGCGCCGTGGCCGAGCGGTTAGCGCGCTCGCCTACCACCTAGGCGGCCCGGGTTCGATCCCAGGGACCCGCATGTGGTATTCGTGGTGGACGAACCGGCGCCAGGGCGGGTTTTCTCCGGGTACTCCGGTTTCCCCCGCCATCTCATTCCACCGGTGCTCCATCTTCATGTATCATCAGTGTCACCGCCTGCGGTGCCGTAGTAGTAAAAGCGGGCGTTAAACACCACAACACACACACACACACACTCAAAAGCTTTGATAATCGCACATACGAGCTTCAGAAACACAAACGTACAGAACAATAAATCTGGTATATTGCACTCAGATGACCCTCTGCCAACCCTTTACCAACCCTTATTCCCTTTTCTTCATGTTAGCCAAGATAAGCATTTACAGAAATTGTATTATTACTGATTTTCTTGTAGGTACAAGGGGAATATGGGAATACGTAGGATTTGAGCGAGTCAAATTTTCTAAAGCTTTGGAATTCCGTTCTCTTTTCACGGCCAAGAGGTAAACAAGTGAATAAGCACCTCCCATTTGAGAAACGTACTCCCATTTGAGAAAGTACTGCAAAACTCACACCGATAACAAGCAATATCTCCGAAATGGTTAAGTGCACAAAAAATGCATTTCATCATCAGTCTGTTGGCAGGCTGAGAGCAGCCGGAGGTGTGTCATACGTGTACCTGCCCTTTTTAGGGCTTAACCACTTTCATGACGGGATGTGAGTTTTCTCAAGGTAGCGGGTGAGAATGACGTTGAGGGTTGAAGGGAGGTAGCAATTTATACTCCCCAACGGCTGCCAGTCAGGGTGCAGCTGTAGTTGGGCATAGCTGGTGTATGGAACCAAATATGGCTGACTTTAAATTTGAATTTTGAAATTAACATAACACGAGGTTACAAAGAGAATACTGTATGGCAAGATTTAGTCTATCTCTTATGGTTTACCAGTTATGCAAAAGTCATCAAGAGTAAACAGGAGTACATGGGCGATAGCCAGAAAATTCAAAGTATACATTTTATTTGTCGTAAACATATCTTAAAACATAATCATTTGAATCATAATAAAATTCTTAAATCCATTTTTGAAAAAATTAGCATATAAAGGGTAATTTAGGGTGAAGAGATTTTCTTTGAAGATTTTCTTTGAAGGTTTTGAAACCTTCGTTTCGCCTCCTACAAAGATATTAAAGTAACTTTGGTTTTTCACCGATTAACTTCGATTTTTGAGTAATGCTACTCTCAGACACCCGCGCACACACACACGCACACAAGTACCTTTTTTTTTCTCTCTCTTCCTAAGAATGTTTTTTCTTTTATTCAGGGAGCGTCAAAACATATTTCCGGTGAACTTTTGACATTGCATTTTTGGATCGAATGCAATACCTCTCTGAAACATACATAGTAATAAAACCTTAAAGAAACGAACCTAATTGCATCAAATTCTTTTCTCTACTAGCTCTTCTATACACTGTTGTAAAACCCGCTCAACATACATTTTCGATAATGGAGATGTACCTTCATTACATATCTATTTTATTATCATGTGTTAGAAATATAAGCTACAATAAAGAAATTAAATATGTACAAATCTATAAAAGCTACATGTGACCAGTTTGCACTAAACTGTAGCCAAACGGGTGAGGATTTTGCGTCTTGAAATTGGCAAACCTGTTATTCCTGCTGTTGTGTATACACAGATTGCGTTTTAAATGGCTCCATTCACACCATAGAAAAAGTTCAGTGGTGCTATTGGTCAGGAGACTGGTTAGCAGAATGGCTAATAAACTGGCCCGTCTAGGGACTAAGTACAACTGGGATGTTTTAACGAGTTCTAAAATGTTTCTGTGGTACAGTTGTTTCTTTCTCTCTTTCTCCCCCCCCCCTCTCTCTCTGTCTGTCTCTCTCTCTCTGTCTGTCTCTCTCTCTCTGTCTGTCTCTCTCTCTCTCTCTCTCTCTCTCTCTCTCTAGTTTTCAATGATGAAAACTTTATTGAAAGTTAGTGAGAATACATAAGATTTCACAACGCATTCATAGAAAATTTAAGGTTTACACGTATTTTATTCCTAATATGAGCATTGTGTTTAATTTTGAGTTAGTAAGAAAGAAACGTTTCTCAATGAAGAATAGCTTAGTAAGGGTTTCAAAAGTCTTCACCTGTTTTATTTAAAGGATTCTAACTCCAATATGAACTTTGGTACTTATTCGACTTTGCATTTCAAGATGTGTCTCTTTTTATGTAAAAAACACGGGTTAAGTTTTAAAAGACGCCTTTGGGATGCGTAGGACGCATCCAAAAATATAAATTCATAAATACCATACACAACATTTCCAATTTATATTCGCTAATTTTTTATAGCTGTATCACAATTCAATTTGGCAGATGACATAATGAGTCTAAAGAGGCGGCAAATGAACAAAGAATCTGATGTATTACATTCACATGATTTTCTTCACCCACTTTCAAGAAACTGTTCCTTAAAAGCTTATTCTTCTACATCACTGTTCAGAAGATAAACATTTATAGAAGTGCTCTCATTGTGCATTTCCTTTACATACACTGAAAATAAAGGAAAGCTGGCCTCCGTTCCTTCTCTTTGCATGACCAGGAGGAGAGAGAGAGCGAAAAATAAACGAATAACGACTTCCCATTTAAGAAAAGTAAAATAATTTTAAAATGAAACCACTGACAAATATATCGAAAATGGTTAAATTTGCGGGTAAGCGCATGAATGAAGAGGACTTTGGAGTTTATTCTCAGAAAAATCAATTTGTACACTTAATTTGTCACGATAATATCTTAAGCATATTCCATTTTAGTCAAAACTATTAAAGCCATTTCGGCGCGCGCGCGCGCGCACACACACAAACAAGAACACACTCACACGTATCTTTTTCTAAACATGCTTTTTCTTTGTGTTCAAAGGGTCTCAAAACTATTATTGTATCAGATATAACGAGTGATCCAGAAGACTTCGAGCCGGCTGCATTGTGTTTTGCCTGCACGCATCCTCGGCGCTCGTCGCCGACTGCCACTCTCGCAGAACAGCGCAGATGAAACCATACATCTTTAAAATTACTTTTAAAGGATTTACTTACCAATGTTCTTAAAGTAGATGCTGAAGCAGGTCACCGTCGTTATCCATACATTTTGGGCACCTCTTTAGGAAATTATCCATCACTTTCCGTAATTCACGTTGAGAAATGCTGGTAATTTCCTGGTGGATATGTTTTAATTCTCCCAGCCTATGTGGGTTTGTCTTGCACACTTTATGCTTTAAGTTACCCCATAGATAGAAACAGTAGGGGGTTAGGTCGGGGCACCGAGAGGGCCACACATCTCTACAAATAATTCTGCCCTCAAATACACTTTAAATTGTTCTCATCGAAAGATTGACTGTATGAACTGTTGCAGAGTCTTATTGGGAAACCTAAGATGACGTTCCCTGTCAGTTAATTCTCTAAAAATAGGGGGGAAATTGCGTTTACGTAAATACGAGCGTCAACAGTTGTTGACTGAAAAAAATTGGGCTTATAATTCTTTCTCCACTAATGGCGCACCATACAACAAATTTTTCGTCATGAAGGGGCATTCCAGGAACTATATTAAGTTTCTCAGAGCTCCAGTAATGATTATTTTGTACACACATCTATAAAGGTGGAACCAAGATTCGTCCGTGAAAAAATATTAAATGAGGGTCCATGTCGCCATTGCATACACTATGGAGCGTCCACTCACAAAACGTGCGCCTAATTACAGGATCACCTGGTTGAAGAGTATGTACCAGTTATTTTATATTGTTTTCGCTTCAGCAATTCAGTAGCTGTTTGCACAGGGTCATAAGAAATACCTGCCTGTTGTGAAAGACGCCTAAGTGATTTTTGGCGAGAACTCTCCAAACGATGGCCGATGTCGTCTAATGTTTCTTTGGTAAAAACCATAAGTCGACTTTTAAATTTTTGAGCCTGAGCACTTCTTGTGGCCTGAAATTTATTGTGAAGTTCATGAATTGTTCCACGGCCTGGAACGTTTACACCTGAAAATCTTTCTGCAAATCGTGCTTTCACTTGACGAGCTGACGGAGTTAACACATATAAATCATAAACACACGTTGTGCAGTAGAAAACAAATGCTGAGCCATAATCCACTTTATGACTAAGTACGCGAAAAAATAATAAATCACACTGGTAATAACTCAAGCACACGATATCAGCGTCAGCTGTATATTGTACTTTCAGAACAGAGATAAACAAGTCATCCACGTGACCATGTGTGCATAGCCGCTGTTATCGTGTTTCCGCTTGCGCAGCGGAAAAACACCGCGCAGCGGTTCGAATGTCTTTGGATCTCTATATTTAAATATAATAACATACTTCTATATATTATTATATTTAAATATATCTTATACAGTAATAGTTTTGGGTCCCCTTGAACACAAGAAAGCATTTTTTATAGAAACACTACTAAGCTGAAGGTCCAGACAGACTCATAATTGCAGTAACCGGCAATAAGGTAATTTAAGTTTGGCAACGCGTACTATTGATTGAGCTGTTACAAGCAAATACTGAAATTTTGCACTATTAGTCGCACAATAATCTTGTTGTTGCTACATATAAAGTGCTCATACTTTAAAAAACCTAAGGGAATAAAATAAGTGAGGATATATTTGCAAATATATTATTTAATAATTTAATGTTCTCCTACTCGTTTGTTACTCATGTAGTTACATCGGTTACGAAAGTCTGCTACCTGCATATAGCCCCCAACATGTGTCAGACCAGGGAGGTTTCCGGTGTGACCATGTGCATTGTTGCCTGGAACACTGAACTTCTACTTTAACGCAGGGGACCGTTAGGAATTCATTTTATTTTCATTTGAACAAACATGCAACGTGCGAACTGCAACATAGCAAAGCAGAATGATCGATTTTTAAGGAAAATGAAGTGTTCAAATACGCATAAGTAGAGCTGGTGCTGTACGTGTGTTTAGTCACAGCTAAAATGTAAACTAGCACTACATAGCTTGCTGGCAACTAACATATAAATTAATACACAGACCTCATGGACAGTGTAAATATAGACCTCAGTGGAATGGAACGGGAATAGGATTCTTATCATGGAAAACTAGAGAGCGGTGCAGCAAGTCTACCCTGATATGTCCTAAGAAAATAAAACATGAATCAATACAAGTAATTTAATAAAGGTTTTGTTGAAGGTAGTGACTTATGCAGAAGAAATTGCCATTAGTTGTTATGTCAATGAGGGTCCAAGCCATTTTGATTAAAATACATTATATTTTCATGACGAATGCTATGGTAGACCTGAGTGATATGTGCCTGTAGTGGGTAAAGCTAAATGTCTCCCACGCAGGAAGCGAGAGGTATACTAATCATTTCATAATTTTTCTTAATAGTAGATCTCCGTTACAGCAGTCTATTTTCTGTATCCAGGTGTATTTATATTTTTAGTAGTTCCAACAGAATTATAAAACATAACATATTAATTACCTTCTGCTGAGTTGCAGTTCCAATTTCTTTGGAATAACTTACCGTACTTTGTTTTGTTAAAATGTACCTACAGAATGCCCCAAATTGATGTATACACTCTGAAACGTCATTTCTCAGCAAAGAAATGAAACAAGTAGAATGTTTGTTCTGTATGATCCAGAACGCAGTGGAAAAAGCATAGTTCATCGTTCTGCACGTGTTTATAGACAAAGATGGTGTTGAGATTTTCATTCGATTAATATAAGTGGTTACTGAAGTGGAGAATTAGTTGACACAATTGCGTGCACAGGACTAAGGAGAAGTCACAAATCTTTGAAGGAAATGCCATAAACCTTCCACGAATGTATGTTGCAGTCTTTCTTCCAAAGGAGTTCTTGGGTCGCACTTCTTCGAAAAGACATCAAATATTGGAACTCATGATTCCACATCTAAATGAACTCTTCTGAGGATCAAAATGAGGTTTACTTCCAACAAGGTGGCGCTCCAACTCTTTCCCATTTCGTGAGAAATTTTCTCTATCGCATATTTAAGTAGAGATGGATAGGACGAAGAAAAAGAGCAACGAGGTTACCGTCTCGATCTACCAATTAAATTCCTCTGACTTTTGCATTTGGGAACTTTAAAGAATATAGTGACGCTACAAAATCACAGATATCAGAGAAAATAGAGATCATACTGAACATGTGGTTAATGATATTCTATTAGCAACAAACTGTATGTCGCTTTATTCGACGTGGCTGTTGGGGGCATATTGTGGCAGAGGATGCACATTTTGAACATGTACGGACTTATGGAGGTTTAAGGAATAGAACACAACAAAAACGTATTACTGTCTCGTTAGATTGTTGAGAAATCGCGTTTCAAATTGTGTATACATTAATTTGGGACACCCTACATAAGCTGTGGTTTTTTCGAGAAAAATGCATGCCTTTGGGGAGCTAAATGTAATACTGGCGTGTTGCCGTGGTAGCTCAGTTAATGAGAGCAATGGCACGGAGAGCCTCAGATCCGTGGTTCAAATCCCAGCTAAGATTTAATAATTCTATATTCAAGATGTTCTCAGGGTTCGAGTTGTTTGTTGGAAAACAAAGCTGACACCAGCAATATGTTTGTTGGCATAAATTAAATAATAATTGCCATCCAAAGGTTACTTAAGCCCGGGGCATAAAGTAATTACAATTTTTAACTCGCCCTTGGAGTATTTATCTCTGATGTGGGATTCCCTTGTGGTCCACCGGGAAAGTACGAATCGGCTGGGGAATTTAATGCCATACTGGCAAGTTGGTCATGGTAGCTTAGTGGTTAAAAAACCTCTCAATAAGCGGAAGATCCGTGGTTCAAATCCAAGCTATGGCGTTGAATTTATTCAGTCCTGATTCCACCTCTTAAAGCTGACGCTTTTAATGTAATCTACTTTTAGCACCTTTGAGTCCAAGTTCGTTGAGAATAATGCAATAGTTCATATATCCTAAATGCTTCAACTTCCAGCGTTATTCAATAAAAACACCCTCCTAAGTAATTCGTTTGTTAAAACAAAACTTTGTTCGGAAGTTGCTACTGTACATGACCTGGTTGTAAATATATGAACCAGTTGGAAACGCCAACTGAAGTTGAGAGAGAAATTAGAGCAAAACTGTAACCTGAGCGGGATATCAACAACAGACAGGTTAAACGTTCTTCGGGAGAGAGGGAGCATGTGTGCGTGTGTATGTGAATAAATAATGAGCAGCAGTAATTAGAGCAAAGTTTCCCCGATCCGTACCTGAGCAGCCTTTTGCCAAGTTAATAATTCCAAAGCTTCCCCCAGTCGGTGACCGGACAGCATCATCACAGCGGCCATTCTTCATGCCCTCAACACCATCATTAATCACAACACGCTGCCAGGGAAATTGCCCCAATCGGACACCGGCGTATCCAGCTGTGCCGCCTTCACATCTCCATGAGACAGTTTCTGCTATCAGCTTAATGGAGACGTGTAGCGCTGATGAATTTTAAAATATCTATTTGCATTTGAAAAGAGCTCGTGGCATTTACTTGTCAGCACACGTTATTAACTCACAAAAGACGTGATATTTTTAACTTCTATCTATAGTATCAAATGTCATTAAACTTCCAATAATAAAATGTTCCTACAGGAGCGTTATAATGTTGTGATTATGTGTAAATGAAGAATTCAAAAATATAATGTGCGAAGTGACAAAACTTAAGTTTGAAGAAAACGTAGGATTTCTTTGGAAAGCGTGAAAACATATGAAAACTGTCGACTTCATATTTTATAACATACTTCATACTAGTTTACATTAACACTTGACAGATTTTTCCATTTTATTCAAGTACAGTGTTGTAGGTATACATTTGCATTTGAAAAAATCTTATGTTTTGCACTCACATGACTTTCCCTTCTCTTGTACCTACCATTCTTCCAAACTCTTATTGCTGTATCTTCTTCGAGTTAGTTGAGATAAACATTTGTACAAATTATCTTATTGCTTATTTCCCTGTAGGTGCAAGGGGAATATGGAAACACGGTGGGCTTTGAGCAATAGTCAAATCTTTCAATGCTTTGAGATTCTGTTCTCTTTGGACGGTTAACATACTGTGACTTTTGGTTGGTTGGGTGTGAAGTAAAGAAGACATATGTAGTCGAGATAAAGAAACACTTTTATTTCCGTAAACAGTAACTTTGTACACTCGTTGCAACAGCAAGGAAGTCTTTTTCGATTCTCCAACAGCACGGCTCCGAACTCGTAACACAAAGAACTGTCCCTTCTCCGTCGGCACGACCCCTCAACGCTTCACATACGTCTGTCCTCTCCGTCGGCACGACTACTCAACGCTTCACATACGTCTCACTGCCTCTTCTGTCGCACTTTACCGCTATTTATATCTCCCAGGCACTATTCTGGTAAGTTCAGTTATTGCGGTCAAATACAAAGCGGAAGATTCTCGAAGTCTCTATCCTTTTCTCTCTTTCGGCAAGCGCCCTAACAATACGGCCATGCTCTGTCTCTTTCCTTCGGCTCCTTTGCGGTAGTGCCGACAATAATGCGATGCGTGACACTGCTGTTGTCGGCAATTAGATGCGGCGGGCGCGGTGACAATACGTATAAAAAATGAACAACCACGTTGCATTTGACGAAAGTTTGTTTCCCGAAACTGACACAAATAACAAGGAATATCTCCGTAAGGGTTCAAAGGTACAAAAGAGTTATTCATACATAAATTTTATTGTGTGTTTTAGCGAGATCTACGTGTTTTTGTACAGTAAGATCTTGTCTATCTCTTACAGATTACGAGTTATTCAAAAGTCATTTAGACCAAACGGGTATAGGCCATAGCCAGATAATTCAAAATGTGCATTTCATTTGTCATAAAAATATCTTAAACATATGCGATTTTGATTAGAGCCATTTTCAAGCAAATCAAAATTTTCTAAAGCTTTTCCATTGAAGCATTTATATCACTCGATTGACTGCTTCTTATTATGGGTGCCTACGGCTGCTCACACATGAGTCTTAATCTCGGGTATCCGTGGTGGTTACAGAGAGCGACATTGTAGTTTTTTTTTAGAACACTTTATTTGTTTTATTTTTACACGTTTAAGCTTTGCTGAACAATTTTAAATAGAATAAAATATGCAGTTTAACGTAACCGCTGGAACGAACTTTCACCGTGTTGCTTACATGTATCTCTCCCTCGTAACGATGCCTGTCTCCTACTGTCTCAGTCATTATCCTTTTTAGCTTCCCAAACATCCATAATGGCCCTCACTTCATTAAGTCAAGACTTTGCCCTCTGGCGAAACCCCTCGGGTTTCCGATACTTTGTAAAAATACAATAGCAGGCTCCTTTTTTTTTTATGTTCAAGACCTTGCCAAACTAATTGTATCTCGTTTACGTTAATGTTTGGGACGTTCGCTAATGACCCTTGGTAGTGCCTTTTTGGCATCCCTTCACCTGTGGTACATATTCTTAACCCTTTGCTATTAATGGATTTTGTAACTTTGATATATTCTGGATATCATAAGCGCTATACAAAAAACTGCTACAAATGCCCCCATATACATTATCATATTATGTAAGAATATGATAAGGTATATGTCTTGCCCGAAAATCATTTTCTTGTTAAAATTTCGCGATTGTTCAGCAAATCTTTCGTCAATTACATACAAATGCTTAAAAGGGTTTACACTCAAATTCTTAAAGACATAGCTTGTACATAGAATACCCTTCACATATTTACATTACACAAATCGGCACTCAACACATATAGGGTTATATTTTTAATACTACATAGTGATTTAATATTATATTACATGTTTCTTCTTTCATTGCTCTTCTGATTCTATATAATTATTTTTATCAAAAGTCTTTTATGGTTATTGATTGTTCTGCTTGTTTCACTTTTAATTTGCTTCTATTTTTTTTTTTTTTCACACGCACATTATCCACTTCACTGTTTCTTTTCTTTTTTTTTCTTCGATATATTCACTTTGCTTAATATTAATTACGTTATTCTTACAGTTATTTACAAGTTTACATAGAAACAATTAAGCCCTCATTTTCATGATCCAAACATTCTTTCAGCTAACTTCTCACCATTTCTTTTCTTACTTTTCGATACTATTTGAGGAATTTCTATACGGTCTTATTAGCTGCTTATGCCATCTCCCAATCGATTTGTTTGTTTTTAAGTCCACTAATTCATAAGTATGCTCTCCGAATTTCTCAGTAATCATTACCGGACCTTTATATAATAGCTCTAATCTATGACTTCTCCCCCTTAACGCATTGGATAACTTATGATCCCTGGCGAGGACTAGATCTCCTACCTGAGGATTCCATTTATTTTTACGTTTCTTGATTTTTGATTTCCTCTTTTCCGCTTTTTCTTGCAATCTGTCAAAAGTGATCTTAGCCCTTTGTTCCTCTGATAATGGCTGACTTCTCTCAATCGTTCTTGGAGTATTTTTAAAAATGGGTTCAGGGTCAATTCCCTGCATTATCTGTATCGGTGCAAAACCAGTTGTAGTATTTACAGTATTATTAATAATTTTCTCTATGATGGGACAATACTTTACCCAGTTTCGATGATTATTATGAGTAAGCACTCGAAAATAGGTCCCTATTTCTCTTAATATCCGCTCTGTCGGATTCCCTGAAGGAAAGTAATAAGAACAATGATATAGTTTTATCTGGTGGCTACTTAGAGTTTCTTTGAAAATTTTATTCGCCACTTCAAACGAATGTGTGTAACAGTTACATCTTCCAGGCTTTTCCGAGAATACCCCCCTGTTTTCTATTAAACGTTCCCGTAATTTTCTTTTCTGTTCCTCATTTAGTCTCTCAGCTTGGTTCACCTTAGATCCTATTAAATTTTCTATCTTGACACAGTCATTTCTTTCGTCGTACTCATTTACATTACTATTCTTCAAGTTAAATTTTGGGTTTTCTCGGGGTTTCTTTTCTTCGTCAAAATCACAGAAATAATTACCTCTACTTACAATATTTTGTTCCTCTATTTCATCGTAGTTCCCAACTTTTAATTCTGCTAATTCCATCGCTCCAATATTTATTACCTCGACAAAGAATGTTTCCCCCTCCATTTCTTCCTCTACCTGATCCCGTACAATTATCCTCGAAGTATGGTCTAAAAATGGTACAATTATGGTGTCAGGTCCGGTTTCAAACTTAAAACTTCTATTTTCAAAATCTATGATGGAATTCCAAGCATAAAGACTATCGCAACCGATTATTACGTCAAAAACAAGCCTGGGTACAACCAAAAATAATATTTCAATACATTTCTGTGCGATCTCGACCTTTACCATCACTTGAAATTTTACCCTTTCTTTCCTTTTACCTACCGCTACAGAGCAATATATCCCATAAACTGGCAAAGATAATAATTTTACACCACTATTCACTAAATTTTCAAAAAAATTTTGGGAACACACAGTAGTATTAGCACCTGTATCAATAATAGCCTGAAATAATTTCCCGTTAATACCAATATTTATTCTTGGCGGATCAATTAAAATTTCATTCTCTGTATTTTCTTTATGTTCTTCGATCAAACATTGCCTTCTCTGTCCCTTATTTTTTAAGTACTTCCCATAATAAGAACATTCATCATTCCCAATCTTCACTGAAGGCGAAGTTGACTGGGTTTGGAGTTTTCCGAAAGCTTACTAATGGCTCCTGTCCCATTCCCATTATATGAAGGTCCCGGGTTTGAATCCTGGTGAAAATTTGTTTCTTCCAATCTTTTTACCGCGTTTATAGCGTCTACCCTTTCTTCCGGATTTGGAGAAATTCTGCTATTCCCATTTCTTTCTTCTTGCCTAGGGGAATTCGGTCTGTACCAATTATTATCATGGTGATAATTATTTCCCGAAGGAAATCGATTAATAGTGTACCTCCCCCTTCTATCTCCGTAATATCTATTTGCCTGTACGTAATTAATGTGAGGGTTTCTTTCCCGTGGATAATTCTCAACCCTTCTTCTATTATCCTGAGGCTCAAAATTATTTCTTCTATCCTGAGGCTCAAAATTATGTCTCCTATCCTGAGGCTCAAAATTATTTTTCCGGTGGTAATTATTGTTTTTAGGGACTGGGCCATGATACCGTTGCCGAGCATCAAAATTCCTGACATCACCTGAACCTGCCCCCTGCCCGAAAATTTTTGTTGGAGATCGGTTATTTCGAAAAGGTCTCTCATTACTTGCCTCGTTTTGGCTCTTATTTCTTTCTAGTGCGATTAACAAGTCGATCATTGCCGCTATTGTTATCGGCTTCGCAATAATCAGATAGTGTTGAATTGTTTCCGGAAAATGTGTGGTTATTAAATTAATTAATTCTATTTCTCCCATCGGAGGGTCAAGCATCTTACATTTTCTAGCTATAGCCATAAAATAATTAACCATGCATTGATCTTTATGCGGGTTATATTTCCCATTACTCAGTTCCAGTCTTATATTTGCCTGCCTGCTAGCTCCCCAATATCTATTTAAGAAAATTTCCTTAAATGTCCGATAATCATTACTTAATCCTACTGATAACTCTAACCAGTTTGAAGCGTTGCCTTTAAAACATTTTCTGACAACCGTCATCTTATATTCCTCGGGAATACCTTTTACAAGAAAATACTCTTGCATGCTATTTATAAAAGCCTTGGGGTCATCAAATTCTTCGTTTTCAAAGGTTGGTGGTGAAATTTCACTCAAAACATGGTTGGGCCATTGCAAATGTAGACTATTGCGTGCATTAACATTGACATTGGTATTACTATTACCTGATGTACCAGCATTTAAATTTAACATCGGAATGTCCGCTGACGCACTATGCATCGCTTCGTCCCGTGCTGCTACCGTAATAGTGTTACTACTCACAGAATCACTAACATTGTCAGACATACATATGTTATTTAATCTTTCTTTCAGTTTGTCATTTACCTCATCTACACTCACAGCTAATCTCCTAGTTTCCCTCTCTGATTGCTCTAATCTTTTCCTACAGATTTCTAATTCCTTGCTATTAATTTCCCTTTCCTTAGCTAATTCAGTAGTTATTTCCTCCCTTAATTTTCTATTTTCTTTCTCTACATTTTTATTAACTGTTTTAATCTCTTCCCTAACCTGTTCCTGACTTTCCCTCATTTCAATTCGTACATTTTCAATTTCAATTTTAACCTCTTCCTGATTATTTCTAACCTCACTTCTTACATTTTCTATTTCATTTCTAACTTCCTCCTTGAAATGTTCTAAAACCTTCTGTTGTTTCTCAATCTTATTTCCTATTTTGACTAAGTCAGCTGTTAAGTTCTCCCTCGTATTTTCTACCTTTTCCTTAATCTCTTTCTGACTTTCTGTTAAACCCGTTAAATCTTTCTGACTCTGAGCTACCTTTTCTGTTAAACCCGTTAAATCTTTCTGACTCTGATCTACCTTTTCTGTTAACCCCGTTATCATTGACACAAGTGACTTTAATATTTCATTAGTCTCCATGCTTCCCCCTGTTTCTTCTCCCTGATTTTGTATATTCGTATCAGCTACTCTGTCCCTTGCATTATCTACATTACTATATACACCTTCTCCCACTCTCTCATCACGCTCCTGCACTTCCATATTTATATCTAATTGCTCGATCATTTTCCCGTTCCTTAAATACATTGACTATATACTACAACACTTAGATAAAATTCTCACTCAGTACCTTAATCAGCTTGCTGCACTGCTATTCGATGCGGATCCTCTCGTTCCTGCTGTGTCCTGGGTCACCTTCCCTGGAGTTCACGGCCTTTGTTGTTCAGCTCCCCGAAATTCTCCGCATACCTTATTCAGCTTCCCTGAAGTACTCTGAAGTTCATGCTCAGCTTCCCTGAAATTCTCTGAAGTTCGCACTCAGCATTCCTGAAATTCTCTGAAGTTCACGCTCAGCATTCCTGAAATTCTCTGAAGTTCACGCTCAGCATTCCTGAAATTCTCTGAAGTTCACGCCACACGTTGGAGCGCCAATTTGAAGCATTTATATCACTCGATTGACTGCTTCTTATTATGGGTGCCTACGGCTGCTCACACATGAGTCTTAATCTCGGGTATCCGTGGTGGTTACAGAGAGCGACATTGTAGTTTTTTTTTAGAACACTTTATTTGTTTTATTTTTACACGTTTAAGCTTTGCTGAACAATTTTAAATAGAATAAAATATGCAGTTTAACGTGACCGCTGGAACGAACTTTCACCGTGTTGCTTACATGTATCTCTCCCTCGTAACGATGCCTGTCTCCTACTGTCTCAGTCATTATCCTTTTTAGCTTCCCAAACATCCATAATGGCCCTCACTTCATTAAGTCAAGACTTTGCCCTCTGGCGAAACCCCTCGGGTTTCCGATACTTTGTAAAAATACAATAGCAGGCTCCTTTTTTTTATGTTCAAGACCTTGCCAAACTAATTGTATCTCGTTTACGTTAATGTTTGGGACGTTCGCTAATGACCCTTGGTAGTGCCTTTTTGGCATCCCTTCACCTGTGGTACATATTCTTAACCCTTTGCTATTAATGGATTTTGTAACTTTGATATATTCTGGATATCATAAGCGCTATACAAAAAAACTGCTACACCATGTAAATGGTAGTTTAGGGTGCAGCAATGTTCTTCAAAATCTTCGTGCTGCATTCTAGGATTACATTAAACTTAAATACCAAGTATGGTTTTTCACCAAGCTTTCGTTTTTGAATTATGCGGTCCACACACATACATACACACACACACACATACACACACACACACACACACACACACACACGCACACACCACACACACATGAACATACAAACACGGACTTTTTTTTCTAAAAATGCTGTTTTTTTATTCAAAACACACATTTCTGGTGAAATCTCAACATCGAATTTTTGGATCGAATACTATACTTTCCCTACTTACTATACGTAGTAGGGAATGTAAAAACAGACAAGTTTCCATAAATTGAGAAACGCTACGTTACACTGGTAATGCACTTTAATTGCAAAGTCATTTTCAATGTTATAGTTTTCACTGCCATAGGTACCTACTCTAGAAATTACTCAAACGAATATTTCTCTACCTACATTTTGTTAATCATTGGACACTGTGATGCCGTCCGCAAGTCACTCGTCAAAGACCGCCGAGGTCTTCCTCACACCATTGTCGGCAAGTAAATAAGGTAACAGTGGAGCGGGCCGAAAGTAAGACCGATTCTAGGAGGTTCAAGAAGATTTCGACTACCAGCTTATGAGAAGTTTCGAGAAAAGCTGTAAAGAGAGAGTGAGCGTATTAGTGAAGTGCACGTCAAGGTTGCGATTGGACAGAATAGCTGTGAGTTGCAAGGTCACGACGAATTGTAAATTTTGTTAACGATAAAACAGAGAATATTGTATTTTGATACACTTTTAGAACACAAGAAAAGTGGGCGAAAAAAAAAAAAAAACTGGACTTGGCATTTGCCAACATACATATATGCGCAGAAATGGTTAAAATACCCTATTTGTACGAATAGTGAATTGGAGACTCATGCCAATGTTGTGTGTTTTGCATGACTTCCTTTATGTTGCAGTCTTTGCACAGTCCATTGTGTACTTGCAAATGTAGTGCTTATAATACACGAACAGTAAAGCTATATTTTGGAAATGAATAATACGGAGAACAAGTTATCATCTATCGCTCGTGTAAAAATGTAAACAATGTCCCTTCTAAAGAGTGCTTTGAGGGGAGGGACCTTCTTGAAAAATGTTCCTCTGGCATACTCAAACTTATGATTCAACTGGGAAATTTGGTAGTTATGTAATTTCTTTTTATTTGAAATTGTGCCCTCCCTCACTCTCTCTCTCTCTCTCTCTCTCTCTCTCTCTCTCTCTCTCTCTCTCTCACTCTTCCAGAGGGAAGGAATAGAAGTCCAAGCTCGTGGCTCTGCATTTACGATTTACGAAATATTAAACCGTATTTTACTGGTGTTGCAATATTGATTAACATGAAGCGATTTCTGTGAAGTATTTTCGTGATTTTTTGGTCAAAATTCTTCAATGCATTGCCTGAAACAAGGACTTATCCAATGGAATGCTGAAGTTCTAAAGCATCATTCCTTACCCCTCCGGTATCATTTATCGTACTATACTTCTAATACAAATAACTGCTCTACCCGTGTTACATTATTTACAACTGTTTGTTTTGTATTCATTACACTTAAACCTAGAAATTTCATGCTAGGTTGCTTTCTAAACATTATTTATAAAGCTTCTGGCGAACATTTGGTGATTGCCATGACACGAGGTGCTTCAATGTTAAACATTATCACATTTTTTTTTCATTAGTCCCA
Organism: Tenodera sinensis; assembly: GCA_030765045.1. Taxonomy (NCBI): domain Eukaryota; kingdom Metazoa; phylum Arthropoda; class Insecta; order Mantodea; family Mantidae; genus Tenodera; species Tenodera sinensis. Next base: position 42,363,746 of record CM060966.1, on the reverse strand, counting down.
ATATTATCCTTACGACAGCACAAATAGCTGATATTTTCAGTTATTTGTGCAGTAAGGATTTGAAAAATGAAACTCAGTTTTAGCAATGAAACCAAACTCGAAAACAGGGGCTTCAATAACGTGTAATACTATGACACCCAATATTTATAAACAAAAACTGTTTATGTTGCTTTCTTAGGTTCTCAATAGAACTTTAAGGAAAATACGTAAACAACTGGACACAAGGGTAACTTGTATTACAATGTACAAAATTATAAATCACAAATGAAGTTTCAAAAACGGTTTATCCAACTTACTTTTTGTACGTTGTATATTCTGAATATCTGTCAAAAAGAAAATTATGGAAGTATAGTCCTTCATATACATTGTATAAGTATTTCTAGATTATATTAACGCTACATTACTTGGAGAATATTCGGAGAATGCATGTTCAGATTTAGCTGAGTGTTGAACTCAAAAGAAGCTTGGTATTCAAGTTAAACTCTTTTCTAGGATGTAACATGAAGATATTTAGGAAATTCCTCCACCCCAATCTTTTCTTTATATGTAAACAGTTTCGAAAGTTTAAAGTTTGTCAAAAAATAGCGCTAACGACTTTGATTAAAATACATATTTAGTGTGAGGTGGAACACCTACCCTTTATCAGATGGGTTTGGCAACCTTTCTAGATGGCTTAATCGATTTCCTCTCTAATTGCATGTGTGAGTTTTCGGATAAGTATGTGTGAGCCAAAAGATACAGCACTGGAGCAATTTACCGTATTGGAGCTGTTAATTATTAATTTATGGAAATATAATACTGTGGCAAAATGACAAAATCAGTCCAGTTGCTTTTCTATCGCTTTATTTTTCTACTGACCTCAACATAGGCTGCAGTCTTTCGCGATATTACAACTCCAAACTGTTTTCTTCTAGTAGCTTTGACTCAGTCTTTCTTTACTTTCTTTGTCTCTTATTCACTAACTCCGATGATTCAAACACTCGACGCTCGTTAAAACTTCTTCATGACAATCGCGCCACTGTTGGACTGACAGACTCAAAACAGTGACTCTCTCTCACTCTGCTGTTTCCTCGGCCCCTTATATAACGGGGATGACTTCACCGGACTTTCTGCCAACTTCTTCAAACACGCTGGCGACGACGGCTCTGGGCAAAATCCCTTTTGGTTCTGCCGCTCGATTGTTATTAGTCCCGTATACACAAGCAGTAGTGCGAGGCGTAGTCTGACCTTGAGCGCCTTTGTTTGCTCGCCGGCCTGGTGTGAAGTGTGAACAGTGCTTTGTTTTGCGCTGCACCCAGCGTCACAATATGCATATCTAAAATTTGCACCATCACGCCGTGGACAGTGTTCATAACACTGACGCAGATTTTGAAACATATTGTGATCATTCCATTTTTGTAAGTTTTTGATGAATTATTCAGTTATTCGGGATATAACATAGTAAAACCTACTATACAACATCCTGCTAATAATTTCACGGAAGCTCATTCTGTAGGAACAGATTTGGATATTCCTTGGAACTCATGCTCTCCCGACGTACACGTGGAGTTAGGTTAGCTGATGTGTGCTTACAATCGCTTCACTTGTCAGTGAGCACAATTTTGTATTTAAGGCCTCGAATTTTACATAGGAAAGAGTCAATTCCAGTGTTGGATTGAAACTGCGACACTTTGCTGTTAAAGGTCTAATGGACGTCTCGTCATCGAACTAAGAATGCGATTCCGTACGCCAGCAACCTTCGTAAAGGTAAAATTAACACCTGTACAAAACTCAACCTACCTTTCCAGTTCTTATGTGATAATGTAGTTTCAAACTTTTTTTATGTAGAGTAAACCTTATTTAGACCAGAGTTACATATTTACTATCCTACACCATACTCTCAGTCACCCTAGGAAAGTAACTCCTGACTTATCCCTTCTGTACCTCCCTTCCAGCCCCAGTAGATTACCCTCTTCTAAAGATGCCGAACGCCTGGTGAAGACATAAGTGACGTTTCAGGTGCGTCTCATTTGGCGCAGACGCAATGCTACTTCGCGATATGCTTGAACACGAGGTGCTGAAGATTCCTGAAGAGCGAGAACTTCTCACTTAGTGCATACATGGTCACGAGTGGATCCGTAAACTGAAATTCTCGTTTAAGATATCCAGAGCAGGGTCAGCTTGTGTACGATCAGCGGAATGTAACTGGTATTGAACTCAGTTCCATGGAACACTCCTTGGAACGCCTCCAGCAGCATAGTCATTTCCTTCTTCCTCTTCCTCTTCCTCCTCCTCCGCTTCCTCCTCCTCTTCTTCTTCCTCTTCTTCTTCAACACGGATTAAGCCATTTAGCCTATTATGGTTCCAAAGTCTTCTTCCCTCCACGTTTTCCTCTGTCGTCCTATGTTCGTTTGCCTTGTGCTTGATAGTTCCTTGCTATTTTGCAAATTGTATTTTCTTACATTCTAAATAAATGCTGTTTCCAATTGGTTCTGTATTCTATTATTGTTTTGCATAGTTCTTTTAATTTTTGTTCTACTTGATCGTTTTGCTTATGATCCAGTCTTCTACATTCAGCTATGGCTGTAAGGAATTTCATTTCTGCTGTTCGTATGTATATTTCTTGAATATTCTGCCATCATTATCCAAGTTTCTGAGCCGTGTGTTAAAATTGGGACAACCATCATTTTATATAGCTTTATTATGGAATTGTTCCTTGCTTTATTTTTTTAGGATTCCTTTTATTGTACCTGTTATGTAGTTAAAGTTATTTAATCTTTCTTCAATATATATTTATGTTTTGTATGTTATTTCTCATCCGAGAAAATTAAATTTTCAGACTTGTTCATTTATGTTATTCTCTAACATAACTGGATGGTGAAACGGTACATATTAGTATGTATGTTGTACATTAGGTTAGCACATAATTTGTATATAGATAAATATTTTAGGATAATAATTGTTTAAATATTGTTACTGATAAGCAGTTACACTTGGAAACTTGTAAAATGTAAATAGCGACCAAGCGGTCTTCAAACACCTCATTCAGGTATTGAAAGGAAACAAACAGGATGCGGGGCATTTGTCACCCCTCACTGCTCAGGTATTTCTAAGGGAGACATACTGACCGTAGCAAGGGGAGGTACCGTTATGAACAAAGTGGAGGACCACAAAAGGGTCGGGGCAGTGAACTCTGGGAGCAGAAAGACTCAACTACTTGAATGAGATGGGTGTAGCTGTGAGGGAGTTGGTATAAGATAAAGTGAATAAAGTCAATGTCCGAATGCTAAGAAACATTTATTAATCCACCTGCATAACCACCCCTGAAGAAGAGTCAGCAGCCGAGGGCAACGGAGGCGACATTTTGGCAGTACATATTCCTCCCTTCACAACACACAAAACTACCCGTTACAATGGACACCGATAAATGCCACTTATTTTGTTTTATTTGTACCCAGTAAAAGAGAAGTCAATACATTAATTTAAACCAGTGGTATATATCCGTATTTGGAACACAAGAAGGACAAGAACCTTACGTTCTTGTCTCTGACCATTTCCTACGGATCAATAGGAGTGTTTCATAGCGTGGATGTTTTGAATCAGATTCACACTCACTAAAAATCCCGAATATGAGACCAAAACTAACGAAGCTGGATGTTCCAGTTGGGCAGTGAGCAATCACGTATTGTCATTAAAGAGCTCGCGCGATATGAATCCTTCGAACTTAATGAGGGTAGTGAAACCGTAATTCCTTAGAAGCTCGCGAAATAAATCTAAATTAAGTCATGTTACAAATCTTAGAGGGAGCTTAGCGACTAATAAACTATGTCAGAAGATGGCTACCTGAAGCTGACAGAGTGGATGGCCCCACGGTAACGTCAGACGCTCGCAAAGTCCCCGGCGACCACCCACTATGATTATTTTTTCATGGTTTCCCCGAATCAGTAGGTAGCTTCTCTTCTGCCTAAACTTTCTTGTACATCGTTTCCTTCACCTTCATCATCGTCGTCGTAATCATCATCACTATCTGTTTCAGGACTGAAGTGTTCAGTGTATTCCAGCTGAAAGGCGAAAACTGCACTTTGTGAAGATTTCTCCCTAGTTTCGGTCGGACCAGCCCTTTGGGTGCTCACTGCGCAAGGGGACCCGTGGACTTTGGGGCATGTGGGCCGACTTCAGCATCATCGGTTGCGTTGAATTTGGCACGTCGTCTCACGGATCTGGTCACACTTCATCTCCCTTCCTCATCCCTCCCACCCAGGAGTCACATTGGAATCGTAAAGGACCCCTTTGGCACACGTGCAGTGTGTCACTTATTTCAGGGCGCCCTTTGTCATTTGTATATTTTCCTTTACCTTTTAACCAGAAGCACATTACTTCAAGAGGTTTCAATGAAATGCACTTATAGTAAATAGATGCATCCTACGTTAGTTATAGGTTCATCGCCCTATTTTTTTTTTTTTTTTTTAGCAAGAAGCATCACCACATTTCTAATTCATAACTCAGGATATACCAGCCATTATTGGTATAAACATGTCATATCTTCTTAATTCAGCTGTCCACTTTCCAGAGGTTGCTTCTGATTCAGTGACTGGTTCCATTATTGGTCTTCTGGTCCAACTTTTCACACTAGCATTCCAGTTTAGCGAGTCCTTCAATCGTTCCTACTTTCTTTGAGAGACCATTTATTCGTGTGGACCATCTCTTTTCCCCCATTCTTTGTACATGGCCTTACCACTGCAATATTCGAACTTCAGTTCTATTTATTACCGTATCTTCTGCTTCCATTCCTATTCTAATAACATCATTATTTATACGCGGCAGTCGAGATTCTCTCATACTTCTGTGTAACTCCCCATTTCAACTCTTACTTCCATCTATCATTCTGAATTCACTCTGGCCCACACAGAAGGATGCTCTCCACCATTTTTTCATAATGGTATTTTGGTTATCTTTGACACAGCTATTCTATGGAATAGAATTGAAGAACGTTGTTACTTTCCTAGTTTGTTTATATTGATTACTAAGCACCAGAAGTGTCCTTGATTGCAACTAAACATTTGAATCAGTAGAAGAATCTTAATCGTTATGTAATCCTCAACCACAGTTTTTACCTTCCCTCCAGCAGCAATACGTATACTGGGTCTTTAAAATATTCACTTTCAATCCATGCAAACTGTGTTCTGCATACTTTTGTGAAACAGATACTATCCCACTGGACTTGTCCTATTTTAGTAGGGAATAGCAAACAACCTTGGGTTATTAATATTGTAATTGATTCTCTGGGTCTTCCTTTAAGAGGAAACATATGGGATGTTTTTACAGTAAGAGTTGTCAACATTTTGCTGACCCTTGCCCTTGAAGCACCTGGTCATAGCTTCGTCTGCTGTTTTTTTTTTTTTTTTTTGGGGGGGGGGGGGATTCCGTTGGACCATCTCCGCTATCGTAGCGATTGCTTTAGTCGGTCTGAACAGGAACCCCAATAGGCAGTTCTCTATGTGCCTGACCCTCGGAACAAAGAGCACCGTCGTATATAAAGCAGCAAAGTTTCCCAACACCACAACATTTCATAAACATGGTAACAAGAAATACTTTACAGCTTGGACTCTATGATTAGCTCTGGTGTTAGGAATTCGTTGGTTGGAGTATCACTTACCTGTTACATAAAAACAATAACAATAATAATTATAACAATTCTGAACTAGAACTCTATTTCATACATTTGATTTGATTTCGTTTAAGGGCGCTCAACTTCTAGGTCATCAGCGCCCTTAAAGGATTCATGGCAATAGCCAGATATAAATTTCACTCAAAAAATAAAAATACTAGCAACACGAAAAGTTTACCAGTCAAAAGCAGTGGCAATAGCCAGATATGAAACAAGGTGATAAATATGTCCAAAAGCAGAAACAGATAACTAAAAAAATTTAAATCCTCAAATTGATATTACACTCCGCTAAAAAATTAAAAACTCTATCAACCGCTGTTTTGTCGTCCGCTAGAACTTCTGCAAGTCTGGCAGGGAGCTGCAGAGAATCCCGAAGGTGCGCTAGAGAGCAACACTCTAGCAACACGTGGCGAACTGACAAAAGGTTGTCACACAGCGGACATAGAGGCGCAGGGTCCCTTTTAAATAGGTAACCATGCGAAAAATTGCAGTGGCCTATTCTTAATCGAGCCAAACTAACCTCCTCGCGACGAGATGTGCGACAGGAAGTTACCCAGTTTATCGGAAGTTCTTTCACTTCTCTAAGCTTATTACCGCGGAGAGTTGACCACTCGTCGTGCCAGGACGACAGCACCGCTCTCCGCACTTCAAGCCTAGTCTTCCGAAGTAACACGTGAGATGGTAATACTGGGTTCTGTAGTTGCCGTCTTTGCTGCTAAATCTGCCATTTCATTCCCCGGCAAACCTAGGTGACCAGGAATCCATGCACACACCACGTCAACGCCAGAAGCGTGTAAAACATGGAGGGCAACTATTTCATACAGCTATATTAATGAAACAAGGCTAAATGGGCTGCCAAAATTGGCGAGAAAATTAATGATGAAGCTGAAAATTATTGGTGTGTTCAATGGTAATTCATTTTAATGTTAAACTGAAGATCATTTGATGTAATAGCCATCCCAAGTACTTAAAATAATTTGGTTTTGTTTTGTTTCCATATCATATGGAGGCATTCATGATTAACATATATGCATCCCTTTTACGCCAGGACTTACATTAAAATGGGGATGGATTATGTAGTGGTGTTTAGCTATTCTGGGAAAGACAAATCTAGTTTATTGTTCTGCTGGCTTGATACTAGCTTTTTTTCCAAGTTTCACTCTCCTTGGCTATCGTGGTCCATCTGCTGCCCAAGATCCTCCGGATTCTCTATATGCCGACGTTTCTCTAACTAATCCTGGCCAGTCTGATTATCTATTAGGATCAGTACATTAAGTAAATTTGCATTTGAGGAGATACGAGATGTCGATAACTATTACTGAAAATTACAATATCTTTATATAACTTTAAGGTCCTTCTTTGCCTCCTTACTGATGGTGAGCTTACCCCTAGTGCTAACTTTTAACAGCTGTTTTTGTGCTGAAACATGCAGACGTAAAGTAAGTGTTTCAGAAATACCTATGCTATCAAGAAGAATTCTCTAATCAGCAAATGCTATTTGGTTTAACACCTATCTTAATTTGGTTACCCTTTTAAAACTACTCATTTAAGAAACACTGATCTGTTACGTACTACGATTAACAAATTTTTGTTTAACACATAATTTTGTGAATATAGAAAATGTTCTTAGTCATATTTCTCGAATTTTAGTCCGGAATAATTATTAAGTATACAACAAAAACTACTCTAATGACTTAAACACTAATTTGAGGTCACTACATTTTCTGCTCACAGCTAAGGATAAAAACTTGAATTTTAAAGTTACGTGCATTTTATTACATAGCATACTGTAATGTAGATCCTAATATACTATACCATATCTCAGCCTAGTTCAGTCCTGCTGTAAACAACAAGGCGGAGCTGACTCGTGTTGACTCGCCACGTGTTAGACCTACAGGCACGCACATAAGTTTTGCAACACTAGCAGTATATAATTAGCAGCGCTAACTTCTAGACAATAAATAGAGTTGGGTTACACATTAATTTATTAAATCTATGAGTTGGAATATTAATAGAATCATGCAGTAACATAATGGTTACCTTTAATCGGATTCCTTCCTCTCTGTCCACTATAACTGATTTCCGCCTCGCTTTTGAAACTTCAATCCAATATCTATCAGCAAACGGTGGAGAGTACTTGGTGAAAAATTCGGCAAATCCGTGTCAGAATTTACCACATGCAAAATTTTGTTTAGAGTCGGCGGTTTATTTCTGAAAAAATAACCATGAACTTTACTGCGTATAGCACTTTTCGTAAAATCGTCGTATTTCTCAACGCGCTGTTTGCATTTACGTGATTTTTCCGGTGTTCTTAGAGTTCCGGATGCTTGCTGCTCCATTCTAACACTATGTACACTATTTGCGGAAACACCAAGGAGATTACCAGTTTCTTTCTCAATGTTTTTTATAGACGATTCCGGGTTATTTCTTTAAGTATTGCGAAACAATGCGCGATCATTCGCCTCTCACCACTTCTTAAAGGTTTGCCTCGATTGTGTTTCATTTCGGCTGAAGCATCAGTCTGCTCCATGATGAAAAGCTCACTGATTTTAAATTGCATATACATAAGTGTCCTTGGCCTTGTGAGGTTCGCGAGATGTACAGCTGGATTCAGCGTTCTTGGCCCATGAAGGAAATAAATGTAAAGCTTGAAAGCGAGTTACTAGCCAGGTGACTGCTGATAGCAAGCGAATTGGTGCGTAAGCGTCATATGCTACTCACATAACGTTCTACTTCGTAAAGTAGTATGTACCGTCCATGCAGAAAAAAATGTCTATACAATGTGCCTAGCTTAATTAGCTGTGCAAATGTGTTCGTATTAATACATGCATCACTGCAGATATTGTAAATTTGGTCGTTTTCCGTTTAACACCCAGTTCTCTCACTATTCTGTTTGGATAACTTGCTGCCCTGGAAATTAATGCCTTCTCTTAGAATTTTAAGTAATTTGGCTACTGTAGGAGCACTTCTTTTTTGCCCGCCTCCGTAGCGTGATGCCTCACGTTCAAGAGGTCGCGAGTTCGAATCTCGCTTAGGGTAAGTTATCCAGGTAAGGCTTTTTTTTTTTTTTTTTTTTTTTTTTTTTTTTTTCCCTTTCTTCCGAGGTTTCCCCTTATCCTGAGAAGACGAATGTCGGGTAACTTAAAGCTCCATGGGCCTCGGGCTCATTTGCGCATCATTTCACCCATCTCATTCATTCACCGTCTTATATGACATTACGTTGGAGCACGTTAATTAAAAAAAAAAAAAAAAAAAAAAAAAAAAAAAAAAAAAAAAAGAAAGAAAAGAAAAAAGCACATTTTTCCTAAACATAAGAATTATAAATCGTTCTTCTAACGACACATTTATCGAAGTCATCTAGATCCGTTACTCATTTCGGAACTTCTTTTGCCTGGAGTTCCAAAAGACATGTTCTGATTTTCATGTTGTTCGCGTTCTTGAACAATTCTTTTCACTGTTATTTCTGTCGCTCCTGTGGCATCTAATACGCGTTTTGGAGCTTTTTTGAAAAACTCTTGTGATGTAAGCAGTTCTTTGCTTTTAGTTTTATTCTTCATGTATGCCCATACATTTGAAACAATTTCGCTACTCGGTTTGTGTAATGTTTTGGACCCTAATTTAGAAAGCAATGGCAGCATACTTTATTTATGCTATGATAAATGTCTCATAAATTCACTATATTCATTCTTATCGCAAACATCTTAATATGTCTTTAATTACCGCACGCTGAACAAAAAATGAATTGTGAATTAGCAGGGACTGTTGAAATGCAGACATCACTATCTTCCCCCTCCCCGCCCCACTTGTTGTGCATGGTTTCATTATCAGAATTATATGAGATGACGAGAGATACAGAAAGTATAGGTTCGTCTACAGGACTTCCACTGAAGGTCAGGGGCCAAGAACTGTGAATCCAGCTGTACAGGAAATACAGTGTTAAATATCAGAAGCAACTCCACACTATAAACAAAAACATCTTAATCAGCATTCAACTCGATACAGACCTCGTTGCGAGAGAGTTGCCTGGTATAGGAATGCAAAAATATTATATAATAGCAGTGTCCTTTGGTAATAGTTAAGTAAAATGCAGCTTAATTTAACATAATACGTTAATAGTGTGTATAATTTCACCTGTCTTCTGTCTAATCTGTATATAGTATATCATTATGTATATATTCCCTTCAGAAGTCACGAGCCGAGAACACATCTATGTGGTATGTGAAGCAGAAAGATAAACTATTTACGTTTATAAGAATCGAAACATTTGCATACTTTTCTGTGTCCGAAATTAGCTCGCGCAGAGTAGTGATCGGAAAACTACTTACGTACAATACTGTACTTAAATGAGGGGTTTATCGTACGTATGCAAATAAAAGAAAACGCCCATTATCTTCGCCAAACCAATCAACAGCTTAACCGTTTTCTGTCCCAATATCTCTGTCTCTGTCTCTCTTCCCGCCCAGATGTTTACAACAGGATGGAACTAGGTTGAGACATATTATAGTACCAAATTAATTATATACTCTCACAAAATTATTCCTAATATTACCCTTAAAGGTATAAGAAAACATGTTCAAAATTTCAATTATATCAGGTTTACAATTATGTTAATTGCACTCATTAACATTTCTGTAATAAGTTGTAGATTTTCCTAACAAACTTTTCAAAGCAAATTCTAGATCGGAGATAGCCAAGCCATTTTTAATTTGGGTTAGTAAACTGATAGAAGACAAAGGTAGAACAAAACTGAAAAAAAATTCAATTATAGAGCCGGGATTGAACTACGGATATTCCGGTCTCCGTTCGGTTGCTCTAACTACGAGCAAATTCCACAACTGACTTTCCAAACCATGTGCTACACACGACTAAGGGTGAGGGAACAATTAATGTCCATAAACTGATGGAATATTTTGAAGGACCATCTAACTACATTCATATTAACTAATATGAACAATACCAAAGTGTTTTACACGTAGTATTAAAGTACTCAAGTAAGGATATCTATAGAATATATAAAACTAATGTTTTAAATGTTATTTGGTTATTTTGTAAGAAAGTTATATACCTGTCCATGTGTTTATAAAATACAACAAACACTAAACTACTTGTGCTGGAGGTTGTCATAAGATACAATACTCTAAATTAATTGAGTATAAATAAACATTATGCAGTAAAACCTGCCTAAGACATTTCCGTTTTCAGGGATTTCCGCCTTACAAAGGGTTATACATATTTTAGTAAAACAAAGCATAAAAACATAATCATATAGAATTAAACTGAAGAAATAATTTAAAATAAAATTCCGTAATTATAAAGTAGGTTCAATTGTATGCTTCGCTATATTTTCAACTTACATATCATACATAATTGCAGTTTCTCATTTCCCCCACATATTTATCAAAGTGCACTGTTATGGCTTCTTCACAAGAGAACGCTCTATGATCTACTTTGCATCCTGCATCAGCTCCAGGAGTTTTGGAACATTCTTGGAAGCTGCAAATACCTGAAGGTCACTAACAACAGATAATGCTTCTCGAAAAGTGCGTATTTTTGGCTCCCTTTCGTTGGCTTCATCGTCATCTATTCCTTCCATGACTTCACAACTGCTGTTTCCAGCAGCAATATCTGCTGCAGTTTGAATGTCTTCAGTCGCGGCAAGTTGGTTGTCAAAGTACGTAACTATATATTAAGCATAACGAAAGTCCGTCTTAGGTTATTTATACAAACGGTTCCGGAAAGAGTATAATCAATTATTGATCTTGTTCCTCTCCCTGGCCATGTATGCTTATGAATGACTTTATGTCGGAAGAGAGTATTCGTTATTTGTAAATTATTGTAATGTACAAAATTCCTTAAAGTTTTGCCATTCTCGTTCAAAGTTAATTCTCCATTATTACCTATCAATTTTCTCCATATCTGTTTGCCTACACGAGCATTAAAATCGCCTGCTATAGAAATAAAATCTGTTTTATTTGTTGAATTTAAATGTGCTTGTCATGATTCATAAAAGTCTAAGCTTTCTTCTTTCCTGCCCTCCTCGGGCGCATATGTACCAACTACAGTGAAGTGTCCTCTTGTCATTCTTGTTCTTATACTGATAATTTAATCATTCACAAAATTGTAACCATCTATTCCACTTTGCAGTGATCTTTTCTCTAGTATTGCTATTCCTGACGATGCTCTTACATTCTGAGGGACCCCACTATACAGTAATAAGCAATCTTTGTATTCCTTTGTTCCTTTCAGTTTCTTCTTTGTTTCTGTAAGTATGCCAATATCAATATTCATATTTCTCAATTCATGTTGTAATTATTCTTCTTTATTCGTCAGCCCTCTCACGTTCCAAGTAGCAAGTTTAAATTTTTCTATATATCTATCTCGTTTGTCCTTATGCCTAGCTATGGTCACTTGTTAGGTCAGATTAAAGAAAGATAGAGACAGCCGAAATGAAGTTCTGACGTTCAGTAGCAGGTTACACACTTTTAGATAAGAAACACAGCACGGAAATAAGGAAAGAGTTACAAATATACTACATAAAAGAACAGAATAAACCAAACAAGAACAAACTGGCTGGAACATATAGAAAGAATGCCAGAACACAGATTTCCACAGATGTTACTTCATTACCAATCAAAAGGTAGAAGAAGAGTAGGATGTCCACTCACCAGATGGAAAGATTCCATTTCTTGCTGTGGAAACAGGTCAAAGGCCTAAATCCATAAAGGCAGATGATGATGATGGTTCCCGAAACAACTATTCCGTTTCCGGTTTAAAGTGTTATTTAACATAGGAAATAGCGCCGTTCCAATATTTATTTTCCGGTTGTCCAGGTTTCCGGTATATGTCCGGTTTAGCCAGGTTTTACTATACTTATAATTAGTATATTATTCAAGCATATGTTAAACCTTTGAGGAAAGCTTATTGAAAGGCTCCTAAAATGAAACGCAACACTGTTTATGCAGCGGTTCATGAATGTTTCATGCGCTTGGACGCACAAAGAACCACTAATAGGTGCTTCTCAACAGCGGACGCAGCAGCTAAAATGTACGCATAATATTATCATTAATAGTTACTTAGCTATTTATGTTCGTGTATATAGCACAGCCTTATCATGGTAATGTAATATATCTGTATAACAAAAACGATCCGCAGTACCGTTTACACCCTTATTCCCTAGAACTATTCAATTTTGCATTTTAAACACCTCAGAAAAAGTTCCGTGAGATTGAGGTATGGAACAACAAGATATATTTAGTTATAACATGAAAATTTAAACGTTCCTGTTCTTTATCTGGTATTGTTTAGTTCCATATAACGTCTAGAATTAATCTTGAACGTGTTTACTTTTCTATCTACGTCATACTGGTCAAGATTACGTTTGCAGAAATAGTTACATGGTACACTTGTCTTTGTTTTGGATACAAAAAGCATACTGAATAGTCAAATGCTTACAAGCAATATGGTTGCCTTTAAAGGTGTTACTCTTTCAACAACATTGCGGGAAAAAAATACTAAATGGTGGCAGCACTTAGAAAGTTAGCCAAGTATTAAAAAAGCAAACTATATAAAATAAATGGTATGTTTCAAAGGTATCTACAATTTATGTCACACCAACGGCCTTGTCAATGAAGATGTGAGTGTTTAACGGCTCTAGGAACATTTCATTAAGAACGCCAACATAAGGTATTCTGACACATAAAAAGTTCATTTACCTTTTTTCTGTCACTTTATTTCTCTTAAAATTGAAACACAAAAACTAGTCTTCTTTTTTATCGTTAACACAGTCTGCAATTCTTTGTAAACTCACAACTCACAGCTGTTCTCTCCTCTCACAACCATAACATGTATTTGACGGTCTTTCACTTCTACTCTCTCTCTCTCTCTCTCTCTCTCTCTCTCTCTTACACACTACCTCCAACGATACACTCACATTCACTCAAAGACGCTTAACTAAAAACACCTTCACACAACAAACAACACCGACTCGACGATACTCAAACTCCACACACACACACACACACACACACACACACACACACACACACACACACACACACACACACACACACACACACAGACACACACACACACACAGACACACACACAGACACACACACAGACACACACACACAGACACACACACAGACACACACACACAGACACACACACACAGACACACACACAGACACACACACACAGACACACACACACAGACACACAGACACAGACACACACACAGACACACACAGACACACACAGACACACACAGACACAGACACAGACACACACACACACACACACACACACACACACGTAAAGCTAGCTACTAAGAACTGAGGATGTTAGCTGAGTTACTATAGCTGAGAATGACGTGGCACAGATTTTTCTCGAAATCCATCTTTTTGTAAACAATCTCGGTCCGCAAACAGTTTCTCGAACAGCGCAGAATCACCTTCTTCTGTCACATCAATGTATGTGCAAGGTATTTACAAGCATTGGTGTGAGGCAGCTTGCTCTTGAGCGTCTCTTTGACGTGCAGCTGCCACCTTGTGGAAATTTCGTCACATTTACCCATAATGCCAGTTTTAACGCATGAACTGAAGAGGTATGATCATTGTCAGCGATGTTCAACCTGTCTCTTTGCAGACACTTTCGTAATTATGAGCTACAACGGGGCTCCTATTTAGGTGAGAGGGTTGGTCAGGTGGTGCCTGATGCGTGTAGAATCACAGTCAGTATTCAGTGACGGACACAAATAAGCCATTCCGTGTCAGTTTCTAAGTCATTCTTTGAATGTCCTCACAAGACCCCTTCATTCACATGACCTATGCATAAGTTGTAAACAATAAGACACACTAAGTCTTACTAGATTATAAAACATGGATCTCTTTAAAACACAATGTATGTGAGATAATTTTTTCTTTTGAATAAACCACTTTCGTAATATTCTTCATTATTTGTTTAAATTTACCAATACCTATAGTTTTCTCAAATAGACATATGATATTCGGTTTTTTATCTCTTGGCCTTGCAGAATTCAAAGACATCATATAACAACCAGTTCTTACTCATTTTATTTGACTATCCCTTAAAGCCTACTGTCCCATATGCACCTATAGGAAAATTAGACTAAGATAATTTCTAAAAAAAATTATCTCTAAAGAGGGAAATACACATTTGCAGGAATAGTTCGTACAAGAATGAGTATAGCTCTATATCTTTGCGAACAGTTTTTCTTCAATTTGAACTATTATTTTTAAAATCGATATCACAATATGTTACGCGACGATGACGGTGTATGTTCTAAGTGTATGGTGTTCGGCTTTACCGTCAAATATTGATAGATTTCTTACACGTAAGCAGTACCAAACAAGTCACTAATGAGGAGATGTTTATTGCATAAGATTTGAAACGCTACGTACATACATATAATCAAACCGCCACTGTAACACAATGCACGGCGGAGTGTTGAGGAGTGGCACATTCCTTATAAGGTGGGATGAGGTAAGTTCAACCTCCCCTCTTTAGCAAACTTTGGACAGCGCTGACCGTGATTCTATGAATTAACACCTAATTGCTAGAAAACACTACTGGAAAAGTGAAAACGAAGGGCAGTACGAGAATGTTTAAGCTTATATATAACGATGCATAAGTGCATAACAATGTAAGAAAAGTGGTACCTTATTGATTTCCAGACTACTAAAGGTGTCGGGGAAAGGAGTAACTGTAAATAAAGGTTGTGTGTGGTAGGTTCTGACCCAAGCTGTCACGAATACACTGTAGCACAATACATCAGTGTCACATATTTCAGACTGTATCAAAACATGCGACGGCACTTACCTTACAGAGGGCTATGTTTTCATAACGTCCGCAACAACGACTTTGTTAATTTTTTACTGCGGCCATGTTATCCGAGCCGAGACGTGGCTTGCATTAAGCACAGAGACCTTTAATTGTTTTACTTAATCAAGCTGCAGCTCCTGCGCACATAAAAAATTCACAAGGGTTGAAACAGTTTGGACCCACCATGATATACGGTAGCGTTTTCACTGACGATGTTTTAATTAAACACCGACGAAGTTACAGAATGATTAACAGCTGAGTTACGCAGTTTTAATAAAGCGTTTTTGTCACAGAATAAATGATTTGGTCATTAAGAACCTGCAATTAACTACAGAAATTTGCATTAAACATAATTAGGTACAACATAGCTACCGATAACAGCAGAGTTGTTTGCCAACGATTGTCATAAAAACCTGCAATTTTTGTTGAAAATACCGCGGGTCATGAGAATGCTGGCAGTGCGGTATTGGATATACTTCTACTTATCCTAGTGATATATGGATTAATATACTGCATTAATACACCAGCGCAAATTGCCGCTCTTCTCGAGTTATCTCAGTAACTCCTGTAGATGAATTGTTGTTTTCAACGAATCTGTGCCAGCATTTGGGAGGCACCGGATTCAAATCCCGCGCAAAGCCTTCGTGAGCTGCACAACCACCATCCAGGACGCCATCCATGTTTTATACGGCGTTAGCGTGGTATATTCATGAATTCCTGGTCACGTACGTCTGCCGGGGAATGAAATATCAGATTTGGCAGCAAAGGTGGCAACCACAGAACCCAGTATTACACTCTCATATTACTTCGGAAGATGTTTAGGCTAGAACTGTGGAGAGCGGTGCTGTGGTGGATTGGTCAGTCCTCCGCGGTAATAAGCTTAGAGAAATGGAAGAACTTCCGACAAATTAGGTAACCTCCTCTCGCATATCTCGTCGCGAGATGATTTTGGTTCGGTTACGAATTGGCCACTACAATTTATTGCACACTTACCTTTTTAAATGGGACACTGTTCCCCTTTGTCCGCTGTATAACCGTCTATCGGTCCGTTACGTGCTGCGTTTCCCTAGCGCACCTTCCAGACACTGTACAATTCCCTGGCATACTTGCAGACGTCTTCACGGACAATAAACAAGCGGTCGAAATAGTTTTGAAGTTCTTAGCAAAGGCAAAATTGAACTTGAGGTTATAGAACTTAGATATAAAAATTCACACTTCGAGTATTTTATACTTGCGTTTTAAGTATAGCTTTTGCCTATTTGGTTTTGGTACGTCTTATGTATGTTTATCTTTTTCACTAAAGCGTTTATTTCATAGTGAGATTTTCTCTGACTTTTGCCATGATCCTGTTGAAAGGGCGCTGATGACCTCGTAGTTGACCGTCCTTAAACCTTAAGCCCCGCTCTTCAAATCCCATGGTTTGCCCAATCCGATTGTTTATTTTTCGTGATTTCCCTGACACCAAGGTAAATTACCGGATGGGATATTTAATATCATGATTCAAAGTTGCAATTTAAGTCTAAAGCAATAACATAAATGAAAAATAGTAATGGTGGATACTGTGCCATCTATCCACAGGTAGTATAAGAAGATGGACTGGAAAAAACCCTAATGCCATCTGCTGTTACAGAGGCAGAGGTACAGGTATAGTTGCCCTACATTGCTCCCTCTATGGACACGTGAGGAAGCAGAATGGTACGGTATAAGCATGAGATGTGGAAGGTTAACTGTCCGTTCTACGAATATCTCCTAGTAGATACGGCTCGATATGACTACGTAGTTACAGCGACCTAAAGCAAATAGAGAAAGGAAAGTAAAAGAAAATAAAAAATCTTGTGTTTCCCCCTCAGATAACATTCTCTACTCTTCTTCTAAGTAGTTTTATAAACTCTTATTTCTCTATCTTCTTCATGTTAGTCGAGATAAGCATTAGCAGAAATTATCTTATTTCTGATTTTCTTATAGGTGCAAGGGGGACAAGGAATACAGCAAGCTTTGTGCGATAGTCAATTCCTTTGAAAGTTTGAAATTTCGTTCAGTTTGCACGGTCAAGAGAAAAAGTGAAAAACGACCTACCATTTGAGAAAAGTTTAAGTACTGCTAAACTCCCACAAACAGTAACGAATATTTCCAAAATGGCTCATTCCAAAAAGATGCATTTGGATATAACTTGTATTTTAACGAGATCTACGTTTTTATATAGTAACATTTGGTCTATTTTAGGGTTTACCAGCTACGCAAAAATCGCCAAGGGTAAACAGGACTACATAGGCTATAGCCGGAAAATTCAAAATACACATTTTATTTGCGATACAAATATCTTAAACATATAACATTTTAATCAAAATTGTTAGCCATTTCTGAGAAAACCAAAATTTTCGAAACATTCAGTGTATAGGGTAGTATAGGGTGAAAGAATTTTCTATAAAATCTTTGTGTCGTGTCCTTGATAGATATTAAGCTCAAATAACAACTTTGGTTTTTAATCGAATTTTAGATTTTGAGTTATGCTGTTCACAGCCAGACACACACACACATCGTGGTAAAGAAAGTAAGTACCACTGAAACTAGTTTTCACGTGAGCTCATTTCTCTATAAAATCCATCAGTCTGAGTGGCTCAGTTGGTTAGGCCCTGATCTACTAAAACCGAAGTTTCTAGTTCAAATGCAACCCAGAAATGGTGTTTAAGTATATTTAAAAGCGACAGACTCATGTCAGAACATGTGCTAGCATGTAAAATAACTCCTGCGGGACAAAATTCCGGCAATTGACAGCTTCGTCAATAATCAAGTATTTATTTTATTTCTATAAAATCCCTGATGGCAGTAGTAAAGTCATGAAGGCACAACCAGTTGGGACTGGAAGTTGCTGAAAGTTTACCACGTTTGTGTAATAAATTTCACTTCAAGAGGAATAAAGAAGACTGAATTAAAACGGACAAATAGATATACCGTGTAGATAGTGTACTTTCTATGCATGGAAAGGTTCTTATTTAAAACCCAGGCGTCTCTGTTCTTTCCCTGTAAAGTTTTACTATACCTTTATATCAGGGTAATTCATCTTGCTGCATATTTTCCTTATTCACCATTCCTTCCAATGGCTTTTTCCATTTATAGTCTTATCAGTTGTAGCGTTCTTCTGCGCCTTCTCTTTCTAAAACATTATTTATTTTGTAACTCCATCTTATGTGCTGTGTATCCTTGTGCTCGTACATTTCTAGCGCCTCCAATTCGTCTTTACCTGCTATCTAGTCCGTTGAGAATCTATAGATGTAATTTTTTATCGTCTATGAAATGCAGGAGTGCCATAACTGTGGGATCTTTATGCAAGTTTAATTATAAAAAAGATTAATTCTTTGTAAATAAACCCATTTTTTCAAGACTGATGTTGAGAGCACGGCATTTTTTCATTGATTGAATTTTAATACATAGTGTAGTGAGTAAGTGTTCAGAACAATTAATCTTCCTTTTCTCAGTATTTTAAATATAATTGTGTCCCGGGAGGGAGTGATAGAATAAGAACATCTATGGGTGAGTAGCGCAAGCCAGTGTGAGGGTCCCTAACGTGTGCTGGAGATTCATCCCGACACCACTCTTCGCGAAGAAGTCACCAACTCCATGGGTTTTGACAGGAGTCCACCCCAGAAGGTCAGACGACTACATCTGTCGGAAACAGCAGTTACAGTGTACAAAGTTCTCACAGAGCAGTGCCAACTCGTCCATCACCAACGCTTCCAACCTTGAAATACTGGATTGAAATGAAAGTGAAGTGAAATGGAAGGACGGATAATTTGGGGGATGTCAGCATTTACGTGAAGTGGGTAAATATTAGAGAAGTCCATGAAACTACAAGGTCACCTTGGAATTCGAACCCACAAGCTTCCAAATGTTCCATCTCGGTCGGTAAAGTATTTGTTATAACACAAATTCACCTTTTTCTCAACATTCTCCAGCATTTTATAAAATCTGAACAACTGTGTCAAAAATAAATTGTCCTGCAAATGTTTAGTATGTCAAAATTGATTCCTTTCTGGTTATCTACCAGCGGTAGTCGACTGAATCTGATGTTCATAGAAACTGCTACATGGCGTGGCCATCACACTCCCACCACTAGCCCTTTCATGTTAGTGTATCATATCTTATCCCATCATTTCATAAATTCAAAATGCACCTACTACTTTCTCGAAGCGTAAATGTTTTAAACTGTTGTTTTCATCCCAATGGAAGGAGACGCCTACCTCTTATTTCAATCCTCTTTAAGTGTTGCCTTGTGGCCAAAAAGTTGTATTTTCAAAGATGTTAGGAAAATTCAAAACTTTGGTTGAAAAGACTATGCGAATCTTCAACTACTATTACTATGGTGCTATGTCTATTTAAAGACAGCGATATTGAATATCGACTCTTATGCCAGGTTCAGGGTGACGTTTTATTACCGTATCATTTTCTACCACCTACTCACTAATATTGGTTATAAGTGGAGAAGTTTAAGAACGATATAAGGAAGGGAGAAAATTATTATAAGTAAGATCTCATCTGCCTCAAAGCTATATTATGGGTGCTAACAATGCTTGTTAATAGGGGCTCAACATTATTGTATTTCTTTATTGCAGATTGTTACTGATGGTTGCTTTACAATTTCCATGAAGTCGATTGTGACAAATACTGTTCTTATATATTGACTTACTTCCTACATATTTTACAATTGCGGCATTTTTGTGGGAGATGCTTCATTAACATATTGTATAGTTTAAACCAGGTCTACACACACACACGCGCGCGCACATTGTACTCGTGTATATATGTACATAGACAGGTATCCCTGTGAAAGACGGGGAACTGACACATTAAAACAATAACACAACATCACAACACACAACACTACACGGCGTCAACAAAAATACGAAACAAAAACAAAAAATATGCACATACGCCGGAAGGATTCCTCAAACAACAAATTAAAAAACACACACTTGGCTGAGGAGGGATCTCCCTAAACAGCCCGAGCATGTTATGAACATGCCCAAATAAACATTTTTACTTACTCCCAAAAACACCGACAACGGCTGGTATGTTGTGCAGGAGGGTAAACTGATCGGTTTTGAAACAGGGCCCGTTGTCCGGAAATGCACGGTTTGGACGCTGTAGCGCATCGAAGTTCAGACATTTCGTCAAAAAATCCAACATCGAGCTGTCTAAATTACAAACGGGCTTCGAACTGTGTACCTCGTACAACATTACAGAGCCTATATCGGTGGTAGTATGCCAGATGCATATGACCCAATACGTGCGGTTGTCTTTGAAGATTTTCAATCACTCCGTGGACTCGAGCCATAAGGTCCTCCGCTGACCTTATAGAACTCTTCATACAACTTCACAGAAAGTAGTCGTGAGGTGTCAGATCTGATGACCGTGCTGGCCATGGAACTGGTCCACCTCTGCCAAACCATCGATTTGAATATGTGACGCTGAAGTGATTCCGCACATTTACAGCAAAGTGTGCTGGAGGTCATGTCGGCCATTTCCGCAGCTGTGTACTGGTTAGTGTCGCACTGCTGTTAAGAACGTTACTGTACTAGAGACTACATAAGTAACGCAGAGGACTGGCACCAAGGACTTTGTGGAGGAATTTAGCGCATGCGCAGGGATATTGTTATGCTAAGGTCATTTATCCGAGTACACAGATGGCTATCGGGTTGTATAACTTCCATATTAAAATACCACAATGAATGTTAGAAAATTTTCACCAACTTTCGTTCTCAAACTTCTACGTTCTCCAGCATCCAAACCATACATTTCCAGACAGGGGTTCCTGACTGAAAGTCAAACAGTTTGCCATCCCGCACAATATACTAAGCGTTGTCGGTGTTTTTTGGGACACCCAGTATGTAAATGAATGTTTGTCCCCTATGCGTTCCTAAACCACTTGACTAATCACAGCGATATATGACACATACATCTACTTTTATGCCATTCATTTTAGTATGCTACATATCACATTCGCATGGTTTTCTCCACTTGCTTATCTTTTACATAGCACATACACATGTTCTTCTCTAATCGCCCTTCAACATACAATTCATACAATGATTGAAATAGAAATGCAGCATATTACATTTATGCTGTTTTCTGTACCAATTTTTCTTTTACCTAACACATTCACGTGCACCCTACTCGCTCTTCAACATACAGCTCATACAACTTTCTATATGACTGAAGCACAAATGCAATGCATTACATATACATAGTTTTCTCTGTTCGATTTTCTCTAACGTAACGCGTTCAGATATCCCTCTCTAGTCGCCCTTCAACATACGAGCCCCTCAACATACAATTCATAATATGTTCTGTGAATGAACAAAAACGTGTATTATGTTCACACGGTTTTCTCTACTCGTTGCTTTACGAAACAATGACATATGTTTCTGTAATAGTCATTCAACACGCAATTCATTCAATTTTGTATATGCATGCAATTGAAATTCAACGTATTATATTCACACGGCTTTCTTTACTCATTTTTATTCTTGCAGTATTTGTACCTGTGATTGTTTAACAGTGTGTTTCCATGGTGTCTTCCCTGTGTTTTTAATTATTTGTTTTGTTCAGTTTTTCCTATGAGTTTAACTCTTTGTTTAGCGTATTAAGTAATGTTTTTTTAATGTCTCCAAACAAACACAAGGTCAGTATGCAAGTGCAGCCTAAGTCTACAAGTTGGAGGGATAAAGTGTTATACCACGGGAAACACCGTGTATTTCAGTCAATATTTAATAAATTAAAGTTTAACTTTTCGTAACAATGTCAACTCTTTTCCTCAGATACTAGTCCGCCACTGTCGCCCTCCCTAGAGAAGAAACCGATGAAAGTCTTTCAAAGTTTATCTTCAAGACACTGATGCAGGTGGAGGGGTCCTTGTACAATAAATAGCGGAGAAGTTGGTATTATGGGACAGGGTTGGATAATGGGACATTTCAGTTTTTCTGAACTTGCTATCACAATCTCATGGTGACATTGCTAGACCACTCCAGAAGCCTCCAAACATGCAGGCAATGTGACTAGTCAGTAAGCTGAGAACTGTGGTTGCCGGATGACATTGTTACTTTTTGTAGCGTGAAAACTTTGAACCGAGGACGACTTACGCTACTGTGTAAACTCCAGGTAGCGCGAAACGGCTTATTTTGCACGTTTAATTAGCCTACAAATGAATCTTTAAATATTTATTGCACACACCTAGTTAGTTAATGTATGAGAGTAATATTGAACGGAATGTGCTGTAAACTAAATGGTGGTAATAAGGGACAATTAGAACTGAAGTGAGAATCCTCAGAAAGAATGACAAAACCCCTATATATGAGTCCCTAAAGACAATTTTCCCGCAGTTTCAGACGAATTCCACCATCAACAAGTAAACTACCATCTCACTCAAAATCTTTAAGAAATGACACGAAGAAAACCAAAAGGAATAGGAGCTTTAGAGCCAAACAAGACACATTCAGACAAGCATCTTCGGATTCAGATGATACTGATATCTTCACCTCATCAGGTGAATTAGAATTATTAACCCCACCTAATGATTACACATCTGAGGAGAAGGAGGAGAACGAGGAGGAGGGGAATTTTGAATACATTTTTTGTGATGGTAAATTCAGGAACTCGTGATCTGGAGAATTGTGGATCAAGTGTGACAACTGCAGCAAACTGTTGTGCTCCTTAGAAGTTCTTGTAAGTCTAAACCTTTTTGAATTCCATTGAAAAGACCGAGAAAGCAATTTGAATTTCCTTATTTGTTGGAGAAACGTTTTGCTGTATTGAAATTCAAGTTTGTTGTGTTCCTCCTCTTTATAAGTTTGAAAGTACAAGTTTGTGTTGCACTTTTGATGACTGTTGGTGCATTTGAATCCCTCTTCCATATTAGGAAACACTCAAATTTAAAGATCGCCAAAGTGATACAATTTTCCTTTTTTCTTTCTATTTTTGAAACATTTGTGTTAATGTAATTTACGCAATTTCCGCCATTCTGCACTGTAGATAATGCGGAGAAATTGTCTATGGTAGGATATGAAAACATATTCATGGACAAGCCAACTGTCCCATAATACCACCTTTTCCTCTACCTTGCAAGCTGTATTGCCAATGCTTCGTATCGGCAAGGTCACCCATGACAGAGGTTGCGACTTGTCACAGAAAAAAGAGGCTTACCATCAGAAAGCTAACCCCGAGGGAGTCCCAGATGGAAACATCTTAATCGAGCTCCCAGTAAGACCCTTGCGTATTGGGTCAATGGTTCATTTGAAGCCAAGGTGCGCGAAGGCTGCATGCCACAGAGTGATAAACGATCTAAGATCTCTGAAGGGAACTGAGCGAAACGCTACACCCTTACGCTCCCATGTAGGGACATCCATGGGTGAGCACATGGTATTCCGTATACTAGCTGGACCTCAAAGGAAACACAAGATAACAAAATATTAAAAGAATAGGAGAGAGGAAAGCCTGGAATGTGGAGATCAAAAGACAAAGTTGGAGATAGAGGAAGAATCACGTCATTAACCGCCACCGCCACCGCCGCCGCCGCCGCCGCCACCGCCACCGTCGCCGCCACCGCCACCGCCACCGCCACCGCCACGTTATTTGTATCAGATAGCCTCTCTTTTCAATTGGTTTAGTTTTCTACAAGCTGCGTTTTGCCTTGTGGCTATAACGTATGATATTCAATCTTAGAAATACTGAGTATTCATATACACATGCTTGTGATAAGAGCAGAGAGACTGTGGCATTTTATATAAATATCTTATTGTGAAACGCCACCAACAGGTCATAAAGCTTGTTAATAGTGATTCAAAGAGAAATTCCTTATCTCACATCGGTCCGTTACCATGTTCCTCTGAAGACCAAATAGTCCCTTACCTATAACTACGGCAGTTCGTTGGATTGATCACAAGAAATCTCTACAAATTTACCACAAGTTGCGCTTCTATTGGCATCAAATGAGAAGAAAGGTGTTTCACTCAAATAAAATCACTACATTTAAAGTAAACCCCAGCGCAACAGCCCATAAGGCGCCAATGCTTACCACGCAGCCACTGCGTCCTACTGCTCTGCCCATTACAGGCGTCTTTGGTGGGGTACAGTACTGGAGGGTGGGACGTGGTCAGCGTCCCGAGCCCTCCCAGCCAGTTATGCGGCCTTCTCGACCTGGGACCACTACTTCTCCATCAAGTAGCTCCTCAATTGCCCCCCGGGACCTAACCTATGATGTATGCACTGTGTGCCAGACCTCCCAGCGAGGGAAAAGTACCCATGCTGGTATCGGGATTAAACCCGGGTCCTACCGGTCAGAGGCAAGCGCGCTATCACTATATTTAAACCCGATATAAAAGTACGTCTCAACATGCACCAGTTATAAAGCACTATTACATATGCTAAACCCGCTACAGCTCTTGCTAAATACAGTATCTACTCATAATTTCAAATCAGATAATTGGTATAAACATCTTTTGTAGCGTTAACCTCTTCCAAGATACTCTATATAATAGGTTAGAATTCCCAAATACGCTATTTTTTCAACTCTAAACCCACTTTTTTTTTCCTCTCATGGCCATTCAAAAAACGCAACTTCATTTATATCGTAACGCGTTGTTAAACATTTAACTACTACTCCAGTTTACTGCAGTTCATTATTCCCTTCGAAACTAAAAGATAAGTAAAACAATTATTTGCTGTTTATCTTGATTACATAGCAAATGGCACTTTTTAATTAACTTGCTCCAACGTAGTGTCATATCGGACGCTGAATGAATGAAATGGGTGAAATTATGCTCAAATTGAGCCCGAAGTCCATAGAGCGTTAAGTTACCCGCTTTCCGTCTTCTCAGGATAAGGGACAAAACCTTAGCCGGACAACTCACCCTAAGCAAGATCCGAACTCGCGAACTCTTGGACATGTGGCAGACACACCACGCTACAGAAGGGGGCTGGGAGATAGCTCATTATGCTATTGGAGAAATCATATCTTGAAGAATTCTTTGCGAGTATATGGCTGAAAACGAAAAGTCAGTTAAGTATCCAGTTTTCTATATAAATTGAGCATCTTTGAAGGATGCGACACAAAGATTTTCAAGAATATCCCCTAAACTTGACCGGGGAACTTAACGAAAACGTTTCGTTTATAAACAATGGTTTTAAAGGTTTTCATTGAAATTGGTTACAAATGAAATGGATGTCTTTAATTTTCTTCTAATGACCTCTGAAGCGCTCTTCATTCTGAATCAGTTTTGTATAATTAGTAGTCCTTAAAAAGGAAAAAAATCTTTTTACACAAAAAATGTATATATCGTTAGGGTACATAATTTATATTACAAAAACTGTTTTTATAGAGTTAACTATTTCCGAGATATAAGGTAAAAAAAAAGACAACGCTTATAATGTTGTGCGGCATAAGAAACTAATCGATTTTCAAATAGGAATCCCTGTCCCAAAATGCACGGTATGGACGCTTGAAGGCGTCCAACTGTGAGAACGAACGGCTCTAACAATTTGTTAACATTCGTTTTCGTATCTTAATACGGAAGGTATGCAACCTTTAGTCATCTGTGTACTGAGAGAATGACCTGAGCATAGTAACATTTCTGCACATGCGTTAAATTCCTCCATAGAGTCCTTGGTGCACATCCTACTACGTTACTTGTGCAGTTTCCAGTACAATAACGTGTTAACAGCAGTGCAACACATACCAGTGCACACTGAAATGGCCAAAATGAGCTCCAGCACACTTTGATGTAGATGTTGGAAATCTCCTCAACGTCGCATGTTTATATCAATCGATTGGTAGAGGTAGATCAATCCCATGGCCAGCAGGATCGCCAGATCTGACGCCTCTCAACTATTTCTGTGAAAGGTGTGGTGTATGGCACTCCTATAACGCCAGCGAAGGACCTTAGGGCTCGAGACTGCGAAGTGATTGAAAATCTTCAAAAACAACCGCACGTATTGGTTCATGATATATATGGCCATTCAAGTAAAATTACATTTCACATACATAGCATAGCGAGCAACTCTCAAGGGATTTGGCTATTGCTTAAAGGTTACTGTATTCCCATATTCCCCTTGGACTTACAAGAAAATTAGCAATAGTTTATGCAAATTTTTATCTCCATTGGTATGAAGTAGATAGAGGTATAATCGTTCGTAGAAATAGTTTGTACAAGAGTAGAGAGTGAGTGCAACACATAGAATTTTATTTTCAGCTGCAGAGTATAGTGGGTAACTAAGTAACGGGAAGGCTAAGCAAAGAGTGTGGAATCTAAGGAATCTGCAACTACCTGTAGCTTGTAATCCATAGCGATGGCTAACCTTGTCTCTTAGGAGACGCTTACGTAATTAGCTGCTATTTTCCACCTCACTCCTTCAACGGGGGTGAATGAGTTCTTGCCTGTGACGTGTAGAAACACAGACAGTGAGTATCCCGTGACGGTTACAAACAGGCGATTCCATGGCAGTTTCTAAATCATACCTTGAATTTTCTGGGAATGTGCTCAGAAGCATTCCGGATGACTTTGGCAAAAAGGGTAAACAGTAGAAGAAAGACGGAGGCTTACTAAATTAAAAATGTGAATCTCGATAAAACACAATTTAGGTAAAATACTTCGTTTTTCTTCTGAGTGAACCATTTCCGAGATATTCTTTATTATTTTTTCTTGAATTTGCCAATACGTATGATATTCGTTTTTTTCTAACCCTTGGCCATGTACAGAGTCCGGAATTTGAAAGGGATCGCACAGCAACCAGCTCTTAAAGCATTTCACTACCGTTTAAAGCCTACTGTATTCTCATATTCTCCTTGTAGCTACAAGAAAATTCGTAATAAGGTAATTTCTGAAAACGTTTATGCCTATTAAAATGTAGTAGATAGAGAAATAAGTATATACAAGAACTCTGTGTGTGTGTGTGCGCGTGCGTGCGTGCGTGCGTGTGTGTGTGTGTGTGTGTGTGTGTGTGTGTGTGTGTGTGTGTGTGTGTGTGGTCTTCGACTTTGTCACCCAATAAACGTAATCAGTACCAAAGAAATCAAATGGCATCTATGGTTTTAAAAGCGACATTCATTTAAAGTCACTAAGACCGCCGGAAGCTATAGTTATTGAAAATTTACAATGCAAAGGTCAAGGAAAATGTATGATAAAACAATGGGCAATATACAGACTTAATAGAACTATACACATGTCGTTCTCAGAAAATGTAATATTCAGTAAACTTCGAAACATAATCCATGGGGAAGAAATTCTGAACTATTCGATATTGAGCAAACTTAACGTTAAGCAAGGAAGCGACATAACCAAGTAGTCAAAGCGGTATATCCCAGGTATGTCCAACATTCTCTCGTTGGAGAACCTTACGCAATGAGCGGCAGTAACCCACTCCGCTCCTCAGTTGGAGGGAGAGACAGTCACTATCCAGTGACGGCCACAAGCAAGCGATCCCATGGAACTTTCTAAGTCATACATGGTAAGCTGTAAGAGATAGACAAAAACTTACTAAATAAAGAAATGTGGGTCTCTTTAAAACACAGTTTATGCCAAATGCTTCTATTTTTCTTTTGAGTGGACCATTTTCAAGATATTTTTATTTCTTTGAATTTGGCAATAGTTATGCTTATTTTAAAACAGAAATATGGTATTCACTTTTTCATTATTTGGCCTTGCAGAGAGAACGAATATGTACACAAATGCGAGAGGTGATAAACTTAGCTGCATGTTGGAATATCGAATTGTGTAAACCACATTGCTACACGACGTGGAGCTTAAAAATATCCTACACTCCTAATGCACTCAATAATTTTTTCCATGGCTGTACAAGAGTGAGTAGGAAAGGTCATGCGAGTGTAGCACATGAGATTTTTATAGGGTATATTCATGCAAGAATGTAAGTTACTAAGGTTATTAACTTTTAAACTGGCTTTCATATATTATTAAAATGTTAACTTAAGCATTTTAATTATAGTCGAACAAACAGGGTCCTTTTGCTTATAATGAAACTCACGCCGTAATTACCACCATTATACAGTCTGTTTGAAATGTGTTATTTTTATGAACAGGGTGTGTAATGGCCATTTATGTATATTGTATGTAAACGGTATTCCCTACTATGCTTAGTGTTGTTCTTGTATTCCCCGGGATTCACAAGTCACATAATGATATTGTATTATGTTTTCATCAAGTTTCACAATAACGCTGCAGCGATTATAACAGTAACCTGAGTAGGGCAACATATCACCGTTCTCAAGTGTTTACCTCTGCAACTTCATAGACGAGAGTAACATAGGTAGCTCGAAAACTCCTGAATATGCAGAAAGCCGCGGAGTTGCGCTAGAACTTAAGAGCGACTTGAAAATCTAAGAATTTCACCAATTTCTGGTATTGCTTTTCCCCCATTGGGATCAGCATTCACACAAGCAAATGTATATGGACAGAGGGCCTTGGAATTGTACAAGTTTTCCTTGAATTATACTCTGAATATTTGAGCTTAAAATAGTGTATTTTCTCTCTGATTTTATATATAACGTTATAATAATGAAGTAATAAGTATACTTTGTTAGTGAAAGTGTTAGCAGTTTGACTGCTTTTGTGCAATTGTGGTTTTGTACCATTTAAATATTGACTGTGACTGTTACTATCGTGTGTTGGTTAAACACGGCAAGTTTTACTGTATTTCAACTATTTCACTTCGGATATATAACTTAATACTTTTAAGATCCGAAAGGTTACATAAGAAATAAAGACATAATATGAAAACCATGGAGGACATTGATAAGAAGACTGAAAGTGCTTTAATTGATTTACTTGAGGTTGCTGAAAAAAGTGGCAACATCAGAAACGATTTCAAGAAGAAAATAATTAAATCGGTAAGTGATTTAAGGAAAGCAATTAATACTTTAAAAAAGGATGTAGAAACTAAAGAAAAAGTGATTAAGGAACTTCAAGCTGCGGTTAAGAAGCAAGAAGGAAGTGAAATGGCCTTATCATATAGAAAAATGGAAAGGGAGAAAGCTGCGCCATCTTTTGATCGGAAGCCAAGTTACGCTGATGCTAGTCGGAAAATTCCACATGAAAACATCGAAAAGAGATACAAACTTATTCTAAAATCCAAAATGAATGAATCAGCGGAAGCTATGAAGGTAATATTGAAAAATAAGGTTAATCCAACACAACTGAAGGTGGGAATAAGCTCACTAAAGGCTCTAAGGGATGGAAGATTGATTGTGGAATCTGAATCAAAGAGTGAAATAAATATTCTAG
Organism: Tenodera sinensis; assembly: GCA_030765045.1. NCBI lineage: Eukaryota > Metazoa > Arthropoda > Insecta > Mantodea > Mantidae > Tenodera > Tenodera sinensis. Next base: position 42,333,971 of record CM060966.1, on the reverse strand, counting down.
GAGAAAAGATTCAAGAACAGTGTAGCCAACAGGTAGAAGTAAAGGTTCCTGAACTTCGAAAGCCATATGTAATTATTTACAATGTACCAGAAGAAATAACACCACAAAATGCAACTGAAACAATAATATCACAAAACGGAGAGCTTAATCTATGTGAGCAGTCAATAGTTCCTAAATTTATCATTAGGAACAGAAGAAACATCAGAAATTTGGTTGCGGAAGTCAAGACTGAAGCATGGAGATTGTTAGTAAACAACAGAAAGTTGAAATTAGGTTGGAATATATGTACTGTGGAAGACTATGTAAACATCAGTAGATGTTTTAAGTGTAATAAATTTAACCATAAAGCAACAGAATGTCGAGGAGAAGAAAAGTGCCCACTATGTGCAGGAAAGCATAAATTGAAAGAATGTAAAGCATCAGTAAGGGAATATAAATGTAGTAATTGCATAAATCATAATGTGTATAGCAAAATCATTAAAGTCGATGAAAATCATTCCTCTCTGGACAAAAATAAATGCCCATGTTTACAAGCTGTTATTAGAAGGAATAGACAAAATACAGAATATTAAAATGGCTACAATTAAAGCACTAAGTGACAGACGAATTTACAACAATAAATTTCACAATAGTAATGTCCATCTTAAGATAATGCAAATAAACTTACAGCATTCTAGAATAGCTACAGACAATTTAATGCACGTAATAAATCAAAATAAAACAGATATTGTACTTATTCAAGAGCCATATATTATTAAGAACACAGTAGCGGGGATCAATAAAAGCTACAAAACTTTTACTTTTGGGAACAACAAAATTAGAACAGCTGTATTGATCGTCAACAAACACATTGATGTTATCCTCATATCTCAGCTATCAGATGGAGATGCCACAGTTGTAGAAGTGATTTTCCAAAATACTAGGTTCTACATAGCTAGTATGTATTTGGATATTGAGGATGACATTAACGCTGATCTGTATAAAATAGATAAGATAACATCTTATATCAAAGGAACGGGCCTTATAATCGCTATGGATAGTAATGCTAGATCAACAATATGGCATGATGTGACAACAAATACCAGAGGAAGGATAATGGAGGAATATTTAAATTCAAAACAGTTATATATTATAAACGAAGAAAGTGAAAATACAACATTTGAAAGCACTAATGGAAGAAGTAATATTGATCTCACTATCACTAACAGTGAGTTGTTGTCGCGAATTGCAGATTGGGAATGCGGCAAAGACGAAAGTTGTTCTGATCATAGAATTATAAGTTACACAGTAAGTCAAAGAGCAAATCATAAAACGGAATATAACTTCCACGTCCCAAAATATATAGTAGATGATAACAAATTAGGAGACTTTGGCAAAGTACTAAAAACAATAGGAGTTCAGAATTTACCGTTTAGAAGAAGCAATTTAGAAGATGTAGATGAAGAACTTAGCAAATTGGTGAACAAGGAAGATGATGTCGATAAAATAATAAAGCAGTTTGAAGAACATTTAGCTGCAGCATGTAATAACTGTTTTAAGAATTGTAATTCATTAAAGAAAATTAACGAAAGAAAATCTATACCCTGGTGGACAAATGAACTAACCATAATGAGGAAAAGAGCAAATGCACTAAGAAAACGATATCAAAAGACAAAACAAGATGGTGTATTAAGAGAAGAACGAAAAGCCTTGTATATAAAACAAAAAAGGGAGTATGAAAGAACTATAAGAAAAGAGAAATTAGATTCCTGGAAAAATTATTGCAGTCTAACTCCATCTAACAATCCATGGAATGCGGTATATAGAATAGCTACTGGCAAAATAAGAAAAAATTCACCATTAACAACTCTTACGAGACAGGACGGTTCAGTCACAACAGATTTAAAAGACACATTAGAATATATGCTGAATCATTTTGTACCAGAAGACAATGAAGAAGATGACAATTGTTATCACAAAAATATTAGGGAAGTAATCAACAGACCAATCACAACACAGAATGATAAAGATTTTACTCAGAGAGAAATAAAAGATATTTTAAGTAGAATGGATGCAAGTAAAACTCCTGGAGAAGATGGAATTACAAGTAAAATATTACTTAAGGTCTTTAATGTGTTTCCAAAATATATGACAGCCATCTACAACAATTGTCTAACAAAAGGAAACTTTCCTAAGCAATGGAAGAAAGCCAAATTAATACCTATTGTTAAACCAGGAAAGGAAAAGAGTTCAGAAGTAACAAAATTCCGACCAATCAGTTTACTGAATGTAGGAGGGAAACTACTAGAAAAACTTTTAATCGACAGAATAATGTACCATGTACATTCACAAAACTTAATGAATAACAACCAATTTGGTTTCACTCCACAAACAAGCACAGTAGATGCTGCAATGACAGTTAAGAAATACATAAAGAAAACCCTGGAAGATGGTCAGATGGTAATTTTAACCAGCCTGGATGTTCAGGGAGCTTTTGACGCAGCCTGGTGGCCGAGTATATTGTATACATTGAGGGAATTTAACTGCCCGAGTAACTTATACTACCTTGCTAAAAGTTATTTCAGTCATAGAAGTGCAGTATTGACTGTTAATAATGTAAAACTTGAAAAAAATGTAAGCAAGGGATGTCCACAAGGATCTTGCTGCGGACCAGGCTTTTGGAATTTGCAATACAATTCGCTCTTGAATATTGAATACTCGAGCCATACAAAGGTAGTGGCATTTGCGGATGATTTATTAATAATAACTAGAGGTAAAACCAACTTGGAAGCCGAAAATTACAATAATGTAGACCTGAAAAAGATTGAAACGTGGGCTAAGAATAATAAAATTATTTTTAATGAGCAAAAGTCGAAAACAATGCTAATAACACGTAAACGTAGAGTGGAAAGGGATATAAGCATCTTTATCAATAACAGACAAATAAAACAAGTAGAAAACGTCAAATATTTGGGAATAATCATTGATAAAAATTTCACCTTTAATGATCACATTCAGTATGTAACAGAGAAAGCCAATAAATTGATACACATTTTATCTAAATCAGCAAAACTAGATTGGGGACTGAAACACCAGGCTTTAAAGACTATGTACAACGGTGCAATTCTACCATTACTATCTTATGCAGCTCCAGTATGGATAGAAGCCATTGACAGAAAATATAATGCAAATAAGTTTACAAGAGTGCAAAGACAAATAAATATCAAAATTGCTAAAGCATTCAGGACCACATCTACTGAAGCACTATCCATTATAACGGGACTTACACCAATTACAATCAAACTTCAGGAAATCGCCAATGAATATATAATATTGAAACAAAACTCTGAGAACAAATTAGACAAACCTGTAGAATATAGGAAATGGTGTCATCCAGCCGACATACCAATAATAAAAGAAATAAATCAGAATAAAACGTATGCACTGGAAATTTATACAGATGGCAGTAAAACAGAAGAAGGAGTTGGTTCTGGAGTAGCAATTTATCATCAGAACAAACTGAAATATCAGCTACAATATAAGTTAGATAAACAGTGCTCCAATAACCAAGCTGAACAATTTGCAGTGTTGAAAGCATTAGAAACTGTTCAAAATATTTACTTAACTGAAGAAGATAACAAAACTGCAGCGATATACACGGAGAGTAGAGTCACATTACAATCATTGCATAACTACAAAATTCACAGTTACCTAACAGAAGCAATTAGAACAATGTTAAAAATTTTAGAAAAACAAAAATGGAATATAGAAATTGGGTGGGTCAAAGCACACATAGGGATACAAGGCAATGAAATTGCAGACCGACTAGCAAAGAGAGCAATTACAAACGAAGAGGAATGCAGCTATAATAGACTTCCAAAGAGTTTTGTTAGAAGAACGCTAAGACAAGAAAGTCTAAAACATTGGGAAAGTCAATGGCAAGAAACAACTAAAGGTCAGGAAACAAAGCAATACTTTCCTACTGTAGCAGACAGACTGAAGTTAAGGATAAATCTAACGGCAAACCTTACAACACTACTGACAGGACACGGAAGACTTAAAGCATACTACTATAGGTTCCACATCACAGACAACCCAAGTTGTTCATGTAATGGAGGAGAGCAAACAACAGACCATATAATTTATGACTGCAAAAATCTCGAAGAAAAAAGAAGAGCATTCAGAAGGAAAATAATTCAAAGAAGAGGAAAATGGCCACCAACTAAAGTCGAAATTGCTAAAAGTTATTTTAAAGAATATATTCAGTATGCCAATGCAATTGATCTGACAAAAAATAATTGAACTATATAAGTCTATGTAATTATTAATGTTAAATTAAGATGTATTTATCAGTTTACAAAGCAAACCCAACATGTAGTATTACATATTGTAATGGAACATGTAGAACAATAAAGAATCTTTAAAAAAAAAAAAAAAAAAAAACAAGCAAATGTATGGAATAGAAGAACACAGTCTAGAGTTATTTACAATGCTGTTTCCTTTACATAATTCTCTGAAGGCTTAGTTAACAATGCGATAGGCAATCTACAAACAGAGCCAAACAAAATCTTCGGCGGATTTTGTATTGTTTCCTGGAGTCTTTTGAGGCGTATTCTTCACCTCACCTATCACAGAGTGTGGTGGCTTGATAACATAAGCAACAAGGGGAAAAGAAGGGAGGTTGGTGGCTCTGCATGTTCTGAAAAACCCAATGATGCATGTTTAGAAATAAACACACACACACACACACACACACACACACACACACACACACACACACGCACGCACGCACACTAAACTTGTACATTTTGCTGGCGAGGAAAAATTGTGTTATATAGGTGCTTGAAACCGCTAATAGCTGAAACTAGATGCAAACAGCAATATTAAATAGATTTAGAGTAATATAATATATGTGTTTGCATTTGGTGGTGTGATTTATAACGATGATGCATTCGTGAGACTAAAGATCTTTGTGATTAAATTACTCTTTTGTTATAATTGACTATTCATGTTTAGAAACTAAAGATAAATATATTTAGGTATAGGGTGCACTACTGTCTATATTCCCGTTGTATTCCAATGACCAGCAATAAATTAGTAAAGGTGAACTAACTAATTATAGTTTCAATTAGAGAAAAAACAGCTCCTTTATTTATTCATGTATTTATATTTAGTACTTAATTTTGCTTCTATGCAGCACCAAACAATAGTATCACTTCTGTTTATTTTATTCTTATAAAGTTCTGCCTTGCTATATATTTAATGAATACCATTCAAGTTTTAATTTGCAACCGCTGAAAATATTCTCATACATACACATTATAGCTAACCTGGACGCTCATCAAGTTTTCCCCTTCAAGGCGTGTCCTACTCTAGCCGATAAGATATGCCTACCAATCATGATTAGAAGTTTGGATGTCAAACCGAGTGCACTTACTATTTTTTTTGTCTTTTAGTCAATACATCAAAACCATAAACATGTATTGTGTTTCTACGCCATTTTGTATACTTTGTTTTTGTTATTGGTTAAGATTATTTAGCAAAAGCAGTGGCACATCCTTTCACTGTGGCTTAAAGGAACCAATGAAATGGTGAAGGCTTCGTATAGTGATAAATGTGACGTAGGCACAAGGTGAAGTAAGATTATCTTAGGCGTGCTTTGTACTATGGTTCAAGCTGTTGTGGCTCATAGTCACTCTTTTCGCGACTTGCATTTGTATAGCGGCTTTTAAGACATACTCAACTGGCGAGGGACGTGTTCCCTATGTTCATGGGGTTTACCTTTTTCGAAGCCTTAGTTGGAAACGCACAAAACAACGGCGGTTTCAAGCACATAGTACTGAACTTTCATATACTTGCATCCGCCAAACTTAAGACCGAGCAACTCAAGAAAAATGAAGAAAATTTCATTAACGTTGTTTGCAAGATCCCACTGTTGATTGCTTATTTTTCCTCCGGTGGAAACCACGTCTATTTTTGCTGGTGTTTTGATTATGATTTTTACTTGTGGCTTATTATTGATTTAGCGGGTTACCTAGCGCAATGCAGTGCATACTAACGCTAGATTGCTCAGCTTGCGTAATAGTTAGGGTTGGTACACTAGAGTTAATGACGTCCCCACTTTTGAAATGCACTAAGCAGAGTGACTGTTTTGTTCGCTCTCTTGGCTTCTGGCGGTCGCCCCTTAAATTTAGAGTAGTGTATCGTCCTGCCTCGGCAGCAAGGAGGGTTAAAAAGTATGGCAAATGTTATGAGTCGGAGCTACGCCTAAGTTCTACTGGTAATCCTAAAGGTATCAGTAACATCATGTGCAGTAAGTAAACTGCAGACTCTAAACTACAATATATTTCACGTAAGTAAATTATGTGTAGGGCCCGGATTCTTAGTTTTTTAACTATTTTATTCCTTGATAGTTAACTGCAGTGGTTTAATTTAATTATCTTTTCATGATCATCGAAGCCAAATGCTTGAATCTTATAAAACCTAAAAATGGCTAAATGAGACTTTAAAAACTAAAAGAGGCTAAATGTCCTATTTATTTTAAAATGAAAAAAAAAAGTATTTTAAAATGGGAAAATGAAACGTTTATGAAATTATGAATGGACTTTGACTGTTACATCTTTGCTACGTCTTTTCGCTTATGTATGCTTAGAGGAGTAAAGACAACAATGCAAGAGGCAACTGGCTTGTACTTAGCTGTGTGGGACCAAACTCTGTATTGTTGCAAGCAAGGAATGCGGGGATTGTTGACGAGGGGAGAGGGGTCATTAGGAGAACCCGCCATAAACTCAAAACAATCCGTTTAAAAACAGTATCCGTTGTGTTCAGTCGACTATCGTGTATTGTTAATGCATACAATTACTACATCGTTAGAAGTCAATTTTCCTTAGATTAGGCAGGTGATTTAAGGAGCCAGTGTCATGCCTAAAGTCAGCTCATCTCGAAGGTGGTTGCTTCGTCAATGGATAGCTAACGATCCGAACTTCACCACAGATGGCAAAGTAATATTTTGCCAAATCTGCCTAAAGCAGAACACCTTCTATGTATACTGCACAGATAAAGTCGCATTAAGCGGCTAGGTGCTGTGCAGATAAACACACCGTACAGGAGAACCTGTACTACCTGTTCTCGAATGCCCAAATGCAGGTAAGGATTAAACACCTGTTATGTACATAGCGTATAAACTATAATTTTAAGTATTTTCCAGGTGCCCTCTGGCCAAAAATCGCATTTTGAGCAGCACAAAGGATCTACAGGACATCAGCAACATTGCTATAAAAACAGGACAATTAATAATAAAATTAATAGACAATAATAATACAAAAACTATTTCAGGAGGTTAAAGAACTAAAAAAAGCTTTTTTAAGATACAAAAATAACTAAAACGTCAATTTTAAGAACCTAAAAATCCGGGCCCTAGTTATGTGCATCAAGTCTTGTTTCTACCATCCATGTCCAGGTACATGTCTGTTTAGCGCCTACCATTTGAGTCCTATGCCCCTAGTCAAGCCTTATTAATTTAGGTTTATAACAATATGATTTCTTTTTCTTTACACTATTCTCAAAATGAAGGCGAAATGTGGCAAGAGACTAATACTAATGAATTCGCCCTTTGTTGAAGAAGTAATTACGAAAGCGGCCGTGGAAACCTACGCACCCATTCGTATTATTCTTCTTCATAATCGTGGCATACTTTGAAGGAACGAAGCTGGCACAAATCGCAATAGAAAGTATATTACTAAATGGAAACGGGAGAGTAAGCGTTCGGAATAAGAACTAACAATTAAGTTAATCATGGGTATAGATCCCTATTAACGATTCACTTGAAATTATTTGAGTCTATAATATTAGTAATTCTAACAATGAATGAACGAAATAAGCTACTTGATACTGTCGGGAAAGGGGCTCCTTATGCGCAGGGGTGGTTCACTAGATAGGGTAGCTCCAGTGCGCCCTTATGAAGAGCCAGACCATAGAGAATTTAAGGGATCCTGCGACTAAAATTTGAATTTTCTATATTTTTACAGTTGTGAAATCAATGCTTTGCACATTTAAGGCTGCCTATGTTATAAACTACCACACAAAGTCCCAGCACAATGTGTTATATTTTTGAGGAAATAAATTATTCAACTTATTCACAATGCAAAGATACCTTAATATTCAAAATATGCCATGCGCATCAAAAACTAAAATATGGCAAATGTTTTATTATTTTATAAACTCTAATGGGCCAGCAAACACCGTCTATCTCTGGCAGAAAAAAGTATTTCTTCCTTTGCTTTGATGAATATTGGAAATATTTTTAAACATCTTTGTGTGTATTTAACGCTTTTAAAGAAAAAATGAAAAAAAGAATCCAAAACCTGAGGTTAAAGTTACATAAATGGAGAACACGCTGGAACGATTCTACAAAGCATAGCCTAACACTTAATGCGCATGGAGGAAATAGTGTATTAAAAAATGTGAAGTCCAGAAAAACCAATTCTTCTACACTCATGCACCTTGATCATGAGTCACATTACGTTTGTAACACCTTCCTTGTTTTGTCTAGTATATTCTCTACTCATATTCATAGCTACTTGTATTTCCCTTGCGGCAAGACTCCTTTCCACTGAATTTAGTTGTTTTTGAGCTCTTTTGGCCCTTATGTTTTTCAAGTACTTCAGAAATTTTAAGCACAAACGAAGTGTTTAAATATAGCGCATGTGGCATTTAAAGCCTGTGCTAGACAGTAAAACATGCCGGAATTCAAAAGATTGAACTACCAACGATGACAAGGTTTGGGTTACATTTATATGCATAAACCTAAAAATCGTAAATTTGACAATTTGTCGATTTTTTCGGAGGAAAGTTTCTCAAACAACTGATTTACTACAAGAGTTCAAAAAAAAAAAAAAAGAAGAAGAAGAAGATATGGTTCAGTGACATCGGTGATAATTCTCCAGAGATTGAGCTCCTCATTGGAATGGATGTGTATGCCAAGATTCTTACAGGAAATGTTCGCTTGAAAGGTGGGCTTTTGGCGGTATCTCCTCAGAACGTTGAAAAGAGAGCTCAATGACCATTATGTAATAAAGCTCCCCTGTAGTGGGAATCATCCTGAAGTTAATTGCAACAAACAATTACTGAGAAGAGACTTAAGTCTATAATTGAGGAGCTAAGAAAAACGCATCTGTTTGCCAGTTATAATCGGTTTTCGTAGACTAGCAAGGGGAGGAATTCATAGAGGAACTTTCGATTGAAAAAAAGGAGAAGCCTTGCCATTATCTTACCCATCGTCCAGTAATTAAAGTTTCAAGTTTGACAACACCTGTTTTCTCAGTATTTGATGCATCATGTAAGACAGATGAAGGTATTTCTTTGAAGGACTGTTAGAGACGCGCCTAATCATGTCCAGTTAATTCCGGAAACACCCATGAGGTTTCGACAAAATATTCTTGACGTTACTTCAGATATTAGGAAAGCCTTTCAAATGAATGAGGTTGCCACAGAAGATCGCGATCATTTGCGTTTTCTGTAGTGGGAGGACAAGTGGTATTCGGAACAGCCTGCAGTCCATTCATCCTAGGTTCTGCATTAGAACACCATCTGCCCAACGTCCACAAAGAAGACCGCATGATAACTCACAAATTGATCGAGTCCATGTATGTAGACAACTGTGCTACGTCATTCGCTTCGAGGGAAGAGTATGACATATTTGGAACTAAGATGATTAAGTTACTGAAGGATGCAAAGATGGAACTTAGAAATTAGGAATGTTCAGGGGAACACAACTGCATTGGCTTGGATAAGAAGAGATGAAAATGGGCTACATTTGTTGGCATCAGAGGAAAAGAAATTAGAAGTATGACGCACCCTGAAGACTGGAAACATGTACCAGAAATTAATAATCCAGCTGATCTGATATCAAAAGGATGTTATCCTAGCCAGCTGCAAGACTCAGAATTGTGGACTTGAATGGTTAAAGCAATCTGATACATAATGGCCATTTCAACAAATACGAAATGAGGAGAAAGGAAAGGGAAACTGAACTACAATCTAACAATGACAACCATTGACATGCCAGACACTGGAGCTTTTCTCTACGAGTACGGGTAGTAGACTGAATTCTCAGGTTTTATAATAACGCAAGGAGGAATAGTTCTCCTGTGTGTCCTTTACAGCATTAAAAATCTAGACAGCAGAATTGAAAGTCATTAAGGGCGTTCAATTGGATTCACTTCCGCCTGAAAGCAACACAGTCAATTGTTTCAGCGTTGTTAAGGATGAAGATGGTCTCATCCGAGTGAAGACCAAGATCGTGATGAGAGATGACTTAGTGAACTTTAGGTACCCGTTGCTGTTGCCTAAGAAACAAGAAGTAGTGGAAGCAATGATCTTCGAGCAGCATCAACTTCATTGCCATGCAGGTATGCAACTTTTAATTATCCATTTGTATGAAAAGGATATTGTATAATTGTGTTTCTGTGATAAGTGTTGTGTGACTATTATGAACAACTGATATGCGATCTTGGTTATATTATTTTACTTCGAAATTGTTCCCACAATTTCAGGGTAGGAGGAATGTTGGAAATGTAGTTGGCAATGGGAGATGTTTGTTTAGGCTTCAGTTGTCATCTGTTTTAAAAAAAAGTTGAAGTGACAAGACTCTTTATTCCATCACGATAATTACCGAGCTATGTAATAAGACTTTAAGTTGAAATATAAAACAAAGGAGTCAGATTTTGGATATCCTAAGTAGATTTATAAAACTGGTATTAACCGTGGACGTAGTATACAGGCATTTATGAACTGTTATTAGTGTAATATGGTATATAGATTGCTATATTAAGAAGTTCTTACATTTTTATGAATCTAGCAGTCGCGTGACAGTCCTCAGCATATCATTAGGTTAATATTACTGGTTCCGAATGCATGGAGATCGAGCCCATGCAGTACTTTTGCCTCACTGACATCTTTTCCTTTATCTTTACATTCAAGGGAATCATGTCTCTCCAGTGGAATTGGTGAATGCCCTTGCTCATGCTTTTTCTCGTACCAATTTAGTATCCGCGTTAGTTCCTTTGCACTAGAAATGGAACGAAACTTGGCAACAGACAACACAAAATGCAAATTTAGGTCTTGGGAGATAAGAGGGGTTTGAGTCATCAACGTAAGCCTAACGAGCGTTGCGAGTTATACTCGTCAGATTAAGGCTGTTACATGAGGATAATGGTTAGTAATTCACAACACAAGCTTAATACCATTATTCCTTTATGTTTTTGGAAGATACTAGTTTATAACGTGACACTGGAACAGGGAATACCGAGTGAGGTGGTGCCAAGGCAGCGTGTGCGACTTGCATTTGACAGGTCCCGGGCTCGATCCCCGTCGACCGACCACTGACTGGGTTTCTCCGTGGTGCCTCCTTCTCACTAGGCAAATACTGGGATGAATTCTTTTCTCCGCGGATTCCTTTTCCCTTCATTTCTTATTTCACTCCCTTGTCATCTTTCAGGTTTGGTTGGTAGCGTGGTGCGTTCCGGCGGATGGGGACAGATGGAACAAATGCTTGCGCTCAGGAAACCCTGTCCTGGTCCCTCCTGGAAGTTGCCACCCGTGGCGGAAGTACTAGGGTGGATTCTTTTCTCCCCGGATTCCTTTCCCTTCATTTCTTATTTCCCTCTCCTATCATCTTTCAGGTTTGGTTGGTAGCGTGGTACGTTCCGGCGGATGGGGACAGATGGAACAAATGCTTGCGCTCAGAAAACCTTTCCCTGGCCCCTCCTTGTAGTTACCACCCATGCCGCTAGAGTCGCCCTGTCACCCTCTCCCTGGGTGGGGGAAGCACTTCGGTTGTGTGCCAGTGTCAATATCTAAGGGATTTCTGAGCGTCTCTGGGCTTTGCTGTCTCCATTCTCTGGCCAGCTTACGGTCTCATTTCGCCTCATCCCTTCCCCCTGGGGGAGGTAGACCGCAAAAGATCCATGTCGGGTCGCGGTGGGTCAAGGTACACCCGCCATTCCTGCAGACGTAGATATAGGTACGTACACAGGGAATATCTCAACAATGGAAATAAACTAACCATGAAGCTAGTTCAGTCCATAATATCATTCATTAACATCTTCTCCACCCTGATCGGTCTCAAGAGGAATGACCATCTGTACAGGACGAGAAACAGTTGACCCCTCTTTTCTCCGTAGTTTCTCGGACACAGATTGACAATCCGAGCCTTTCTTCACACGTAACGTGGACGCTTATCTTCCTGTAGAAGAGAATGTACCCAACTATAAGGCACGGCAAACCTTCCTTCGGCTGTTACTTCGTGGAAACGTTTGAGAAGCGTGAGGTACTTGTTTTGTTACCATTTAGAAAATCACCTAAAATTTTTTGCTGTCATCTGAATACTTTGCTCAGATTCTTGCTATCCATAGACCTTGTAGCCTCTGAATGTCACGGATTATTTAGTCACTGTACTCTTCACATCTCTCAGCGTCGGTATCACACTCAACATCTGATAAGTGGTCGTGAGCAGCATCGTCCATGTCAAGAAGGTTCTTTACTGTCTTGAAGACTTCACGGATGTGTTCAAATTCTTCATTTACTGGAACGGGATTTCATGATAGCGTTGCAGAATTTTGTGGCGTTTCATCTCTCTGTAGTGCATTTTCTCTTTAACTTGTGCAGTGTGACTGAGCAATAGCCGATATCATAATTTGTTTCTGCTTTATCTTGCGGCGTGAATGCTGTAATACCGCTGGTCAGCGAGTACATCTGCAGCGAGTAAGCTGCATTATCCACCAAGCCCTTGAAGTAATTTATGTCACTTCACGGCCGCTAGAAACACATTCTTTGCAATAAGCAATAATTACACCATAATGTAAGCCTCAAAGCTCCAAATACAATAACCATGCACACTTTAACATGCGAGTACCAATCTAGATTAACTATGAGGGCCGTGGTTTGTTTAAAAATAAACAAATGCTTACGAGTTTTAGTGATAGCGTCTTAATAGGTTTTACGTGGTAGCGTGCATATTTGCTGTTCTTTGTTCTACTGAAGTAGCCGCGACTCGTTAAAAGTAAAACAAAACAAAGCTTAAAACTATAATTTGAGGGCTATAAATGACGTCTATAACACTGATCATCCCAATTTAATTGCCTCTGTTTCCGGATTTGGGCACCAAATATTACATAATTCGTTACGTTAGTGATTCACAGCACAATACAAACGCAATCTTTACGTTTTCAGAAAGATAGTTTATGAAAACGAAACATTCGAATAGGAAGTTATGAAAATACTGTGGTATATAAAACGGTTGGAATGCTATTAATTTTTGTACTTAAATGTTTAAGTTTCAAAAGTGGTTGAACGGAATGACTTTATGATGTATGGTGTGAAAGTTATTTAACCTCTAGTGCTAGCTAGGCATTCGTACGTCATCGGTCACACACTTTTAAAGGTATGGCCCTCTCTGCTGATGCTGGGGTGGTCTCATTTCCCTGGCTAAGATGTAGCTACTGCTGAAGTTGCGGGGACAAACTAGTTAAATGCCCTGTATTTTTTAATTCGTGGTTCCACTCTGGGATGCTGTCGCTCGAATCCATGCCAATCTATCATATGTAAGCATTTATTATGAAGTAAAATGCTTGCAAGTGCGCCATGAGATATCTGCGGACGTAGCCCTTGACCTAAGTTATTTAGGTAAGTTGGTAAATAAAGTAAGTTAGGTAAGTTATTTAGGTTCAACCCGGGGAACGAGATTTCCGAGCGCATTTGTTTACCTCGCAGTGCTGCTCCCGCAAAGCTCGCCGAAACCTTCAACCCCGAAATAAAGCTAACGAGATGAAGGGTGAAATGAAATTATTAATGTATTGAAATGGAGGAACGAGACATTCGGAGAGTATCGAAATCCTTCTCAGCATTCGCCTGGTGAAACGAGGAAACCTCCGAAAAAAAACCCATGGGCCAGGAAACGCCGGCCACGGATATCGAACCCGCGACTTCTCAAATGCAGACCAGAGACGTTACCGCCTGAGCTATCCCGCTCGACAGTAGTAGTTGCGCCAATGCCCCTTCTATAACCTAAGCCACGGGCCTTAGCGCACTGGTCATCCTCTGCGGGAAACGACTGTGACAGTACCTTAAAAATGAACAAAGTTTACTTCACAATCATTCTTTGATAGGCTAATTTAATAATACATTAATCTGGAAAACATACCAAATACAAAACAAAGAAGGGAAAAATCTGCATTAAACGCTGGTTTAATTTGCAGGTAATCTAACCTTCTGCGGTGACGCTCCTCACAAAGGAGGAAACTTGGTGTAAAACGTTTCGTAAATTCCAGGCTTCTCTTTCCGCCTTGTCGAACAGCGCAATGATAGATGGCGTCGGCAACTTCCCGTTACCACTGCATTGGGGTGGGACTGTGTATATAGACAAAGACACGGAACAACTGAGCCTTATCGCGAAATTCATCGACGTCCATTCCCAATTCACATGGGCAAGGAGTAGTTTGCTATTCTGACGTATGAAGCAGCTTTGCAGCGTGCGAAACTTTACTTGGACAAAATAATAGGTTGTGCCCAGGAACCCAGGACAGGGGAGAAAAACTGTCATGATATAGGCGACTCAACCTCCACGATCACGGCTTAGCATTACAGCTTGCATTACAATAATATTAGAATTACCCAACGTTTGGTTTTGAACCAATGGCGAATTAATTCCTAATACCCCGTCCGTTCCTTGTCAGATTGCCATAAAATGATATAGAGGATCTTCATACTGAAATCTCCCCTTTATCTCTTATAACCGTAACATTGTACAGTTCCGATTGTTGTAAATAGCGGGTGGAAATTCAATGGTGCTCAAGAAAAATATGAAACGGATAAGAAATCCATGAAAGCATTAACTTTAAAACAACTAAGGTTAACGAAGAAAAATATTCAGTACGTTATTAAAATGTTCTTCGTATTAAAATATTCAAAACTAGAAACACTGCTCCGACGTAGCTAAGGTTGGGAACTGAGGCTATGATGATTTTTCCTAGATCACTTCGGCTCACTAACGTCATTTTGTACTTATGGATACAAGTAGCAATGTTCCTCTTGTAGGAGATTGTGTAGAATTATGCAAACGTATTCCCATGAGAACGGTTTCCTGAAATTCACAATCTTTCTCTAAGGCTCTTTGCAGATTGACCCAACATACCTTTATTACAGAACTTTTTATGTCATGAATGGTATCAACAATAAATTATGTTCAACTATTTAAGTATTATTATTTATTCATGCCAACTTACTGTTGGCAGAGGGTCTGTGGTTCAAATCGCACTGTGGCATTGCGTTTTTCAATTTCGATTCTACTTCTTTTATTCAAAATATACTTACTGCTAATGTACTTATTTTGTGCACGCAATAATCACACCGGAATTTTAGAAAGTAGTAACTGAAACCAAGCTCAGAAATCACATAAGTATGTTAGACCCTCAAAATGTTGCTTTCAAGTAATAGGACGAGCGACTTCATTAGTATTGAATTAAATTTATTTTATTATAATTTTAATAATATTAATATCCTTTTAAAATAAACAGTGATTATCAGAAAGAACAGAATTACTTATAAAATATGCATAAAACACTGGTGTGAACGTACATTTAGCAGTTCATGTTGAAAGTAATTATTGACACACATTTAGTTAAATGGTCCTACAAAACCAGTCAGTCGATTTCCTAGCTCAAAATCAAAATGGGGTGGCCATTTCGGCTCTAGGTGTTTCTGGGCTTCTTGGTGTTGTGTTGGTAGAACACAGACGTTTTGGAAGCGGGAATCTTTTCTGTGCTCAGGATGCTGATTCAGCTGACGTTGACTGAAGCCCGAGTACATCTCAGTCAACGACCAGCTATCAAATCACAGTTTATAAATTGAAAATTCTTAATTCATTGTCGATACACCTAAAAGCACTAGGCTGTACTCACTAGGGTATCTATTCAACCAAGTAATTCACATTAATATCAACCGTTGCATGTTTCAATACACAGTATTAAAGTTGTCATAAAAGCTATCTTGTTACACATAAAGACCAACGATCAAGTATTTAATTCCGAATAGCGAATGACTTTTGGAGGCATTTACTTCTTTTCTCTATTTGTTTTCTATGGAACAGTCAAACATTTCGTGCAATAATTTTGTTCTAATAATTTTGTTCTCACTATTTCTTTTTCCATACGATATGTGATAACAGGATAGCACTTGAAGCATCTCCGGTATAGAAGCTCTACAAAACCCATAGCGAACACAGCGCCGGAACAAAACTTAGTATAAAGGAAAGCAGAATACATGCATCACAATTGGATTTTCATTGCCCTGCAGTGCTCTGAATATTTTACAGCTTTTCTTTCTGCGCTCGGAGTGACGGAAATTGCATGTTGCTAGGAGTTGCGTCGTTTCATCACGTAGCTACCTAAGCACAAGCTGCTTAGTTCCATTCAACAGGATTGCATTAATTTGTGCACCTACAAAGTTAACAAAAGTTTGTACATCTCAAGAATAAACAGACCTGACATGCAGTCCCCATAAAAAGAATGTCATAGATGCTTGCTTTGATAAAACGAATAACACTTTAAAAGTCTCGTATTCAGACGCTTGAACGTGCATTGTTTCGTTATGTTGATATTCCTGACATACATCGATAACAAATTCAAATGACAATTTTTGGCAGTAAAAGATGTACAATTACGCATTATTACTTTCCAGTAATTACGTTTATATTTCCGTTAACGCATTGAATACGCAGGTACCTGTTAGAAATGAAGTTACGTAAAATTACGTAGAATAACGTAAAATTAAACTAACTTAACCACAGCTACCTGTTTTAATGATCTGAAAATCTGGTTTAACATTCCGGGACAGAAAAGTTGTCAAATCCCTTAGATTGCAATAGTGTTTGTTGGATAAGGTTTCCATACCTATCTAACCAACCCAGTCCCTTGCGTCTTCCATGTTCTAGGGGTTAGTGCTAGTCTCTAGTTCCCAAGGTCACGGGTTCAACCTCGGCGAAGGGAGATGCATTTTTTCGGGTGTAAAAATCCTTAGCATGGTTTCGTTTGGAAGGAAAGTAAAGCCGTTGGTCTCCTATCATATATTTAGAAACGTAAAATAACGTCAAATATATTAAAATATTATCTTCTTGTTTAGCGACGCTGTAAATTGCCAGGATCACATCAGCGTCACCGGTGTGCCGGAATTTCTTCCTGTAGGAGTTATTTCACATGTCAGTAAATGTACTGACATGGAGCTGTCGTTTTTAAGCACGCTTAAGAACCTTTGGACCGGGCCGACTTTGAACCCGCCACCTTGAGATCAGTAGGGCAGTGTAACCAACTGAGCCATCCAGACTGACAAAGAAGCTCAAGCTTGATAAAAACATATCTGAGGAAATTTAAGGGGTCTCTCACTCCCTACATACAATACGATGCTAAGAACAATACTAGTTAAGGAGCGTTCGTAAATAAAACCGCAAATTAAATTTTACCGAGTTCCTTACGTCGTCTCTATTATTAGCATGAAACAAGCATGAGTTAAAACGCGATGTTTAAGAACTTGGTTGTAGCAAGATTTTCCATTCGCACAGACAATCCTGGGATTTTTGTATTATTATTCTGGTCTATATGTAAAATGTGCATTACAAACGCAAATCTCTCCTTTGACACAGTAAACTATGCCGGCCTTTTTTGCCATCTCCACTACCTGAACATTTACAAGGTTGTTTGTGGCATGATTTTACTATACACATAGACAGTCTTCGACATTTCTGTAATTATTATAAATATGTGAAGTTTGGGTAGTAAAACCATAAATCTTTCTCTTCACACTGCAATATTATACTATAGGCCTAGTCCGTATTTTGGCACTTTTTGTACCACCAATGTGTATGTGACATACCGTTTAAAACATGTTGATACCATGGGCTATTTTCAAAATTTTGCTACCTAAGGAAACTTAGTTGTAAAACATTTTTAATGAAAAATAAAATGCAATATATGCATGAATATGAAATATTTTCTCAAGATAACTGAGCTTCTAGCGCAAGAGTACAGATCCAAATAGCATCCCTCTAATATGAAATTGTCTTACTGAATGGCATCACGGTTACACACTATTTTGAGTGTAACCATAAATGTAAGCGCAAAAATAGCAAAAATGTAGGGAATTAGGTGTAATACTTTACTTTTTGCGAATCTTTCTTCAATACTACAACTTGGACAATTTTCTGGATCGATGCAATTGTAAAATTCAAAACAAAATACAAGTTACCACTTCACAGAACATGTTATATTAGTGTTGCCAGCTCTTACGTTTTTCCCATAAGTTGTGCGTTTTTTTGGTTGATTTTGCGCTTTAGGTCTTTTTTTTTTTCACTCGCGTAAGACAATATGTTCCATTTTTCTACTTCAGGAACGAAAATCAATTTTTGACCCCAAAATGCAATTAGTAATATTCTGCTAGATTGCAGTGCTGTGTAACCATATGCTTATTTCAAGAACGTTAGTAACAGTAATAAAATACAGTTGGCTACTCTGTACAGTGATAACGTATATGTGATTTCATGGTTCATTGCAGAAGGTCTTGATTGTGTATTGGTTTGAAACAAGTAGCTGAAAGTTGTACGTGTAGACCGTAGAATCAAGCAAAATTATCAAAATTTCTAATTTATGCAAGGTTAAGGTACATATTTCCTTAGTATAGAAACGTTATCGTGGGTACTAAAGTTACTAAACGTCCACGAATACATCATTTTATATTACGATTTTCATTTTAGTCGTTTAATCTGCGAAATGAATTAATTTTCAATGATGTGAGGAACACATGCACTAAGAAATTCATTGAATCTGAATTACAGTTGGTTATAAATTTTCCATATTAAAGCTAAAAAATTTTAATCGCAAAATGTGATACAAAATTGTTAAAAGAAAGCAAAATCCGGAAATGAATACTAACACTAAACGTGCTCATGACCAAACCGAGTCTGGCAACCGTATGTTGTATACGTATGTCGTGAAAATCAGTACAATACTGAAGCTCCATCAATCCTCAACAAAATAGCACATTGAAAAAAAATCATGCATTGTTTAAAAGAACCCTTTTAGCATGTAGTGATCAATAACCTGCCCTCCTGGCTTTGCTGACACAACAATAAGATTTAAGACAACAAAGAGGATCGAATGCATTGTGTTTTTTTTTTTTTTTTTTTTTTTTCAACAAATGCTGCTTAACGACGCTGTCAATTTCCAGGATCACATCAGTGTCGCCAGTGTGCCGGAATTTTATTTGGCACTTTTTTTACATGTCAGTATATCTCCTGACATGGAACTGTCGTTTTCAAGCACACCCACAAACTATCGGTCTAGGCTGAGTTTCAACCCGCGATCTTGGGATCAGTAGGGCAGCGTCTAACCAAATGACCCACTCAGACTGACTAGAATGTATTGTACTTCCAATGGTCTTTATGTTAGTAAAATAGTCATAATGGTGCAACGCCTTATGTATTCTCTCTTTATGTCCAACGCATGTGATACAAACTTCAAAAACTAAATAAATGAGACAAGGCTATAAACTCAGCTGGAGGGTAAACCGAATTTATAACATTATTATTTCCCAGTAATCAGTGTTTTAAAGAATGTGCGAATAAAATACATATAGTGCGACCGTTCCCGGATTAGTAACATTAAAATCCGTATTTATAAAGATTAGCAACTTTTGCCTTTTTTCGTAGTTCTTCAAGCAAATACAAATGTACTATATGAAGTGCTGTACCGTTCACTAACTAGAACAAACTTAATCCTCCGTTGGGTGCGTGCCTTCTGGTAAAGCACCGTTAGTCCCTCAGGACCCAGTAAGCACGTGCTCAAGTTTTGTGCTTATATCCTAGTATTTATTTCTTTAAATTTTATATTTCCTCCATTTCCATATACGCTTCATTGAGTTTAATATGCATATTAGCATTATATTATTAAATAAACAAAAGATAGATAAAATGTACTTTGAATACAGTATACATTATTATATGTATTACGCTAAATGGAAAGATTGCGATACAACTTGAACCTTGAAATCTACTGTCCGTAATAATAATAATAATAATAATAATAATAATAATAATAATAATAATAATAATAATAATAATAATAATAATAATAATAATAATAATAATAATAATAATAATAATAATAATAATAATAATAATAATAATAACAACAACAATAACAACAACAATAATAACAACAATAATAACAACAACAATAACAACAACAATAACAACAATAATAACAACAACAATAACAACAACAATAACAACAACAATAACAACAACAACAATAATAACAATAATAACGATAACAATAATAATAACGATAAGAATAACAATAACAATAATAACAATAACAATAATAACAACAATAACAACAATAATAATAGTAATAATAACAATAATATTTGAAAAGCATAAGACGTTACCTGCAAAATACATGTTTTTATCACGAAGGTTGCTTTCAAGCACTTCTTCATGACCAGTTTCTGAATCTGAAGATTTCGTCTCGGTTTAACTTCAGAAGTGGAAGCATCTGATTCATACAAGATGTCATACACGTGTAAGTCACCATCATCGCAGGTAGATGCACTTCCTCAAAACGCTTGGAATTTTGTATGTACCTACATCATACATTTTACTCCTGTTTGTGAGAAGTAGTAGTATACTACCTGCAAGGACAAAGTCATATTGCACTAACGAGGACTATGTGACTCGTAACCGCCGGTTAGTCATTCTTGCAGCTAAACAAACAGAGGTTGTAGCGCAAACAATTGAGTAAGGTATAATGTTAGATGTCCTAGTTCGGCATAGGTGCCTTTGTTCGAAAACTATAACGTTTAAACAGGGACAGGGATCTCTCAGGTCCTTAGCGACCAACGGAGGGTTAAACCTGCACTTATGCATTTAACGAGTTCGAAGATGATGAAGAAAGTGCGAGTTTATTGTTTTCAATCTAACGCACTGAGCTATGATATCAAGAGCTCAAACCACAGATCATTAATAAACGCCGTGCTCTCCATGCAGCATGCCAACCTCTTCTGTATTGTGGGTAGCATACCCACAACATACTCTCAGTTGACCCTGCTAACATAATACAGCGCATTTTATTCTACACATGTAAGGTTCAGAAACACTTAGGGAGAATGCTAGTGAGAAACAGAAGGCTCATAACAAAAATGATAAAATTACCTGTGTATAAGAAACACAATAAGGCATTCATATTATTTATGGGATGCTTCGTTTGGAAAAATAACCATTGCCTACTCCTGGCATAGCAGCCCTGTGAATCTACTCCTCTCAATCCCACCAAGGTATCACGGACAGAGTGTAGTAATGAAGGTGGCTTGTGGTCAACGTGCCACTTCACCCCGACCACTTTAGTGTGTTCTCGAAACCGGTGCTGCTTTTCTATCAAGTAGCCCCTCAACTAATTACCAAGGACTACTAGATCTCCCTGTAGGGGAAGTAACCAGCAATCCAGTACTGGGGATTGAAACGAAGTCCTCTATAACCACAGCGATACGGTGACAAGTGAAAAGCGATAGATAATAGCACCAACTCCATTATTTAGTTGAAAATACATGTAATGTATTCACATAGTCAACTTTAACTTATTAATGATAAATTGATTATAAAGTGATTGTTGCATTCACATAACTTTCGTAACCTCTCCTCCACAATTCTTATGATATCTTGTTACTCCCAATGATGATAAAGGTGGGGTAACGTCTGTCAAGCTATAAAAGATCTGATGTGTTAATCATATACATTTCAATACCCACTGTCGTTTATTTTCATAAAAGTTCCTTAACTTCTTGCTAAAGTTTATTCCACCCACTTCAATTTGACATAAATGTTTCCATAAATTTTCATTATAAATTACGTAAAGCTACAAAGCGAATATCAACAGTTAATATTGAAAATTGGTGGCTATATACTGCTTTTGAATTCCAATATGTGAGACAGAAAACCACCGAAGTGTTAAAAAATTAAAATTAATAACAACGGATGTCTCTTAAACCTGGAGTTTCATCCAATTTTATTTCAATGAATGATTGTCTTGTAAGAGCTGTATTTTAGTGATCTACGTTTGATTCATGTCCAATGGTTTAACAATTTTTGTAATATATACAAAATTCCTTCCGAATGGAGAGTTTTACAGCTTATAACCAGAGAATTCTAGATAAACCTTCTATTTGTTACAAAAATTCCTTAAATTTAATGCCATTTTCATAAATACCGTCAGAATCCTTTTTGAGAATATTTAATATTTCATACAATTATCCATTTTGACGCTAGTTTGTGTTGAGGGATTTTTGAATACCTTCATGTTACATTTTTGGAAGATTAACTTTTTTTCTGAACGTTTTTAGTTTATTAGCTATTACAGTACTTGCAGCTTTTATCTGAAAAATAAATTTAAATATAAAGTAAATGTAAAAGTTTTTGTTGTTATGAAATAAATGCGAAAGTTAAGGTTTTATTTAATTACTTATTTCTCAGTCTCTCTCGATCTCTCTCTCCCTATCTGTCACCCCTTCTTTCTCTCTGTCTCTCTCTAGGGAGCTCCAATAGGAGAGGCTTAAAGCCCGGAATTGTTAGGGAGTTCTACGTGTCTTTATAGTGTCTACTTGCAACTCGCAGCCTCCTCTGATTCCTTTATTTTATTCTTTCTTCCTTGTGACTTGTAGTCAAAATAGATCTAACTAAAAAACGTTAACTAAACCCCAGCACAAAGCTGCCTGGCCACTGGCCTCCCTCTGCTCACTACAGGCGTGGTGTGCAGTACTGGAAGATGGAACGTGGTCAGCGTCTCGGGTCAACCCAGCCGATTATGCGGTCTTTTCAAAGAGTGGTCACTAGTTGTTAATCAATTAGCTCCTCAATTGTCTCCTAAGGGAACTAACGAGGCTGAGTGCACCCCGGACCAGGTCTTTGAGCGGAAAAAAAATCCCCACGTTGGTACCGAAATCAAATCCGGATCTCCCGCTTGGTAACCAGTAGCGCTACCACCACGCAAAATGGATCTATCGTACACAAATCTAAGTACTCCGTTGTCTAAACCTACTGCTAAACGTAGTACAGCTTTTTAAAACATGAGACACATCGGTGCACGGAGAGCACAAAGAGGGTTGTGAGCGGTGAACCGGCGATGGAGATGAGGGGGCCTGGAAATGAAGAGGAAAGGTGAAGAGCTGAAGGAAATGTAGAGAAAAGGCAGTAAGTGAGGTAGAGACAGAGATACAAAAATGCGTCTCATCCAACGCAATAACTCGAATAGGTGTGGATTCTTCTGGTTTCAAATATGTTATTTATAAGAATGTTTGGAAAACCTAGTTAAGCACATACGTGACATTCAAGTGATTTTTTTAGTCAGTATGGTTGCAACAATCCTAATAAAGAATGTTAAGTGCGACGGCGGAATATAACCGTATAACCGTATCTGTAAAATCCAATGTAATAATGTACGTGCAAAGACGTAACACCTGGGACAAGAGTATTGGCTCAGTTGGTCCAGTTGGAAATTTTATATCATATTTCACAAAGCACTTGGCTCCGCCCCGTGCAAAGTATTGGTTTTCTGTCACTCCGTGCACACAGCGTAAGGTAGCGAAACCAGTGTTAGTAAGAATTTCCCCCAGTGTCTAAGTGTGTTACACTGCAGCACTGCAGAAATAAGCAAATCTTTGTCTCTCCCCCTTCCTGCATTCCATATTCAACTGAGGGGAAAACTTGTGCTGTTGTGTACCTTCATTCTCTTCTTCTTCTGCTTCTTCTTGTGCTTCTTCTTCTCCTCCTTCTTCTGCCTCACGGTTCTGCACTTTTAAATCTGTTCCGGTTCCAATTTGGTCTGCTCATCTTTTCCTCGGTCTTCCTCGGTTTCTTGTGCTTTTGGGTTT
This sequence comes from Tenodera sinensis, assembly GCA_030765045.1. Classification (NCBI taxonomy): domain Eukaryota; kingdom Metazoa; phylum Arthropoda; class Insecta; order Mantodea; family Mantidae; genus Tenodera; species Tenodera sinensis. Next base: position 42,310,025 of record CM060966.1, on the reverse strand, counting down.
ATAATTTATAGCTGCTTTAGTAGTTCTGTTATTTTCATGCTTGGAACATATTTTTACCATTGATTTTATTGTTAGCAATAACACGAAACAAATTAGAGGGAAACAAACTAGAGACGCGCCTACTATTTATTTACTATTTCAAAGGTTCTGATAAAGTATTAGGAACGATACTGCGGAAGATTTTAAAAGACAGAGGCATACCACTGCAACTAACTGAAATTATAAGAGCATACACACTAATACAAAGATAAAAATAAATGTAAATAAATAGAAGAGAATCAGGAGCAGTTAACGCTGGTGCAAGACAATGTTGACCCTATCAACTGCACTATTTAATTTGTACATTGACGGTGAGTGTGTGGGGTTTAAAGGCCGGTCGACAACGAAGTCCTTTGGGTGTATGTTGACGAAATAGTAAGAATTTGTTCAAATAAAATTAATGAAAGTATCAATGTATCAGGAGTAAAACTGAAAACTGTGTTGTACGTAGATAATTATATATAAATAGCACAAATGAAGATGACCTGCAGAAAATGTTAGACTGCATAAATAAAATTGCTATTGAATATGGAATGAAAATATTGGCAATTAAATACAAAGATATGGATTCTAGAAGAATGAATCTTGTTCGGTCAAAAATACTGCTATACAGTAATAATAATTGATCAGGTATCACACTTCAAGTATTTAGGAAGTAGTGCATCGTGCCAGAGGGAAGCTGATGTTATAGAGAAGATAAATTAATTCAATTCACATTAAAAATATCTTACTAAACAGGACAAAAAAGCAGTCAAGAAAGAATTACAACTAGAACAAATGAATAATTTATTACTAACAATATAAATCAATGGGAAAGTATGTTCAAAGTATGAATAGTAGTAGAGTCCCTAAAGTGCCGTAAACTATAAACCCAAAGCACAAGAAACCAAGGAACACCAGGGAAAGATTTGCAGATCAAATTGGGGCTGGAACGGATTGAGAAGTTCAAAATCGTGAAGCAGAAGAGAAAGATTATTTATTTCTTCTACATTTAATTACTTCCCGATATTTTGACTGCGTTTTTGTCCTTTTTAGCACTCCCCAGCTATTAACTCTTTCATGCCTGGTGTGTATTATAAGATAATAAGCTTTTTTTCCTATTTGTACTAGTTTTAACTTTTTTCTGCTATATTCTTGTTATACTGTCTGTCACCAATTAAAAATACATATTTGAGACGTTTTGAATTGTAAAAAATTATTCTTTTTACAATTTATATTGTAGTGGCTTTTTTTATAAGAAAAGAAGCAAAATCCATGTAACCGCAGTCAAATGATACCCCGCCATGATCTACGCGTGCCATCACACCGATTATTTTACGTGGGCCCTCCCCGTCCTTTACCAGAGGCACATTTGACTGCGATTGCCGAGAATCGAACTCACGACCTCAGGCTTTGAGTGCATGGCCAGTGTACTACGTGTTGCCTTAACGATCACGGCTATTCAAGCCAGCAGGCTGAAGGTGTCCCAGACCGCCTAATCTAAACCGGTTTCGAATTAGAGGAAGAACGGCATAAGTAGAAAAATAATTCAGGCATGAAAGGGTTAAGCATAAAGAATTTAATTTCTGATGTCGGTATTCCTGTGCAGTATCTTTTTGTTAATGTCCGTGGTTGTATATTAATAGACTAATGGTTTTATTACTAAGTAGGAAAAGCATTGCTTTCCACACAAATATTCAATATCAGTTTGGCATTTTCCAAGAATGCGACACATTTTCAGTGATATATTGTTACCCCGGACTAGCCTTTGTATGGAAGAGATTTTCAAAGGTTTGGTTTTATTAAAATGTTGACTAAAATACTGTTTAAGACACTGTCCTAACAAATATATTTATGTACGAGTATATCATTAATTTTTCTGGCAATGTCCTAAGCATCCGCTTCAATATGGACGACATTTGCATAACGGGACAACCGTAAGAGATAGAGAAAATATTATAGGTACACAACAATGTTAATTTCGTTAAAACACAACATTTGTGTAAAATACATTTGTGTAGAGTAGACCATTTCGGAGCTATTCAATACTATTCTTTGTCTGAATGCTCCGACAGTTGTACTCTTCTCAAATGCAAGTCTTTATTCTCTTTTAATCATTGGCCATACAAGGGGAGAGAAGGAGAAGGTCAGGCGGGAGGGACACTTCGGCACTTCGACCTCACAGGTCTTTAATTGCCTATGCTCCGAAGGGGCGCCCCCGGAAGGGAGGAGTGAGCCGAGAGGAGACAGAAGGTGGTCAGGTCACAGGAGAGCAGGCACAGAAGAGGGCAAGGTCCCTACATTTTTCCAGTTAGAAACTTTCCAACACCGGACAGTACGCCGGTCCCACCGGTACGCGCAGAGGCCCCTCCATGGCTCAAGGGCTTCGGTGTGGACACGATCCGGAGCCCGGTTGCCGAGACAGGGGACGGAGTCACTTAGAGCATTTCATCACACCATGCTGCACCCGAACGCCCGCTGACACTTTCTACCCTGAAATAGACCAAACGGCTGAAAGGATAACGAAATGATTAGTGAAATGAAATGTAGGGAGAGGAAATTCGAGGGACGAAAATAACCTACCCAACATTCACCTGGCGACCCGGGAAAACCTTCGAAAAAACCAACGCATCAGGTAGGTCGCGGGAATCGAACACACGACCTCCCGAATGCGAGCCTCACATGTTACCTCGAAGCCATCTCGTTCGGTATACAAAGGTAAGTTTCAAAGGCATCACAAAGGGACCAGCTCTTAAAAGTTTTGACTAAAAGCCTACTGTATTCCCACATTCACCTTGAACCTGCAAGTAGTTTCCGTAATTTCAGCTCGATTAAGGTGCAGTAGATAGAAGAATAAGTGGTTTTACATAAATATTTATGTATGATACAAGGGTTAAAAGGAAGATTTTATTTTTTGAGTAGGTGTGATTCCGAAACGAGGTCGCCGGCCGAGTTCAGGAAACCTACGAACAAAATAAAATCATTTGAACCCGTCCTTCATACACTATTTTTAGACAATCCTGAATAGTTATAGATTATATATGGTATTGTTTTACGTTTCTCATGGTCATGATAGTCTTCGGGTTACGATGTTCATTTGTCTTGCGCAGCATCAGTGTAGGCAACATGACTTTTACAAAACCATAATATTTTACATAGGGAAGGCAGCGGAAATAATAGAACGACAAAAATAACGCAACGAAATTTAATTAATTAATATTATTAACTGGTTCAGCGCAGTGCATATTCAAATGCAAATGACCCGCCATTTTAAACGAGCATTGTGTAACTCAGACGCATGGCCCAGTGGTATGAGGCGATGGTCATATTCCACAAAAAACAAAGATGGCATTATCGGCGAGTTAAAAGATTTTGAGCACTGAGCGAAAGAATTTTCTACTTTTAACACAGTTGTGAACTACTAAAAGGTCCACATTTAGTATCAACTGTCTAAAAAAAAAAAAAAAAAACATTTTTTGAAATAAAAATGTAACTAATTGGTACACACACACACACATCATACTTCCGATCCTCGTTTAAGACAAGTGTCTGGGTGAAGCTATGTTTGAATACAAAGGAATGCACGCTTCCTCTTTTAATTTTTCCAACGTAATAAACAGGTCATGCATTCATGGATAAGTTCAAAATGAAACTTGCAGATGCCTTGTCAAACGTTCTGCGCTTCCAATAGCTGCCTTGTTCCACTGCAGGCATCGCGCAAACATGCCGCTTAGTTCAAAACCGGATTGCCAACTTATCCGCTAACAGTCTCTTAATGTTTCTGAATTTTTCCTGCACTAGGAAAGCCATTACGTGTTAGCCGTGGCTTTGTTCTGAATGGCCTTGCTTTTAACGACTCAGATCTGCAGTGTAGGTGAATGAAATAAATAGATGGAATGAACTCGAAGACTTAAAATTAGAGTACTCCATAAGGGAAAAGTACGATATTTAATAAAAGCCTGATGGATGCAGCTGCTCCAACCAGCAACAGATTTGAGCATTTCCTTTTAAATTTAAAATAATATACTGCTTGGGGGAGGAGGGTCAAGGAAGGATAAATATGAAAATGTGCCTGCTAGAAAATCATATTTACTGCTGACTGACAAATGACATATGTCCTCATACACCTTATAGAATAATATACATGTATACATACATATAAATACACCTATGTTCATATTGTGATAATTTGAGAATTCGACAACTCCCACTCCTGACACCAGTGTGACAAAAATGACAAAATCAGGCTGATTACTTTTTCCTCTCTTTATCCCTCCACCCCCCACCCCCCCCCCCAAAAAAAAAAGAAGAAGAAGAAGAAATTGCACAAATGCACAGTTCTCTTTTACAGGCGTTTCAGTCTTCAGTTCTTCGTGATATTACAGCTCATAATTGTTTTCCCCTGAGAATCTTGACGAAACTCCTTTCTGTCTTTCTTCATTTTCTCTGTCTCTCAAACAGCTGACTTTACGCTACAATCACTCAACACTCGCTAACCGCTTTGCTACGAATATTCCTCCACGACGTGCCGATTCTGTCATGTACACACGCAGCTCACACACACACACACACACACACACACACACACACACACACACACACACACACACACACACACACACTAAAACTAAAAGTGGGGATGATGCAACTTGGTCCTTTCTCGAACTTGTACAAATTCGCCGGTAGCCGGACACTTCTCGAGTGATCTAAAAACCTACTTTTAGTTCTTCCGTTCTTACTGTTGTCACGTGTTCACAACAGTAGCGCGAGGCAGCCTGACCTTGAGCAACTTTGATGCACCTACCATCAGTGGAATGGGGAAGTCCGACCGTCCTTTGTTTTGCGCCTCGGCCGCCGTCACAATATATATATATATATATATATATATATATATATATATATATATATATATATATATATATATATATATATATATATATATATGTGTGTGTGTGTGTGTGTGTGTGTGTGTGTGTGTGTGTGTGTGTGTGTGTGTGTTCTTGTAACCTCCCAACTAGCACATTATGAGAACGCTGTTACTTCCCTGATGACATTGATCAATTGAATGCATCTTGGTGCATACTTGTGGTGCATAAATAAATGTTTCCTTTACATAATTATGGTAGTCCATAAAAGATTCTAAATGTAGACATCTAATCTTTCTTCTTCGGACTGGTTGGAAAAATAATATATAGAGAACCGTATCGTATATAAAATATGAAGGATTGTCATGCTAAAAAGTGATATAAATGAGAAAGCTGATGATGATGATGATGATGAGGAGGAGGAGGAGGAGGAGGACGGTGTGTAAATACAAATGGGAACACACAACACTATCATTTGCTGTATAACAAGAGCAGGTATATCGAATACCTGGTCTAGGTAGATTTGTTTGTTTTGATCCATTCATAGCACAGAGCGTGGCGGCGCTTTATTACTTGTGTATATAATATCTCTGGTTTGAGGCTAAAGACGCTGGCTTGTTATACGTACTCGGGACGGGATTGCGGTGTCACCTTCATGAACGTTCGCGTGACAAGCTTGTGTAAACGTTTACTTCGCCTGATCCATAAACAATATTACTCAAAGCTTTGACAGAATACTGCACGAACATTTCTGACTTTACAGATTACCTAGGAATTTCAGAGGAACTGGTTTCCTTCACTATGCATTGCCTATTCATAACGAAGCCCTCACACCAGTCATGCTTCGCACTTCCTTAGGAGCACATTCGCTCCTCAATCTTATGTAGGTGCTGGAAACACTTAATTGAATAGGGTTAGACCTTCGGCTTTCCTTTTAAATCATAAGGAGACTCGAAAATTTAACGTCTGTTGAGTTTATGAAAAAATTGAATACTGCATGAAACGTTTGTATCTCAATGATCTTCACACGCAAACTGGTTACGAGTTCTCAGAAGTGTGACTGCAATCGTGAACGTTTATCACACTAGCAAATTAAAAAAAAAAAAAAAAAAAAAAAAAAAAAAAAAAAAAAAAAAAAAATCGGATGTGTTACACTCACACGACTTTCTCTACACTTATGTTATTCTTAGAAACCTTTATTTCTCTGTTGTATTCATGTTAGTCAAGATAAATATTTACAGAAAGTATCTTGAAGCTGGTCACTATAGGTATTGCAAAATTCGCACAAATAACTATATCTCCGAAATGGCACACTCCGAAAAACAAATGCATGTGGACCTCATGTGTGTTTTAACGATATTTGCGTTTTTTTTTTAATGCATGACAGGATTTGCTCTATCTATCACGGTTTACCAGTTACACAAAGTAAACAGGACTACATGGGCTATAGCCAGAAAATTCAAAATGTACATTTCATTTGCCATACAAGTATCTTAAACATCTGACATTTTAATCAAAACCACTGGTACTTTTTTAAAAAATAAATCCCTTTGAAACTTTTTCCGTATAAAGGGTACCTTCAGGAGGAGGAATATTCTTCAAACTCTTCATTCGTATCCTTGTAAGATGTTAAACTTAAATACCAACTTTGATTTTCCATAATTTTCGTTTCTGAGTTATGCTGTTTCTAAAATACTGTTTTTGGATTCAGTGGGGCCTCAAAACATATATTTCCGGTGAAATCTCGACATCGAAATTTTGCGTCGAATACAATACTTCCCCTGCTTATTAAACCTAATAGAGGAGGTAAAAGAGGAAAATATCGAAGACTGAATACAACGTATTAATTAAAAGCGACTGCAAAGTAGCAACACTTGTGAAGTTGGCTGTACAGCTCATCAGTTTTATATTCAAACAATTGTCAAATCTATCAATAAATATGCGCTAACACGAAACCCGCCAGTATTCGTTATAGATCGTTCCGGCGTCATCAGCATTTGACAAGCTCGGGATCAGGCGGAGGAGTTTTTATTTTTGATTTAAGCTTTAACTCAGGAATATTTCTTCCAACGTTACCAACAGTTAGCCTAAATGAGTGTGGCAGTTTACTAGTGATGAAATATTTTTCTTCTAGGAATAAACAAGTAATACGTTTTTAAAATTCGAGACCACTTTTAAATTAGTCCTTGGCGAAGCTCTAGAGCCAAAGAAATCTTTAGCATCACAATAAAATTTGAGGTTAATGCATTAAATATTAGAGAGTCACTGTTTCTATTGATATCGTATTTCTTGAGCTCTGACCTCATCTGGTATCTCAAAACTGAGTCTGTATTACTTGGCAAAGCGTTGAGGCGTATTGACCTTGCTGCGATCGCTTCTTATCTTGTTTATTATAAGAGCGAAATAATATTAAGTTGGGATGATCTCTCGCACCTGATATATGAGACACTGTTGTCCTGAAGATATGATTGCAACTGAACAGAGTGTACATACCTTGTCTCGCCTTGTTTATGCGATAAGCTCAGTTAAACAGCTGGGCAGTTTCCCATTCTTTACGATACGCTTCATGGCTTTGCCAGGTAGTAACAGTGATGTATTCGTTGGTTGCTTTCCTTACTATGCAAGACGCAGTAACATGCTTTAGCGATAGTTTAGCTACAGTTCTTCTACAGTAATTTTAACTCTTTTACACTTCTGTAACGTCAGCGGAGGACTTTATGGCTCAATTCTGTGGAGTGATTGAACATCTTTAAAGACAACCGCATGTGTTGGGTCATGTGCATGAGACTCACCATCTCCGATATAGGCTCTGCAAAAGACGTAGGCGGTACACAGTTCGAAGCCCGATTGCAATGTAGACAGATCGACTTCGAGTTTATTGACAAAATATGAATGCACACCAACCTCACACTTCGATGTGCTACAGCGTCCAAACTTACGTAAGTGCCAATAAGTGTATGTGTATGGTTTCAACATTTTCATTTCTATGCTATTAGTGTCCGTACATGTCCTATTACTTACATGAATTTAAGCTACGAAAAACGCCACATAGGATGTTGTTTTTCCCTTATTAAACTTAAATCTGAGTGATTCTACTAACTTGCATTGCATGTTAATCACTATAGTACTGAAACCTGCTAAATACAAATATACCTGAGCAAAACATTGAAACCTGTGCATTCTATTTCAGAACTGAACTGCAAGGTGCACTAATGTAGCATGAAAAACAGTGTCCAGAGGCCCACTCACTCATTTAGTGGCTTGATATATGAAAACTCATCTCTTATTAGCCTCTCTAGGCGAAAGTCACATGCCTATGTATTATTCTCATAATCAGTGAATTTTGAATAAAGGCCACAAACTGCGCATCAAAACAGTTTACTGCGCTTATCACAAGCATTATACTATACAAATACATGCATATTCTTAACAGTCCAAAGGCCCAAATGTCCCTCGCTCGCTCACTCACTCACCCACCCACTCACCCACCCACTCACCCACCCACTCACCCACCCACTCACCCACTCACCCACTCACCCACTCACCCACTCACTCACCCACTCACTCACCCACTCACTCACCCACTCACTCACCCACTCACTCACTCACCCACTCACTCACCCATCTTACCTTCCAAATAGTCGTCAAAGTCGCCATTAAACAAGTAGTTTTTATCTTCACTTTGCGTATCAAAAGAATAAATATTAATCGAACATTTCCGCAAGATTCCTGCGCACCGTTTGCTCTTCTTCCTCTTGTCTTTTGTTTTCCTTCATTGGAGCTCTTGTAACAATCTCTGAATGTTTGTCAGGTGTAGTTCTTCGTCTGTAGTACGTCACAGCGGCTCTTGGACTTTGCAAGAACTTTTTCTTGTAATGTAACATCTATAGCAGTGGTTCGCAACGGGTGTGTCGCAATACATGAGATATGATACTGCTAATAAAAGTAATTGAACTACTTTCAATGAATATTTGTTTTTAAAAAAGAGCAAGCATATACAGTGACATTCCAAAACGAAAACTCATTTGCAGGTTATGTATCACACCTTACAATAAGTTTGACTTATTATTAAGAAATTTGAGCTGTCACTGCTTACACGAAATTTCATGCATCACCTTCTCAAGGGAGAGAGGTCTCTCACATTTCTTATTATTTATCTATTTATTAGTTTTAGTTTTGGCTATTGCTGAAAATCCCAGCTTGCACAAGTGCGTGGTGGAAAAATACAAAAGGGTATTAACTACTTCCACTGCATCCTCAAAATTTTACAAGTGGTAGTCCACATATTTCAGATGAAATGTTCAGTCCATCAAACGTGCTGCGAGCTACTCCTGTTACTCCAGAGAAAGGTCGCTGGAGACGTAGCACCACGAATTGTACCTTAGTGTGCCGCGGGAACATACTAAATTAGTTAATGCGCCGTAAACAAAAACTTTAGAACCAGTGATCCAGAAGATTCTGACATGTATATTAAAGGATGAGAACCATAAAAACCCTATTACTTTGAAAATGTTGAAACTTTAAAACTAATTTCATTATCGAGCAGCAATAAAAGTATGCTTTCTTTTCAGGTCTTATATGATAAAAAGAATGTTGCAACTAAGTCGTGAACAATAACCCATTTGGCTATCCATTTATCCAATACCATAAAATGGCATCCGAGAGCCCATCATTCAGCAAAGCAACGCTTGTCCTCTGCTGGGGAAATATAAACATGGGTGGAACGTAATTACCTGAAGCGCTCGTTGCACATATTGCAGTCGTTTATGTCCCTTTGGAGCCAGGATGTTTCCAGGTTCCAGATATGTACCTATGGGAGTTTCAATGATGAGTAAGTGTTTGACGTAGTGAATTAATTGTCTAACCTCTTCCAAGTTAAACTAAAAGTTTTCTTTAACTCTGCTGGACCTTTAGAAGAGTTCACAAATGTAGCTTCTCAATCACGATTTCAATTAGAATTGACAAAGAACTCAAAATCATTATTGAATCTGATTTTAATTGTCGCTTTTCAGTCTTTCTCAGCCAATAGAAAATCTTCATATATACAGACGCGGTCAAATTTTTGGAGAAGAGCCTGTAAATTACTATATATTCTATTTTTAGTATATTTTAAAATGAAACTTAATCAACGATAACACATTTAGGTTTCCACATTTGATATTTGAACACATTTGGATAACAATAATGAAGTAGCAAGAATTAAATAGCTTTCATTTAAAGGGAATACTAAAACTTAAATTATGAGTTGCCAAACGTTTGCGTTATTCATTCATCGTGCCCTTAATGATAAGGTTACTGGGCCATTATATCAAAATAAATTTAAATTTCGATGATTCTGCAAATCCTGCTCTCATAGAAACATTAGTAAACATAGCAAAGTAATTTTCAAAAATGTATGTCGAAAAGTATACCAAAAAATTAAAAATCATTGCTGTCCTCTAACCAATGGAGCTTGTTGTATGTGAAACTAGTAGAAAATAAAACCTAAATAGCAAATCAAGGTATTTCACAAAACTTGAAAATACAGTTGCCATCAAAATAGTTACTACTAAACGAATATTTCATTAAAAATAACTAAACGTTATTTCTGCGTCACTTGAAGTGAAAGTTCCCATGAAGACCACAAAAAGTAATTTTTCCCAGTGTTACTTAATGCTTTCATTTATCCACACTTTCTAGAAGTAACATTAGCCGGTACAGAACTCAAGATAGATTATTTTCTCCTGTAGTTAGGTTCCCTCTCATCTTACAGTATCTGTGTTAATGCTATTTTTGGCAAAAGTGGTTTCCTTAACAAGAAGTTTTAAACAGCATTCGTAGCATACATCACCTAATATTGTAGTAAATGTGTAATTTCATATTAGATTTAAGGTTTTATAATAATACATAAGCAAACTAAATAAATTTACTTCTTTCTAGCTCATTATGCCATCCGATTCCTCTCTTAAACTCATACTTTATTACTTATCTATGAACTTAATTTTTATCCGCAAATACTACTATGCTAATTAAGGTATTTCACATGAAATCCTTTCCTACACTTTCCAACATTTAACTGCAAGTTTATTTGTCAAACAACAGGCCAGCACACAGCGCTCTAAGTAAGATGAAGTATGGAATTCCCTTATTGTTTCCATGCTTCTTCCTTGCGGCATTTAATCCCTTTTTTGGCAAAGCGTATAAGTTAAGAGCATTTTTGGCTCCTGGATTCAGTTTTTCATTGTAAACATGTATAGTTTCTATCTTAATTTGTTGGTCAACGGTGCCTCTTGTGCCAACGCATAAAATGTTTGGGTAGCGTAATATTTTATGTTGCACTCCTTCCACTTAAACACAACTGTTGCTTCCATTTATTTGGCTCGTATAGCAGATGTTTTGCATGTTGTATATTATTTCTCTAACTTCCCCACATGCTTTACGAGTTTTTGAAGTCCTAATTTACAACAAAAACAATTCAACAGTTTCCAAAGGGTTTTACACTTGGCTAGTGGCAAGCAAACATTCTTTGTTGGGCACAGTATAACAATTTTCATGAATATACAAAATTCTTATCACAAAAGCTTTGCACACAATTATTATATTTAATTTGGCGTGTTTAATACTAGAATTTGTTTTGTTGCTAACGATGATATAAATAATAATAATAATAATAATAATAATAATAATAATAATAATAATAATAATAATAATAATAATAATAATAATAATAATAATAATAATAATAATAATAATAATAATAATAATAATAATAATAATAATAATAATAATAATAATAATAATAATAATAATAATAATAATAATAATAATAATAATAATAATAATAATAATAATAATAATAATAATAATAATAATAATAATAATAATAATAATAATAATAATAATAACAGTAAGAAAGCATTTAATTTTTCTGTAGTGTGCACACAACTTTGTTTTCACATTATCAGTTAATGAAATGAGATCCTTTAGAATTCCTCCTGTGAATAGTATATTTTAAAAAATCTGATATGTTGCACTCACACGACTTTTTGTACTCATGTACTAACCATTCTTACAAACTTTTTTTCCTATATCTTCTTCGTGTTAGTTGAGATAAACATTTGTACAACTTATCTTATTGCTTATTTCCTTGTAGGTGCAAGGGGAATATGGGAAAACAGTAGGTTTTGAGCGATAGTCAGATCTTTTAAAGCTTTGGGACTCCGTTCCATTTGCGCGGCTAAAATATAAAAAATTAGTAACGATATTCCATTTGACGAAAGTTTTCCAAAACTCACACAAGAAACAATAATTATCTCCGAAATGGTTCACTATGTAAAAAAAGATATTTGGACATAAATTGTGTATTTTTGTATGGTAAGATTTGGTGTATCTCTTACAGTTTACCAGTTATGCAAACCGCTCCAGAGTAAACAGGGCTATAACCAGAAAATTCAAGATATACATTTCATTTGCCATAAAACTATCTTAAACATATGGCATTTTAATCAACATCGTTAGAGCCAGTTTCGAGAAAATTAAAATTTTCCATCTTAAGGGTAGTTTAGGGTGGAGGAATCTTCAAAATCTTCAAGTTGCGTCCTTGAAAGACATTAAAGGAAATTATCAACTTTGGTTTTTGACAAATTTTTCGTTTTAGAGTTATGCTGTCCACAGTCTGACAGACACACAAACACATATGTGGAACTTTTTCTAAAAATGTATTTTTAAATTGTTTTTATTTAGGAGGCCTGAAAACTTAGTATATTTGGTAGTAGTTGTTCATACAACATGAAAGACAGAGCTTTATTGACTGCAACCGTAGATGTACATAGACTTCAAAATTGCAATGCACTGTTCAATTAGATGCTCAGGTAATGCTTGTCGTTATTTTTCATTTAAGAAATGAACTTTCTGTAGTCTTGTAAGTTTATAACTGCTAGTTAACAGTTTGACAACGAAATACTTCGTCATCCTTTACGGATTTTGAGTTTATGGATAGAAGCTAGTAAAGTGTATCTGGTATAACGAATCAATATTATGGAGTTTCCGATACTAGGATGGTAGTTTTGTGGATTTAGAGTGAATGTCATAATCTATATTTGTCTTAATAACGCTACAGGTGTTTTGTGTGAGAAATTTTGCAAGGTTGTTGAGGCAGCTGTTGACATTATTCATTTCCATAATTAATGTGAGATTTGCAGGTTACTTTAACACGCCTTAGTCAAATATCTTATAATGAAATTGGCCTTCTCAATTACTTTCTCTATTACGTAATTACTGTGAATAGACCAGTAATCATTCCAGTTAAAATTCCAGAGAACGCAATAAAAAGCATTTTCAGAATAGGGTCTATGCTTGTGTATGCCAACAACATAACTTAAACAAGAAGTCGGTTAAGAAGGAAACTTCATATTCAAGTTCCAAGCTCTACCCTAGATAGAAAATGGTATTTTGAATATCAAACCTTAAACTGTCACTTAGCTGAAAAATGTCTCAAACGATTATATTTAAAACACCATACACAAAGATTTAGATGTCGTTTAAGCTTGTCATTTATATCAAATGCCATTTTTTGGAGGTTAAGCATTTCCAAGATATTGCTATTGGTTATAATTTCCATACACTTATAGTTTCCTAAACTGGCAGATAGGTAAACTTTTTCTGTTGATTTGTAGTTGCGCGTCTAACTGAAAGCCTTATTATGCAACCCCATTGGGATTGATGATTTGATTGTTTCCCTAAGTCTGTTGTTCATATTCTACACAGTATTTTGGTCTCCATGTCAACGCCCTTACTTAGTCCTTTCGGATATTGAAGTAGTGTCTATCTTGCTAAGAAAGGACAATCAAACAGGATATGCCAGGAAGTTTCCTAATTCTCTGCAACGGTCATTTAAATGAAGAGTAAATGAAGATGCCATTCCCCGAAAATGTGAGACATACATGTTTTTTGTAATGAAAACGTCTTGAACATACGTGTCGCATTTTAATCAATGCCATTAGAGTCAATTTTAAAACAAATTCTGCATTTTCGAGAACTTTAGATATGGAGAGTACTTTTGAAGAAGTGGATCCTCGAATCCTTGGACAACGCTGAACTAAATCTCAAGTATGCTATTTCACCGAATTTTCACTTTGAAATTTACTGTAGTACAGCGCACGCAGGCACGCGCGCACACAACGCACACACAACACACACACAACACACACACAACACACACAACACACACACAACACACACAACACACACACACACATCCACACATTCGTACACACAGAAATTTGTCTAACTACTGAATTTTAGGATCCAGAGTGCTGTGAACAAGCGAAATCTCGGTACCGAATTTCTAGATGGAATACATGTTTCCTCTACGAATTGCAAATATGAAGCGGAGAAATTCACAGCCTTGTGGCTGAACTAATTTCTAAGTAACTAAGTACCACTACAAATAGTTTGGGTTATTACTGTGATCTAATTTATGTTAGAGTTATGATGCTGGCCCTCGGCAGTGGCGGCAGCGATAACAGAACAAAAGACGGTCAGGGTTGGGCTGCTCCAGCCCACTGGTGCGTAACAAAGGCGCCTGAGGTAAAGCTTCAACACACCACTCGTGTGAGGAAATACGTGGCCAAAACAATCGAGTTGTAACACAAGGTCTTTCGAGAAGTGTCCACGAGCCGGCGTGTTTGTAGAAGTTCGAGAAAGGTTGTGTTACGTCATCCTCCCTATTTAAAGACACGAGGCAACGAGCAGGAGTCACTAGAAGTTAAAGACAGGAGTCAGTATTTATTGGTTTGAATGTTGTGTTAGCCACTTGTGTTGTCGCGTCGTGGAGAAAGCAAAGCTGTTGTGGGTGTAGAGTGTGTCGTCAATGTTGGTGTTTGACAGACAGAGCAAGTGAAGAAAGACAAAAAGGAGTGAGTCAAGGTTAGAAGAGGAAACAGTTGTGAGTTGTAATACCACGAAAGATTGTAGACTGTGTTAGGGTCTGTAAAAGGTAAGTGTGAGTTTGCGTAAACATTTTGGAAGAAAATAAAGTGAGAAAAGCAATAGGATTGGGTTTTGGTCGTCTTTGTTACAGTATGATAATTCTACACACAATATCTATTTATCCAAGTATCCAAATGCTCATTTGATACGTTATACACGTCTAGAACGTTATGCAGTACAGATTCAAAATAGTCAAAACCTTAAAATATTACGAAGAGCCATGATTGATTTTCTCAGATTGCGTTAAAATTAATTTCTGACTTGATCCAAACCATAACATGGTTATATGACTGGTGTTTCTATGGCCGACATGAACTCTGTGATGCAATAAATATTCCAATGCCAGTTGCAAGCTTCACCTTTAATGAGCATGATCCTCGCGGGTCCCAAACATATATGTACAGCCGAGTGTTAAGAGAACGAACTTGCGGAAAGTGAAACGGGGAAGAACATCCTCTGTCACGCACACACTGACATCAGCCGTATCCTGCTTACAGCCCCTATCCTGGCACCTCCAGATTATCATCTTTTTTCCCCTTTCTAAGGATCATCCCATCCACTGGAAACCATGAACAGAAGGGATCAGTGTGCGCTGATATCCAGAGCTGTAGCAAGAAATTTTGAGTGTTAAAACATCCTGTTCACAGATTGCATAATGTCATTACAATTAAGAGAGAAAGTAGGCTGCAAAGGCAAATAAATTCTAGATAACTTCCTGTATTATTTCATTAGCAACTAAGTAGGGCTAGTTGTTAAAACTTTTACTTCATGCAGCGCTTGCCTATGGTAGACAGAGCTGGTACTGTACCCCACTCTAACATCCGATGGTTCACGTTAGATGCACCACAATACCGGTGCTATTGACTGAAAACATAAATAATAGCAATAATTTCTATACGTTTAAAACAAAAGGCGGTCCATAGACGGCTATACAAGATTAAAGAACTCCAACATGCACAGCAATTAGAAATAGAAGAATTAATAAAATAACAGAGTACAAAACAAACTGAAAACAGCACTTTAACAGAATGAAAGGAAACATTATTCCAAAACCTGCATATATGTGCTTACCAACCACACGTACAAAGAAATCCAGGAAGACCGAGTAAAAGGCGGAAGGAGCAAGACTTTGGAGGCTAAACCGTGTTGCAGAAGAAGAATGAATGAATGCGTAATATACTAGGCTGGACTAAAAGTTGAGGGATTCCACTTTGTGCGCACTCGGGACAATTGTATGTAAGAACCCTGGGAGGAAGTGGTGAAATTGAAGGCACCCTATGGGCATGCTGGAGCCTCAGAGTATGACGTGCTGTAAGCGAAAGTTCCCACAGTAGACCACTATAGCAGCCGGCAGCAGATTCATCAAACACGGAGATATTGGAGGTGGAATCAAAGGTGCCGCACACTCTGCAGGCCATTATAAGTTTACTAAAGGAAATGTTTGTAAGAAGGTTCATGATTGTGTGTTGAGCATATGTATGAGTCTATGAATAGAATGTTACATAAACGGAACATTTATAAATATCTTATATGCATAATTCCAGCAATTTCCAAGCATTTAAAGCAAAAATTTTCAGAAAGCTCTTCTAGAACAAATAGGACTTTTTTCCTCCTTTTCGTTATTTTTATATTTCTCGTGTATTTTTGACTTACTGTGCAGGCATTAACAGAGGTCTCGAAAGTTTCCAAATTTTGAGACCCCTCGAGTTCTTTAAGTCTTCCAGGACCTTCTTAGAAGACACCTGGTGGGGTCCAACCATCCCCCCTCATATATCTGTACTGTTGGTCTGGATACAGCGGCCCGATGTCTCCTCTCACCTCATCCTTCCTACTAGGGATGCATAAGTATAATAAGGCTAGCCATAGTGCCAAACCCTGTCCACATCTCTCCTATTCCTACTTCGAGGTTTTTTCTTCAAACATATACTCCTTCTCGACACTGCATTAGAATGCCACATTTTTATGTGCAATATAATAGTTCTTCTATCTTCACAAAAAGGCATAAGTACCTTGATGTTATGTCCTAATAAAAGGCTTTCTTTGTAAACTTTCTCCAGTACTCTTGTTAATTAGTCTCCTTGGTAACGCAAGTTTTCACGATTGCTCGTAGTGGCAAATCTCACTATCCTAAACATTTGTATCCTAATAAATCGGCATTTTACAATTACCTTGAAATTATATTTTCAAAATCCTTTCCTTAAAATTCAATTCTACTAAATTAATTAAATAATATGGAATCTTACTTTTCTCCTTACCCGTTGAGTAAACTAACAAGAATCTCATATGTCAGAAAGAATTACACAAAAATTCATCTTAAAACTGACATATAAATATCCGTTCAAAAATAAGATTTTTTCTATAAACTTCTCCTCCTAGGGGATGCTCCAAGTTGCTGCTTTCGAACATTTTGTGTGTACACAAAATATAAATATCTTCCAGTAATCAAATATCGGTTATGGACTTTATCCAAAGCCTATTGGAATCGTATGCTGTGGCTGCACTACAGCAATTAATTAAAACTCCAACCAAATGCTTCCAATACCTTCGATAGGAATCGATAAAACTGATAAAACGAAGTTGGTGTAGTGCTATTGAACATTAACCATCATCAATGTCATGAAGGACCGGTTTGATGAGCGGTTTTGGCGTTAACAAATGTGTTGTCCACCCACCCCACGTGCCTAAATGGCTCATATTCGTTTTTGCTGAATGCGTGTGCAATCTGGTTCAGAAAACCTCTGACCAGCATTCTAATGAGGCCCATTAGGCGTTTAAGCGCTCCGTTTCTTTTCCCGCTAAAAACCATTGTTGACTTATTGCTACGTAGATTGCAGAAATTACACTTAGAGCACTAAGAAATGTCAACATTTTCCAACCTACTTTAATTTCATCGAAAGCGAATGCACCTTTTCAGCACACAATCATCTTAAAAGCAAATTCTATTTAAATTAATGTAAAATATAGCCACAGCAAGTGGATATTCTATTGTAAAGTGTATCATATGCACATATATAGGGTTAAATACCCAAATAAGAGATACTTTCTTCAAATTCGGCTCTCAGATCTACCACTATAAATATTTTTACCCCTGTATGCGGCTTCACATTTCTTAAAGTATCTATTTTCAGATTTTATACCGTGAACGTCTAATAACTATCTATTGTTGACACAAATTTCTTTGAAATGAAAGGTAAGAACAACGCGGAGTTTCAAGATGGTGTCCAGATAAGAGATACCTTCATTAACTTTGTTACTTGTACTGATAAACATCAAAACTCCAGTAGTGGATGATGAATTCCTAAGAAAGAACAAAACCCTGTTGAAAGGTATTATTTTATAACAAATAAATAACTCTAGCTCCAAATAATGACTCGTTACCTGTTCTTAGAATAGCAGTAATACGAAAGCCTCTTTTTAACCACCACGTTCTTTAAGTGACCTTCGATGGCATATCACATCCTGCCCGGTGTTTCCCTCAAGTGTCCTCGGAATATAATCCAGTGCGGAATGAACATCATCCCTGCTTCATCAGCCACTGTCTCTTATTTGGGTCCACTTGGTGTCTCTTATTAGGATCCAGAATACGCTGAAATTTCGTGGCCACTTATGTTCAAATACCTTGCTCTACACATTACTAAAACTGCTTATAACAACTTCTATGGTCCTGTATTACCAACAAGTATTTTAATTGCGCTTAGAAATCATCTTCATATGAAGTGCAGATCTTAAAGAACCTAAAACGTATACATCTAATTAAGAATTCTAGTTGAGATCCTGTGTATCAATAAATGTATTTAATTATGAAAATTGTAATGGAACTTACACCAAGGGGCAACTCCCTTTAAGAAATATCACCAATAAAATCTACAACTAGAAGCAAAGGTTGAAGAAAATAACTATTATTACTCTCCATCTAATAGCTTAATTACTTTTTCATTATAAGTATTCCCAAAAATCCACTGTATACACAACACTGGTATTAATAAATATTTGACATTTACTACTTAATCAGAATTTTGAAACTGAGTGGTCCCAATTTAAGACTTACAGTTAAAATTGGAAGAACACAACATCATTATACTACCTTCATTACAACCAGCCACAAAAATGATTTAAACCATTTATTTGCATCATTGTGTACATTATTAGGATTATATTACTTAGATTACGTGAAAAATATATTTGGAAGTTATAGACTAAATATGTTCAGAACGTGGATTTTCGAAATCAGCTTAAGAAAATCAGTAATATAACATCAGCCGATATTCCGACGTCTGTAAATATCAAACAACTATTCATTTCCATAAATGTCACAGTTCGATACTACTACGTTTCAGGGCGAAAAGGAAATATGTACCATTAAAATCGTCCATATCAATGCACAATATTTCCATAAGGAATGCAGCTTTTATTTACTCTTTAAAAAAACATTACCTTTCTTAGGAAACTGTTCTGATGTAAAAATGATAGAACTGTGACTCGATAAAGCGGATTCTCTTTTTCCATTTCGCTGTATATAAGTCACGATATTTTTCAGCTATCATAAGTGCACACGAAAAACATGCGTCTTATTCTTTTGTGTAAATTATTAAGAAAAAAATCTGATGTGTTGCTCTCACATGACTTTCTCTGCTCTTGTACTAGCCATTCTTACAAACTCTTATTCCTATATCTTCTTCGTGTTAGTTGAGATGAACATTTGTATCAGTTATCTTATTGGTTATTTCCTTGTAGGTGCAAGGGGAACATTAGTATACACTAGGCTTTGTGCGATAGTCAAATCTTTTAAAGCTTTGAGATTCCGCTCTCTTTGCACACTTAACATATAAAAAAATGAACAACGATGAAATGAAGGTAGTAAGTTTTCCGAAACTCACGCACATAACAAAGAATATCTCTGAAATGGTTCAACCTACACGAAAATGTATTCAGATATAAATTGTGTATTTTAGCAAGGTCTACATTTTTGTATAGTATGATTTGGTCTATCTCTAACGGTTTATTACTTATGCAAAAGTCGTCCAGAGTAAATACGACTACAGGGGCTATAGCCAGAAAATTCAAGGTATACATTTCATTTGGCATAAAAATATGCCAAAGATGTGACATTTTAATCAAAATCGTTAGCCATCTTCAAGAAAATACAAATTTTCGGAAACTTTTATATGTAAAGGGTAGTTTAGGGTGGAGCTATTTGCTTCAAAATCTTCGTGTCGCATCCTTGAAATACATTCAACTTAAATACGAACTTTGGTTTTTAACCTACTTTTCGTTTTTGACTTATGCTGTCCACTGAGTGACACACACACACACGCGCGCGCTAGCGCGGACCTTTTTCTAAAGATGTTTCTTTTTTGGATTCAGGGTGTACCAAAACATATATTTCCGGTTAAATCTCGAAATAGAATTTTTGGGTGGAATACAATACTTCCCCTATTTACCAGTAGAGAAAGTAATATGTTATTTCAGTGATAGAATGAAGAGAACCTTGTGAAATATCTCTGGGAAACTACGAGTTCAATTAAGGGTGTAAAATACGTAAAAGACGATGTGGTAGACTAATAGGACTTTCTATGAAAATGTCATACATTATGTACTACAGTATTGCACTTAAAATGTAACCCTGCTATTTAGATTGTGGTATCCATAATAACTTGGTGTCCATAAATATCTTCATATTAAGCAAAATGTTCTTAGTTGCAGACAACATTGAGAAATTGTGTAAAAATTCTTGTCAAAGCACGTCGAACAAATTCATCACTTATAGTTACAAGGTAAAAAGTATTACTCCGTTGTACTAATAAAAACCTGGGTAGGAAATTTGCAAATAAGAAACAACTGCATTCGATGAACTTCAGAAAGTCCACAAGTATTTTCGAAAATAATCATATAGCATCAAATACTTCCAAAAAGTTGGACCCCATCATAAAAAGTTAGAAAGGATTCCGTCAGTAACCTTTTGCCCCATGTTATGGATTGATTATAAAAACAAAGTGTTTCTTGAGAAAATTTAAAAAAAAAAAAAAGCAATGAAAATCCTTTCCATGTAAAGTATATATTGATTAGGTAGAATTTAGTACAAATATTGCTTCCCACCTTCGAATTTGTTGATGTAAGCACTGTTTAATATCGACTTTATGGCGTTATGTGTGTCCCAACAGAGCGTATTTCAAATGCTTTATTCAGATGAACTCAATGTAGGTGTTTATGGGTAAGATTTACATTAATTTTTAGTGGATTGCATTACTTCCTTACCTGGAGAAATCAAAAGGCATCGATCTGACTCTTTTGCAAAGCTTTAGGCTACTGAGAAGTACATTTTGATAAACACTTAAATAAATTGTTGCATGTGATACTAAATATAACTAACGATGTTTGTAACACAATAAAGCAAACCTCTCATAATATTTGTAGGAACAG
Source organism: Tenodera sinensis (assembly GCA_030765045.1). Lineage (NCBI taxonomy): Eukaryota > Metazoa > Arthropoda > Insecta > Mantodea > Mantidae > Tenodera > Tenodera sinensis. The sequence goes on along the minus strand of CM060966.1, from coordinate 42,288,753 downwards.
CATAAAGCTAAATATGTGGATATAATTTCATAGGCAATCATTTTTGGCTAAGCCAAAAATTGAGCCACCCCTGTGATGTGGGGCAGCGTGTGTGCTTCACATTCAAGAGGTCCCATCTCTGTTATGGTGATTTCTCTGGATAAGGTTTTTTCCCGGGTTTTCCCTTATCCTAAAACATGAAGGTCGGGTCTAAGCTCTATGGATCCCGCATTTCTGAAACGTGAAGTGATTAGCTAGCTAAGACGCTATTGAAGATAAAACTGTAGATATTGGAAATGCTTTGAAGTATTTGTTATAGTTACAAACCAAATGATTTACGAATGCTCAAAGGAAAGCTAATGGATGGATTAAATGATATCATCTCATGTTACAATGAATGAAAATATAATAAAATTATCCTACCAAAACGGTAACGGAAGGAAGAGGCCATTTTAAACGTAACAAAGCTCCGAATTGGACGCATAAAGTTAAACCCACTCATAAATTCCTTAATAATAAATGTTGAACTATAAAGTGGAAGTATAGGTTAGCCACAAGAATGTCATAGTTGATTTCTCTCAATATATAGCAAAGAAACAAATACAGTGCTCCAAATGCACTATCCACTATCCCCCCAAAAGAACCAGAAAAATGAACAAATGTGCAGTATTAACACTATTCTATGGTGGAAGAATTATAAACCTGGTTAGGGGGCTTCCGAGAAAACCCTATATATACATATAATTCTGTAATATATGTTGTAATATACATGTTTTCCTGTGCAACTTATGTAAGTTGGTTTCACAAACATCATAACAAACGAATATTATAGGCAATATCCAACCAAACTTGTGCCTTTTACCATGAATTAAGTCAAAATTACCAAGGTAAATTAACCATAAATGTTTACGTGAACAGGGAGTAATCCTGACTAGAGAAAACTTTGCGTCTTTCAGCCGGTAGTCAAACCCAGTACCTCATCTAAGCAAAGGTAATGAAATGTTGTAAAAGTAGAAAAGCTCGATTAGGAGAAACATAAAAGTACTCGAAAAATAGCTCTGACTTGGAAATTGTGCATTTAAATTCAAGCTTCAATTCATTACCTTTTCCAAATAAGGAAATTATAAGCAACGAGTAAATTGCCTTCGCAAACATAGTAGTAAATGAATATGACTGACATAATGAAGCCAAACAATACTCTTATTCTATTTATTGTTTCGCAGGACTGTCAGCTGATGTAAAATCACCAGAGGAATTTACCTTGCACTCCTTACGCGTATTCTGCGTCTTGTAAACACTGCTTGTAGATCTACTTCAAGTCATGTAGGAGTTGAAATTAGATGTTTAATAGCCTATGTATGCGGGAAGAACAGGTTTTTTTTCACGGTGAAAAAGTTAAGGGACTCTGAGATTACCCTATACTAACACATGCAGCTACGCGCTCACACACAAAGTTGTTTTGTGCTTTAGAGATCACATAAAGATGTATTTCGGTTGAAAAGATAACGAATTTTTCGGCGAAGTACAATAGTTTCTTTTATCTCCTATAGATAAATCATAAATGAATAATTAAGCATATAGAGAGGATAATCAGCAGTGTTATGAAGAATTGAGAATAATGAGACATTTATATTAAAAGTGAGGAATTCGCAAAGATTACGGCTCCCAGTTAGAGATTACCTAGAAAAACAATGACGTCAGAGTCACGGAAAACCTTACAATGAAATACATTTTTGTTTCAGTACCAAGCAGTTTATTTAAATCTTCTACGGTGCTTAAAACGCCTTTAGCGGTTATGTGTTAAGTGGAATTATGATATATTATATAATCGGGAAGAGTAAAAACAGCAAAGAGAAAATACGGCTTATCGGCTACGTATGTGATTAAACAGAAGCAGGGGGAACGATTCCACAATGTATGTAACTCATACTTCTACTTCCTTTATCGTTTAACGCTGATGAAAAATCTGTTTTGCGTGATAGTTGCAGAAAATGATAAACATATTTGCGTTGGTTCCTTAAGCACAAAGCGGTTGAAGCAAATAATAAATATACGTATGTAATTTTCTGATATCAAACACCTATTTTTGCTGGCCTTTTCATATGGTAGATCCTGTTTCATTCCAACCAAAATTTTGACACAAAATATTCACTAAAAATATATCCAAGTATGCAGAACAGTCTTTCCCCCCAAAAAGCAGTTTTAGCAAACGGTCGAAAAGTCCAGAGAGAAAGAGACAGGTAGAATAAGTGAAAGTGTATGTCTTTATGTATGTGCTCGAACATTATGACTAAAAGGTATAAAACATTAAGAACACCAGTTGCATTTCTGAACGCCACATTGTTCAAGGAGGGACCATGAAAGTTCTCTAGTTATTTCTCTCACCACAAATTGTTCTTTGCATCTAAAATCTGATTATACTTTTTTCTGAAAAGCTTTAACATTTTGATTAAAATATTGCAACATCATGTATTCATATTAAAATAGCACCATTACACAGTGCATTACAATTTTATATTGAATTTTCTGTGAATTAGCCACAAAACCGCCATTATTGTATTTACATTTCGTAGAAGTTTTGAAAAGAAAAATATGTTATCTGCAAAATATATAGCAAAATTATAGCAGCTGGCTATAATATACAATTTGTGTTAAACATTTTTTATGCTGTGACGGAATCTTCAAATATTCCATGTCGCATGTCCTGAAATAACGCTACATTCTTTTCCTTTTCCTTCACGGGAGCTCGCCATTAACACTAAATTTATTCCTCCGTGCTTCAGATTAACATACGAGTCGCTTTTATATGTTCTGTGTAGCTTAAGGATGTCTTTTAAGTTGGACTACATATTTTAGACAACAGTATATTGCGAATAATGTAACATGGGCAAAATAACCATGCTTAATATTAATACCAAAGTGAGTACGACTATGCGTACGACTCGCATTCGGGATGTACCAGGCTCGATCCCCACTGACACCACTGTGACTTGGGTTTTTCTGTGGTTTCCCCTTGTCATAGGCGCATGCCGGGGTAGATTCTCTTCTCCATGAATTTAGTTCCCTTCATTTCTCAGTTCCCTCGCGTGTCATGTGCCAGGTTTAGTGAGTAGAGCAGTACGCTCCGGCGAATGCGGACAGATATCACAGATACTTGCGCTCTATCCCTTCTAGAAGTTGCTGCCCGAGCAGCAAGGGTCGCATTGTCGCTCTCTCCCTGGTTGGGGGAAACATTTCAGTTGTGCGCCAGGAGTAAATATCTGTAACTGTTAGGGACTTCTGCGTCTCTGAGTTTCACTGGCTCCGCTCTCTAGCAAGCCTATGGTGTCACTTCGCCTCATCCCTTTTCCCTGGGGGTGTGGTAGTCCGTATAAGATCCATGTCGGGGTCGTAGTGGGTCGAGATGCCCCCCCCCCCCCTCCGATACTACACACAGTACCGCAAAGTATGCAACGAGGCTATAATGGTAGTAGTTAAGACTCGAGTTTCCTATTTTTAATAGAAGCGTCTTAATTACCATTATAGTTAAGCTTCATACGACAACTTATGCTCGACCATATACGTTTTTATAGTTGAAATATAAAATTTTGTATACCCACCAGAGACAATGGCCTACATATTGCATCAGCTCATATTTGTAGTTCTGCGCAGGCGCTAAACGATCGATTCGTTTCCAGCAAGACACAGCTACATGATAAAAATGATAACCTTGGAATGCTACGAAACATTGGAAAATAGAAGCCAAATTGAATATATTGGTTTTCAGGCAAAGCTTTACGTGTAAGTTATTTATTGTACAGTTAGTGAAATTAATTTGCAGGAGTGTGCTTAGTGCAATACTCTTGGAAGTTGATGTTGTAGTAAGGTTAATTTGTGTGTTTTGTGTAGGTTTCATCTTAATTAAGTGGAGTAAGTTGCATCTCACTGTCAGTAGTGTCCGCCGACATTTTAGCGTTTCCTAAACTCGCGCTAGTTGCGTTTCGAGAATTAATCGATATTGCGCTTTGACATTGCTGCATGGGAATTCTCTGATCTTTGGAACACCTGTCCTTTAATGAAAGTTTGAACTTGAAGAGGTCCTTTAGGATCGCTATCAGACTTATAATTAATTAATTTGGATATGGTCGAGCATAAAGTTCCTTTATATCATTCCAATAACGATACTTCACGTAATACAATATGTTTTACCCAAAACACCAAACATTTTCAGGCTTGTGTTCTGGTCGCCTCGTGCCCTTAAGGTTATTTTGAGCTAGTTTTTCAGCTATCGTTACGATCAATGTGAATGAGACGTGAACAAATGTTCAGGGAATGGCCTTTTCTTTTATTATTTGATTTCTGCTTACTAATGATGCTCAAAGATAGAAAAAACGTCGTTGAAGTTTCATTATTAGATACGTTACTCCACAGTAAAGAAAAATAAAACCTAAGAACAAATGAGAATCATTTTACGAAGGTAATCATCAATATTGTGGAGACTGAAGCAAAAGAATAATGATCCTTTTATATAGAAACACAATATCTGTTTTGATTCACTCCACTATAACAGGATTATTGCTAGAGAATTTCTAGGAATATGAGGTTGAAGTAATTTCCCAGAGAACCTGTTACACAAATTATATTGTTTTACAGAACTGTATTACAAATAATATTCCTTGTTCCCCGAAGTCATTAAGATAAGCTGAGAAGTACGTTTTATCTCATTTGGCTAAAACTTAGACAAAATATACTAAAACGATATTAAAATATTTCTCCCTTGTTACTTCCTATCCTTTAACTAACGAGAGTGCATATATAGAATTCGAATAATGTACTGAAGTATGCCCATATACATACATTTTGTAACAATGTTAATATGACTCATTCTAAGATAATGCATATTACCTGTTATATTAATTGAACAATTTTGTTATTTAAATGTGTTTTAGGTTTGTTTGCTCTGAATTTAATGTAAAGTGCTGTGTTCACATGTTTGTTGATATATTTACATTTGTCACAAGTATCTGAAACATTACTTAAAAATATTCCAAATAGAATATCATTAGTAAAACTTAAGTTACCTCCACTAAGTAATCTTCATCTTTAAACATAGAGAAATATAATCCCGTGCATTTTTTACTTATCAGTATGAAAGCAGTTGTGATATAGAAATACATTTTCAGATGTATAATTGTTTTTCTTTTCACTTCAGATCAGTCATATTGCACTTGAGTGAATGATAAATGGGTTCCGGACAAGCAAAATGCTCAAAAAGTAACTATTGTCGAAGTGTGCTAACATTGTTTACTGGATAAATATTGAACATAAATATGGTTTATAGAAACTGAATGTTAATTTGGACCAAAGCAAAAACAACTCCGCGCCATAATACTGTAACAAAATGCCAATCCGTCCGCTTACTTTTCTATCATTTTATGGTCTTCTAAAATGTTATCACAAATACACAGTGTTCTTCTCATCGTTGACACAGACTACAGGCTTTCGCGCTATTACAACTCACAATGTTTGCCTCTCGTAACCTTCACTCAGTCCTCTCAGTGTTTTACTTCGCTTCTTCTGTCTCTCATACACGCCACCGGTATGCGCCGTGAAGCAGTGTTAGTGGGGTTTAACGGCCAGTCAACAGCTAGGTCATTTGGGAGTGAAGTATCCCGGCCCGGCACTCCTTTGCTTTGCGCCGCGCCCAGCGCGCAATGTAACACTACATAAGAACATCTGCAATATTCCAAACATTGCACGTTTTGAAGGTGAACATTTTTATTGAACATTTTTACTCATAACTTTAGCGTTTCATGTCTTCTTCGTATTGATTTCAAACGTTTTAGATGGACCACTATTTATTCTTCCATTTATATCCCGCCTTTGCAATGGTCATGTAGGTGGCCTTTTGTCTTTTGGAATATACTAGCTTTCGGAATTGGTGTAATTCGAATAAACGAGTCGTTCTTTGGCTTTTGCGCAGTGGACCACACATATACCGGGTGGAAGGTACTGCTTCGGCTATACGGTAACCAGGGATCCCACATAATGACTGCAACAAAAATGTCCAATACAATTATTCGTTAATAAGGGACTCTTTCGCTGAAAATAATTAGTTTGTAATATTTGTAATATTTGTAATATTTGAAGCCATCTAACTTCTTGACTAATCGATATAAATAGTTTATTATTTCACTAAAAGTCGCACAAAGACTATGTGAAGACTAGTGTAATGTCTTTTTATTTCAGCTTGAATGAATTTAATCATACGTTAATGTTAACATGATGCTGCCAATTCTATCTTAGAAATGAAACTTTTTATGACACTGGGACATTAAATTATGACTAAATTCAGTCGAATTAATGACAACATTGTTCACACAATGTTTGCGATACACTTAGTGAAATGAACCATATATGTCATTCGTCAAAAAGATAGATGGCCCCAAATATTTGGCACGAATTATTTTTGGACATGTTTTGGACATATTTGTTACACTCATTTGTAGAGTCCGTGGTTAACGTATGGCCGAAGCAGAATCCTGTACAGGTATTTACACTTTCTTTCACACTTCCACTCTCTGCAGAGATAGAATGTTCTCCAGAATGTTGTCTTTAGAACATTTTCCCATCTTCCAGCGGCCGGCGATCGAACCCATGACCTCATTTAAACAATGCCAACGAAATATAGTCAAGGTATGAAAGCTCGATTAGGAGACAGGTAAAATAGATTGGAGGGTAGCTCAGAAATGGCAATTGTGTGTTCTACATTCAAACTTCATTCCATTACTTTTTCCAGCACTAAAGCATCACTTTATTAGCGCCTTCTAATCCTAAGAGTTAGAAAGTGGCCTATTGATACAGTTTAGCTAAGTTATAATTCACTTCGTTTTAATTTGATTTTATAGGTGTCTACCAGTTTGTGTTTTAAAACACTTTCGTAAACTCTATTACAAGACTACTACATAAAATGTGCCACAACGGAGGTTTTTTTGGGTTAAAACAAGTCAAAATAAAGCTTGCTTCCGTATTTAAATTGGTGAAGCACATGGGTGCTGTGTTGATTGTTCCCGATGTAGAATATCTACTTCTTGCTGCCCTTTACAGTAATAGGTCTTGTTTAATTCCACACAAAAGATTGAAATAAAATAATCACCAAAAATACATCCAAGACCCCTGATCGCCCTTCCCCATAGAAAAAGCAATCTCAGTACTTTTCTCGAGATTATTACTTCTTTTTATATCAAAATGTTTGTGGTTCAAGAACCAACCGTTCACATTTATCACTCTAATGTGATTAATGATTACGTTTCTTGCATTGCCTGTTTTCATTGCTGGTTTTCTGCAACAACGGTTATGGTTTGTTTAACATTCTAAGTATAAGAGTATGATTATTATTAGCATTTAGTATCTAAAACTAATATGATTCACATGTACATGCCCTTTTCTACCCTTTCTTTCTCAAACTTTCCTAAAAATCCTTATGATGTATCTAGTTGTTATTAAACGTTTGCGGGCTCATTATTAATTTCGCCATAAGGGAGTTCAGTATAGACTGAAGCCATGCTTAGTGTTTCAAAAGGGGGTCACCATATGCGACTGAGAGGTAATAACCCTTGCATAACAGCGAGAGGGAGAAAACAAGCTAAGAACAGTTTAGGGCTTGAAAAGTGCATATCTATGTGAAAATACAAAGCAATAGTAACGAATACTTATAAAATGGTTGTATGAAGTTTTTGTTTAAAAAATTGTGATTTAATTATTCGTATCTTTATCAGTAATACACTTTTGTCCCATTGTTGTGATTTACATTTCACACAAAGTTGCGCAAATATACTGTTCGCCCCAGATTAAGAATAAACATCTTGTTTCTTGCTTGTTTCTAGTTTAAACATACAAAATTTATACCAAACTTATTACAACCATTTTAGAAAAAAATGACAATAGTGGAACTTTTTTCATATAAACGTTGGTATGTACGAGTAGTAAGGGGATTTGCTTAAAAATATTCTTATCGCATCCCTGTAAGATACTGAATATAAACAAATACATACACATGTGCGCACGGGCATGTTCTAAAAAATATTCCCTTTGGGGTTCAGGGATTCCAGAAACCTGTATTTAGGGTGAAACTCAATATCGACTTTTAGAGATATATATTTGCTGTTACCTGATACATGAGTAAAGGAAAAGGATGGTCATATTTTGATGATAATCAGTTTTAGCATAAGGAATTGAGAATAAAGAGACATTTATATTAATAAATTAGAAAAGTTTAAACCTGCACAACTAGGGAGAACCTGGAAGAACAATTAAGGATATTAACACACTTTCGGAAAATCGTGTTTTAAAATAATTGCCCTTTTAGTACAAATCTTATTCTTTAAATCCTCTTTACTGCTTAAAACGTATTTAGTGATTATGTATCAAACGAAACTACATCTTCTGTAATATGTTTTAGGAAATAAAAAAGTATCAGGAAATGAAAGATTATCTACTTCTAAGAATCTCACAATAAATATTTTAGTTTATGCACTTTGTATAGTAAACAGGGTGATTATTGTATTGCATCCACAATTCGAAGTCTAGATTTTACCAGATATATATCTTCCAAAAACATTTTTAGAAAAAGGACTATGTGTGTGTGGTGTGGTGAGGGGGGGGGGGTTGGGTATGTGGGCGTGGTGTGTGTGCGGGCGGGAGGGTTGTGTGTGTGTGTCTGTCAACAGGATAACTCAAAAATGAAAATTCCATTAAACACCACACTTTCCAAGCACGTGACACAAGCTTTTCAAGAGACTACCAAACTATCCTTTTCATGGAACAATTTTCAAACATTTTGATTTGCTTAAATTGATTATGATGTTTATTAAAGGAGCACATAATAAAGTCCGCTCTAAGAAACACTTTTGTATTAATCCGCGCAACAATGACCAGAATATGCCATCAGTAAAGGAATTGCCTTTTACATTCAATAACGGTAACAATTTAGTACACTACTATGAAAATATTAAACGTATCTATTAAAAAAAATTAAAAATCATGGAAAGCAAAGGCGAGATCTATTTTCTACTGTTGGACTGAGTGTTACGGTCAGGAACGACTGAGAACATCCACTGTTGGAACGACCTTGGTTCTACCGCTCACTTTTGTTCACCTCAAGTGTTTTCTTACTTAGAACAGATTATGGCTCATTGAATTTAACGATCTTGTATTTGCTCATTAATTCGGTTTTGTAATGTAAAGCTAAGATACATATATGCGAAATCCATATATTCAGATATATGGAGTATGTGCTTTCGCATTTACTAACAACTTAAATAATCTGTAGTACCTGTCGTTCAGTAATAAACTCAATGTATGTCACTTGCGTATTATACTCATCCCTATAAGCAGCCGCGCCGTAGCCGAGTGGTTAGACCATTCGCTTCTCACTAAAGTGACCCGGGTTCGATCCCAGGCAACCGCATATGGGATTCGTGGTGGAAGAAGCGATGCTTGGGCGGGTTTCCTCGGGTTCTCAGGTTTCCCCCGCCATCTCATTCCACCGGTGCTCCATCTTCATTTCATGTATCATCAGTGTCACCGCCTGCGGTGCCGTATGTAGTGAAAGCGAGGGTTGAACACTACAAAACAAACAACTCATCCCTATAAAATCACGTTTCATGGGTATTAGTTTTGGTCAATTTCTTATGATTTATAATTTATACAAAAATATAATATAAAATCATTCCGAATGAAAATAGACATTCTGTTTGTATTTTGTTTCAGAATCATGCCCCATTAACCTGAGTAGCACTACTGATGTACACATAAATCCTATAACAAACATTATAGTTAAAATAACAAATATTTATATATAATACTTTAACATAAATACTAAGATCAACATTATAGGTAATACAAATGTGTTTTATATCAATTTCCTAAAGCTTAATTGTGGTTTTATAATTTATAAACACTTTTGATTGACAAAAGGATTGGACAGTGTTACCCAATAGGAACTATAGGGTGGATACCTAGAGTTCCGATTTGGCTTCCTCAGATTTTCATTTGTTTGGACCACTGAAGAATGCCATTCGTGGAAGACATTTCGAGGTGATTCACACACAGGCACAGTAAAGATTTTTACTGACGGGGAGCACATACCCACGTGTCTTGCTGGAGAAAGGCTGTGGAATTTAAAGGTGATTAGGTAGAGAAATAGTGACCCGACAAAACATTTTTTCATATATGTAAAGTTCAATTTTGTGGAATAAATATATTTAGAGAAAAAAAATATGGGTATTATGTATTGCACAATACTCGTATTATACTAAGTATCTGATATTTTAGTTGCAATCACTATAAATATTTTGAAAAAGTGATGGAGAAATGTTCATGTAAAGACCGTATGCAGTGGGTAATTTCCCTGAAAATCTTCATGTCGCATTCGTTGAGAATAAAAACTAGGTTTGGTTACTCTCTCTCTCTCTCTCTCTCTCTCTCTCTCTCTCTCTCTCTCTCTCCTTTTAGATGCAATTTATTTTGGGATCCATAACGTGTATGTCCAGTGAAACTCGATATCGAATTTTCTTTATTGGTCTCTTAAGCATTCCAATATGTTTATGATTTGTTCTTCGAGAAGAAATTATTCTATGACATTAATTATAATTACATACTTTGCTCTTATCTAATATAGAAAAATGTTATACAAAGAAATGAATGGTTATATTGTGAGGACAATCTACATTGCCATACCGAGAACAAAGAGAAATTTGTATTAAAACCTACGTTCACAAAGCAGCACCTGGAAAAAGAATTAAAGATAAAGAAGTTATGAGAAATTATGCTTTCATCCTTTTATTACAAAGCTCTTATACAAATAAATAAAACATCTGTAGTGCTTAAAACACCTAGCTCTTATGTACTCAGTGGAATTATTCCATATTATAATATTCAGTAGGGAAGTTAACAAATAACAAGAAAATATGAGCTTAACTACTTGTATCATTGAAAATAAACACAGGTAAAAACAGTTTCACATTATATCTTACTTTTTCTGTCCATAACATGTGATTACGGACAGCAGAGGCAGTATTTTATTCCATGCAAAAATTCAACAACAAGATTTCACCGGAAATAAATATTTGAAACTCCCTGAATTAAAAAGAATAAGCATTCTAAGAAAAAAGGTGTGTGCGTTCGTGTGCATATGTGTGTGTTTATCTTTGTAGTTCTATGTGTATGTGGAACAGCGTAACTCCAAAATGAAAAGACAGTTAAATACTGAACTTGGTATCTTTCCAGCATCTTAGAAGGATGTGTCACGAAGATTTTCAAGAAAATACTCTCACCCTAGACTACCGTATACATGGAACACTTCTCGAGAATTTAATTTCCCGAAGATGTCCAGCGATTTTTATTAAAATACCGCATATTTAATATCTTTTCAGACAAAATAAATGTATATTTTGAATTTTCTCAGAAGTTCTGTTTATCGCTAGCGACCTTTGCCTAACATAGTAAACCCTAAGACATACACGAAATCTCACTGCACAGAAACTGTAGATTTTAGACGAACTCTTTACGAAATATTTATTTTTGCTTAAGTTTTCCAATACTTAACTGTACTCAGATAGGATTGCAGTGTTTATTTTTATCATGCAGATAACATGCAGATAAAACGGAATCCAGCATCCAGCTCTTAAAATGTTTTGTCAACGTTTAAAACCTATTAAATTGCCTTATTCCCGTTGCATCTGGAACGAAATGAGCAATTAAGATACTTTATCCAAATGTTTATCTCGATTAACATGATTTAGACAATGCAATAAGCAAGCGTATAAGAATAGTTTGTTACTCGGCGCGTTGCACCCTGCCATCACCACCTCCACTCCTCCGTGGTCTTGTCTGCTGCTGGAGTACGCAGCGACCAGGTGATAAGGGTGTAGGGGATCCGCCCTAGGGATTAGGATATTAGTAATTTGAACAAGAATAGACAAAGTCATGTGAGTACAACATATATTTTTGTTGACAACTACATTTTCCAAAAGTTGCATTTACGTTTATATTTTCCCAAGACTAAGGATGCATTGCTGAAAGATTACGAAGCGTCTTTTATTTTCCTCCTTAGGAGCTCATTATTTACTCTAAATATTCTATGCATCTAATTAAACATGTGTATGCCAGTTTTGCCCGTTCTATCCATCTTTGCTTATTACTGCCTCTCTAAAGGAGAAACTTATTTTGAAGTTGCAGGCAACATTTGACAAATCCCGTTTAGGTTAAGCAGCTAAAAGGAATGGTATCGTTTTACGAGGATATGTATACCAAGTGCGATAGCTCCACAAACTGAAAGTCTCACAGCCGGGATTCTCATGTTCGATTCTCTTCGACCGCCCCTTGGTTTTTCCCTAGTCGATTGGTGAATGAGGTAGCTTCTCATCTACTGTCACAATTTCCCTTCCAATACTCACTAAATTCCATTTCCTTCTCAATTTCCAGCTGCGCTTATAGGTATTGTAATATATGACGAACAGATGGCGCGGATGTTTACGCAAAAGAAAGAGCAATCCCCGTAACACTAGAGGACTGCTGAATGAAAAGATGGGTTATTGCCCTCTCTATGCATCTCCACCATTGGAACGGGGCTTAGAACCTGGAATTGTTAGGGACCTTCGCGCATCTTTGTGGCCTGTCTACGCGTTCTGGTTCCTTCACTTCCTCTTCCTCCTGGGGTGTGCAGCCGCAAAGGATTTATGTATGACGAAGTGCCCCCCCCCCCTTTTCAATAACCTTTGAGGATAATCATCAACGTGACCCAGAGCTTACAGTAAGTAGTAATGAGTTTATTTGTACTGAAACATAAGATTATTCCTTAGTTCAGTGTGCTATAAAAACAGAGTACTGAAAGAAAAGTTGAATTTAGGCAGAGCGCTCTTGAATAAATGAGTTTTGAAATAATTCCTCGTAAACCTGTTACATAAATTCTAAACAAAACTAAACCCCAAGTGCAACAGCCTAGGAAGGGTCATAGCTTGCAGCCTAGCCTCTGCGTACCCCACCTTTGCCCACTACAGGTGCCATTGGTGGGGTGCTGTACTGGAGGATGGGACGCGATCAGCGCCTCAATTAGTCCCCCCAGGACCTACGAGGCTGAGTGTACCCCGTGTCAGACCTCTCAGCGGGGAAAAAATCCCCATGCTGGTACCTGGGATAGAACCCGGATCTTCCGCCCCAGAGGCAAGCGCGCTACCAACTGCGCTACGAAGGCGGTGTGTATAAATTCTATATGTATTAAATTCTCAGCGTTTTTAACCCTAGTATTCCACATTGTCCAAACAATTAATCTAAGGAGATAAACACATTTGATCTTGTTTGACTACTGCCTAAAATTAAATGCAGTGTGAATCCTAGGTTTAACTGAGTGCCCCTGTGATTTGGTGGTTTGCATGCTAACGTCAAAATCCAAAGGTCTCGCTTTCAATTCCTGGCGGAACGGTGGGAATTTTTTTCTTTAGGTAGGATTATTCCTACCCTTGCCGTAGTCTGACAGTATGAAGAGAGTATAAATGCGTGTGAGTGCAATGTACTAATTCTTCCAAAGGTAAAAAGCGGTCCATATAACCCTGTTATATGATGTTAAAGGCGGTGTCAAAAAGCAACACTAAGAAAAGAAACATTATCTTTCTCGCTTGTTAGTTCCCCTACCCAGCAGAAGGGATGGAAATATTGATTTGGAATAAAAAAACTGAAATATAAATATAATTCACCGGAAGTTGCACGTATTGATAAAACTACCAACATCACTAACAGCCCAAGTTGGAAGGTTATTGGATTTATCATGGAAAAATAGGTCTAACTTCTTTATATGGAATATTCTTCTCTTCATTGGCTTTCTCTAAAATAGTTATATTTTTATCATAACACAAGTTTCAGATACCACCGTCTTGACGGATAAAAACATCCTGTTAAAATGTATTATACAAACGAGCACTCTCCCATTTCACGGTTTACATAGCTAGAAAAGATAAGAAGGTGAACGAACCTTACTACAGGAAAGTAGCAGGATCTCATTAAAATATTGAATTGATGTTACACAAAAGCTTTCCTGTCATTAAGTGTTTCCCTAATATTCTTCACTTTCGTTTAAATTCCTCTGCAATTCAATCACGTCGCTTTGAAATGCATAGCTGTCCTGCCTTAGATTCTAATGTGCTAAAGGAAAATTTGAAATATACTAATAAGTAGAAGGTGGAATAGAGTAACCTGGTGCGTGATTTCAAGTTACTGGTGAAGGGAACATATCTTGACACTATCCCCTGTGTTCAGACAGTGCGTAAACAAATATACCGAAAGTGAACAGTGTTTTAGATTCTTAAGGGTCAAGGGATTCAATTTATAAAATCCCTAATTTCAATGTATGCTTTGAGTAGTTTGAACTACATAAAAGTAACGTTTGTTGCTTATCCAATGCTATAACCTCTTTAGACACATCTGATTACTGTGTACACAATTTTGTGGGTCATAAAAATTGTGCATTTTGGTATAAAAAAGGCTCAAAGCGGGATAAAAGCGATGAACTAAAATATCAAATATTACTATTATAATTTACAATTCAAATGTTATATGTAGTATGTTCATTGAAATAACAAGTAGGCATGCTGTAATATTAGTATACTGAAAGAGATCCTTTATAATCACCATTAGAAATTGAAATGTAGATACATGGAGTCTCAGAGTCCCATTCTACGTGGGGTATAAAATACCGCTTAATTACGCTCTGTAGAGCTTGAGGTTCTTTTACATGCTGTAAATCTGCAAAAATTAAGGTATTCAAAGCCACAGAGGTTAGGAAAAATGTGAACGATAAACTCCAGAATGTGCTACTAAAAACTCCGGTTTTTCAATAATGTGTGCTGTGTGAAATGTTTTGCTGCAAAAAGGAGCCAAGCTCTAGAGATCTAAAGGTGCAAAGAATATAACAGAGGGTGGCACACTATTATTCGTACACACCTAGTACCTCTTGTGAGTTTCTCGCAGTTCAGATTTACGAGTAAGTGAGAGGCGGAGAATGTTCGCGTTCGACAACCTCCACATGCACATTATTGTCCACTGCAATGAACAGACTATGTAGTATTCAGTATAAATATATGTATATAATATATTATGCTAAGTCTATAGCACAAGGCAAGGAAACCTCACAAAAACTGACCACACTGATCCACTCCTTACTAATAAACTTTTTATTCTGTCTCCCATATACCTGGAGCAAAATATGCATCGTGACAATTATTTCACCTAATGGAAAACATATCTGAATATAGAATTAATATAAAGTAGAAAAATAAACCTTAAAATTATCGTTAGACAGACAAAGGAAGCGTCAGCCACTAGGTTCAGCACAACAGATAGCCCGTTATGGACCTTCTCTGACTCACGTGACTACTGGGGGGAAGGAATTAAGGGGAAATACCAGGAGAACAAGCAACTTACGAACCGGCTGCACAGTGTTTTGCCTGTGCGCGTCCTCGGCGCAAATAAAGCCATACAACATTTTTAAAACTACTTTTAAAGGCTCTACTTACCAATGTTACTAAAGGAGATGCTAAAACCGGTCACTGTCGTTGTCCGTATTTTTTGCAAGTCTTTAAGAAACTATCGCTCCCCGTCATTCATGTTGAGAATTCTGGCAGTTTCCTAGTGGATATTTTGTTTTAATTATTCCAGGTGTGTGCGTTTTCTTGTAGACTTAATGCTTAAAATTACTCCAGAGATAGAAATCGCAAGGCATTCAGATCGGGGACCGAGGAAGCCACAAATCTCTACTAACAATTCTGTCCTCAAACACTTTCAATTGTTATCATCGAAAGATTGGCCGTATAAGCTATTGTAGAATCTTGTTGAAGAAAGGCAAAATCACGCCCCTTGTCTGTTAATTCTCTAGCAGGGGCAGGGGCGGGGAGCAAAATCGTGTTCACGTATGCACGGAATCAACTACTGACTCGAAAGAAATAACTGCATCTATAACTGAAAACCTAATGTTGTTCATGAAGCACGAAAACATTGGTGTATAGTGCGTCATTAGGGGAGGAAGGTTGATGGCCAAGCTGAATATTATGTTTCGACTGCAGCGATGTTCTGAAGACACGTCTTTTTTCCCCTTCATTTCATTTCTTTGGACCAATGACAAGTTTTTAAACAACAAATTACCTTTACAAATTATTCGTACATGTGACTGTTAATGTGGTAAAATATTAATTATGTAATTATTTTTCTCTAGTTAATATGCATTGCTTTTGTCATTTTTAGTTAGTATGTTCAATGTTATTAGACCGAAGAACGTGACACAATACCCCTACAAAACGAGCTATGGCTCGACAAATGGAACGATGTTTTCAAGTCAGAATATAATTTGCGGGTTGCATAGGCAGGAAAAAGTACAGTCAACTGATTCATCTGGAATAAGTTTGCTTGGACAGCTTTTAGCCAAATTTGATCTTGAAACATAACGCTTTTCCAGTTTGCATTCTATCTCTGTTCTAGATGCATTTTGGGAATCCTTTCGTAACTTTTCTTGTAGTACCTTTGACATGGTTTTAGGTATCCATTACGTATTCCAAGGTTTTAATAGCTAAGCAGCATATTATGCATTCTACACGCACACATTTAGTTCATGCCACAATTGAAATATTGGTTAAACACATGTGTCTAGTAGCCTAACAGTTCTAGTGTTTTAGCTCTGCTACTCCTTTTGACCGATGTCAACCTGGATTTATGTTTATTGTTACCAAATGGTAGGATAAGAGCTCAATATCAGTGCATGTTTAGAGTAAAAGGTCTTAATATCAGATAATGGTATGAAATTAGTCATGATGTTCCCTGTTATTGAATCGCTTTTACAAATACTTAAACTTCTCTCAACTGGAAAATTGCTTTTCGTTTCTGTTTTCATGCTCAAGCAAGAAGAACGGAATTCCAAAGGCATCAGAGCTGGAGCTTTCAAAAATTTGGTTATCACTTCAGCCTACTGTGTTCTCTTAATCAGCTTGAGACTACAAGCAAGTATGCAATAAGACAATTTCTGCAAATGCTTTTGTCGATAAACATGAAGTAGAGAAGTGTAAGGTTTTCAGCAAATTTTGCTGTTGTATTGTGAAGCAATATTCAGTCACACGTTGAAAAGACCATTTGAAGCAGCATTTGTCAGTTGCCGATGTAACAATTGTGCAGCCAAATTAGCATTTTGAAGGTCACCCTTGTGAATCAACAGTACCTCACGCCACCTAATAATGCCTCAAATTCCTTTGATTCAGCCCCTTGCCTCCGATAGAACATTGAGATTTTTCTCCCTGGGTATGCGTGACTTTTGTTTAGAAAGGATGACGCTAATTATGATTACGAAGTATTTGAATAAATATTTCCAATGTTTTCACTATCGCACAGAGGCGTTGCTGACCAATGTAGATTATAAAACAATTCACCAATCAAATAACTGTCTCCGAATTTAAAAGCTAAAAGGTATGCTTCATGACATTAAAATTCTTATGGTTTTAAATATATTCCACGCCAAAGAATTACGATGCGTTCACTTCGACTGACCAGCCAAACTGTCTGTTACCTAGTAGCGCTATGGAACCGTTACACTTTCCATTCGCAGCTTTTTAAATTCGCGAGGGTATCCCCCTTTTACGTTTGTTTTCTCTATTAATGTTTTTTTTTTTTTTGAAAAACGTACCCAGTATAATTACTTTTATTATTATTAAGCGATTAATTTTCTGAATACATAATTTCGGAATCAAATGGTTGACAAAATCATGCGAATGCAGTAAATGTAACGTTTTGCGTCATTTAATTTTGTTTTTAGAACGTTATAATATAACAAAGCTACAAATATATAATTTATGCTGTTATAATATTTAGACTTGCTAAAAGGAATTATAAATTATTTGCTTTATTCTATGGAAAATTGACAAATGACTAAAATAATAGAATAAAAACTATTCTATAGCACTTAATAATTACATGGTCCAGATTAGAATGGAATCATAGCTTATTGGACATATCTTCCTTTGTTTCCCAGCCATTTCTCACTTGACCGCATGGAACAGTGCGATTGCTCAAAACGAAGCATTTCTATTTAATCCTTTCAGATATACCTACCATCACTGAATTATGTTCTGCTTCTCTGGAATACATGTTCAAGTATTGTTTTTCATCCAAAGCTTAGACACGCATACACACTACGCGTGTGTGTGTGTGTGTGCGTGTGTGTGTGTGTTGGTCAACCTCCAAGGATGCGATAGATCGCTTACAAACTTTCTTTTACATGGAACATATTTCTCCGTTTCATTTTCTTACAATGATCCTTAATGATTTTGATTAACATGTTTAAAATATTTGGGCGTCAAATAAAACACCTATCTTGAAATTCCTATCTTTCTGAACGCACCCTTTATTCTGAATGCTCTTTGAATCGTTGGTAATCCGTAGAAAGCTTAGTATATGAAATGTATACGAATATATCTCATTAAGCTACACATTTTATGTCAAATAATTTTTTGTAGCAATACTCATTTACGAGGGTATTTTTTAATGGTTTCGACTATTAATGCTTATGATTTTCTAATGCCAAGTTACTGTTCTTTTTGGACAAACACATACCAAGCCTCCTTTTAAAAATTTGACTTTAGCTATAGGCATTCTTCATTTACCTATAACAGAGTAAGCGAATAAATAAGCTTATCTCCATTAACAAGAAGGCAGAAGAATAACTCTTTGGAATAATAAGTTAAGGTGGGCAGAGGTCATGTGAACCCGAAATATAAGAATCATAAGCTTTCTACTGCCAATTTTGCACTTTTGCAAAGAATAATAGGTTGCAAGAAACATAACTGCAGAATGTACTTTTTGAATACAGCGGCAGCGATTTGAGCTAAGACTATAATCTCAGTGAGATGATACAGTTTCTACATTCAGAGAATAGAGAGGAAATTACAGTGAGTATAAGGAACTTCAGTACCAATAACGGAAGAAAGACAAACCAGATTTTATTTTTTATATAATTATCTATATAATTCTGTGCAAACTGTCAAAGAAGTGATGGAGTGATTATATATATATATATATATGTGTGTGTGTGTGTGTGTGTGTGTGTGTGTGTGTGTGTGTGTGTTTGTATGTGTATAATAATAATAATAATAATAATAATAATAATAATAATAATAATAATAATAATAATAATAATAATAATAATAATAATAATAATAATAATAATAATAATAATAATAATGATAATGATAATAATGATAATAATGATAATAATGATAATAATGATAATAATAATAATAATAATAATAATAATAATAATAATAATAATAATAATAATAATAATAATAATAATAATAATAATAATAATAATAATAATAATAATAATAATAATAATAATAATAATAATAATAATAATAATAATAATAATAATAATAATAATAATAATAATAATAATAATAATAATAATAATAATAATAATAATAATAAACATGAGATCATGTTTATCAGCAAGGAAGTGCATGATTGAAAAGCTTCATCACCATGGGTAGCTTACATTAAAATTAACGAATCTCTCTTTAATAGAAATATATACACAGATAAAATCCTTTTCCTTTTATGATATCCTTTTTCAATGCAGCCATTAGTAAAATTGGAAGATACGATAATACGATCTAATCCATTAAGGTAGAAATAGAAACCAATTAGTAGTGTTAATTCATTATTGTAGAATAAATAATTCAAATTATTGGTTTAATATCAATCGTTATTGTATTAACTTCATTTAACGTAATAATATTAACAATTATTATTAAAAAAATATTAACCCTGCTTTTACTACATACGGCACAGCAGGTGGTGACACTGATCACATGTGCAATGAAGATGGAGCACCGGTGGAATAAGATGGTGAGGGAAAACGGAAAACCCGGAAAAAAAACACCCGTGCGCCGCTTTATGCTCTTACTTCTTAAGAATACGTTTGACTGAAATTTTAGGAAAATCAAGAAGAATAAAAATGCATGATTTTAATTCTATAAAATAACTGAGACAATCATGAATGCAAAAATGCCCATTTGTCTCCGAACGCCATTTTTAAATGCTGCATTGCATGGTTAAATGTCACGTGGACTTAAATGTGAACTTGTATTCAAATCCTTTAAGCTGTTTCCTCGCTGATGATATTCCAGCAATTTTCTTCCTGTAAACTGTTCCTTGCTGAGAAGCATTTGTATTGCACTAATGAAAACTTTCGTGCATGCTCACAAAAACATCACGAATAACAATTGCTCTGTTTTATTGTCAGAGCCTAAGCATGTATTTTGAACCTAGAGCTAAAATAGTACACCATATTTAAAATATCCTGAATTGCAATAAATAGTAATGGAATTTCCTATATACTTTTCATATACTTTTTCTAATACTTTTCATATATTTGTAATATATAACAATAAAACGAGCCCTTAGCAAAATATTAGTAGTTTTCCAACAAAGATCTTAAGGTCAGTATAATGATATCCTTATAAAATTAATACAGGTGAGATTTTCATTCCGAAATAAAGGGTTACACATTGTTGAAGCGTATGCAACACCATGCGGAACTGTTGAACACTTTTAAATAGTGCTATGCTTAAATATTCAGATCCCAGGGTTGCCAAGGCATATTGGCCATCTTATGCTGTGGAATAGCATACGCAATAGAAAATATTTATGTATCATTAGTAGGGATTGGAAATTTATGTGCGAAACACTTGGGAAATATTTATTTTTTATTTCTTGAAAATGTATAAAACGT
Source organism: Tenodera sinensis (assembly GCA_030765045.1). Lineage (NCBI taxonomy): Eukaryota > Metazoa > Arthropoda > Insecta > Mantodea > Mantidae > Tenodera > Tenodera sinensis. The sequence goes on along the minus strand of CM060966.1, from coordinate 42,267,971 downwards.
GTGCCAAAACAAAATGTTTTTAAGGGCCTGAATGACTGGGCTAATATAAATGTGCGCACTGTTACTCACCAGACATTATTTGTGGATGAAATCACCAAGTACTGAGTATACGAAAGGATGCTTCCTTAAATTTTCCATTCCGAAAGATTGTCGATTGACGGATTTTCAAATTGTATGACGGGCAAATTTTAGTTTCGACACATGATTGATTTTTATGGATACGTGCGCTCACATACACGCACACACACGTACACACGAACTGTTTCGTTAGACGCATACATAGGATATTTATAAGCGAAAACTGAATTGGAAAGAACGCCGTTGATTTGCTTTCTGTTAAGGAACGTACAGAGCTGTTCTCGTATTTACAGTTAACAGTAACAACAATCAATAACAAACATATAGTGTCGGGTTTAAGGGCCCGTCGACAACTTAGTCATTAGGGCCCCAAGGATATAGGATGGCTGCTCAATTCTGCAAACATAACGCTGTTATATGACTAATTTCTCCTGTAAGTAAAGATAAGATACTGCCTCTACAGACAGAATGCTACATGCAGTTCTAATTCGGTGTTCCAGTATTGTGGTACCTCGTTGTATTTACAGTTACTTCATAGTGCTTTTTCTTACTTTTTTTAATTGCCTGATTAAACATGTCAGAAAAGAAGGCTAAGCGGTCTGTAAGAAATTTTGGAAAATAATGATTAAGTAGTGTGCGGTGAAAAGATGATTTTGGTCTTACGTTGGTCAAATGTGGAGGTCAAAAGAGCATTTAGAGTGTTAAATAATGTGAACACTTCCCTCAGGAACAGACTTAAAACCAATGGCCGGACTTAAGCGTGTGAAAAAGTGCTGTCATAATCATGTCCTATCAGAAAATGTTTTGATGAAAACTGGCACGATGACTGCGTACCTAGGAGCACAAACAATCCAACACTTCAAACTGATGAAGAGGTGGATGAATTATCTTAATCAACACTAGTGAGTAGATATATTTAAATATATTTGTTACTGTTACAATTAGGTATGAAGTAGTTATATATATATATTTCTATATTTTTTCTATGTTTCGGAGTTTGGCTGCTTTTTAAATGTTTGTCCGAGCGAAAACAAAGTCAAGGTATCGGGTGTCGTGTTTAATAGAAGTTTTAATTTAATTTTTACTTTTGAAAGAAAATACAGATTTTGACGGATTTTTGGATGTTGGTCTGACACAAAAAATAATCATGTGTTGGCAACACTGTTCAGTTGTTAGAGCTTGATGTCTCTTATTGTAAATCGAAATGTTGTACTAGACATAATAGTTGTAGGGGATTAACGCACTTCTGTAATTACCCACGTTATTCGTGCACATATCACCGCACCTGGCCGCTCGGTTAAGCGCTACGTTATTCAAACGTGCTGGCTTCTGATTGGACATAGAATTAATAACGTATAACGGAGATTTCTGATCAGGGTGTGAAAACTCCCTCGGGTTGCACAGGGTAATTTACACTACTTTTCATTCTGGGCATATCTAATCCATTGGGAACTACCGATATATTACTTCCCAACACCACAACACTATTGACTATTCGGTTTAAGGGCCACTTACAAGTAACAGATTATAGACTAACGGACTGTGAAGCGATAACAAAGAAATGCATGGTAGCGAAGGAATCCCCGTTCTTATCTTGGGGGTTCATGCAGCTTATATTTTCTTCCAATGAAGGTAGACTATAGCTGACATATCAGTTCTTCCAATAATGAATAACAAATTGCGGTATGTGAGACATGCAATTAAGCACTAATGAAGTTGAATGGTGACTTGTTAAAAATAATTGTGCTGCTGCTTTTGTGTGACTATGTAAAATGTGAAAATTATTTTAAAAGAGATTTCCTTTGTGTGATTTTTGAGTAATTTATATGAATATCCGAAAATATTTATTAACATAAAAAATCAGCAAATGCGATTTTACAAGAGTGCAATAAACCTTAAAATATCTGTTAAAGTGTGGACATCCAAAATATTATCTCACTTTCAAGTTCGCACTGGGACGCAAGGAAAATATGTATTTACCTAACAATCCAAGCCCTAATCATTAGCAATCGTTTTGTTATATATTTTTAATCCTGTACATATTTTTCTGTTACGAATATTTAGTGATACAGCACGAAGAATGCCTAGAACAAGTGATGCAATAATCAGCATAGTTAAATAAATATTGATTTTTGCAATTCCTTTTCAAATAAACAAATTAAAATTGACTACGATAGCATGTCTCCCATTAGTCAGTGGAGTTCGAATGTATTAGCTACCTCTATTTGGTCTCTGTCCAATTGGTGGAAAAGCCCTTTATGGACAACAAGGTAATCTAGCTTGAAGTCTAACTGAAAAGCATTAGACGATTCTCCTAAGATGAACCAGTTTTCCAATCAGTCTTTTGTGAACTTTTGCTCCAAGATGAATTTTCCTACCCAGCTCCGAATACATATAAGTGGATAGAATATTCTGCTGAAATACTAATTACTCTTATTAAAGCCAACATCTCTATGCTTAATCCCTTCTCGAACAACAATTCTATGACATTTTATTATTCATTAAGTGCTTTGCTCTTACCTAATATGGGTAGGTGGTGAGGAAAGAAATGAGTGCTTGTTTATGAGGATTATGACATTGTCATAGGGGAATTGAAAAGACAGAGAAGTAAGAAGTAAAAACCTGCGTTCGCAAAGTGTAAACCTACACAACTAGAGAGTACCTGGAAAAGGATTAAAGGTATGAAGGGAGTTATGGCAGACTATGTGTTAAAATAAACACCCCTTTATTGACAGCTTTCATATAAATCTTCTACAGTACTTAAAGCGCCTTTGGCTCTTGTGTGGTAAGTGGAATTATGCCATATATAATCTTCATTAGGGAAATTAACAAATAACAAGAAAATATTATCTTCGAGATATTAAAAATAAACGCAGAGAAAAACATATATAATCCTCATTAGAGAAATCAACAAATAACAATAAAATATTATCTTCGAGATATGTCGACATAAATACCGCACCTCTGGTGGTGACCAGCACAGTCGGTGCTGAGACTTCCACTAGGAAACTTCGACCTCGCCGCCACTGAAGATGTCTGCCGTAGTCGCAGACGAAACGTTTGGGAAGAAGAAGGAACCCAATAGACCACGGCCCACAAGCCCGGTTAATATTATTGCATCTAGTGTGGTAAGATTGTTCAAACAATTAAAAAGTATAACCTACAACGACATTACGCTGCTCATAGCAGTGAATACGACGGCTATAATGGAGTGGAACGTGACATGATGATACAGAAACTCAAAGACACTATGGCTACTGACAATGATACGGACCATAAAATAAGTGAATCGGCTGTACGTCTTAGCTATAATAGAATAATTATACAAACTATGGAATCTACATGTTTTCCATTATTTGTCACTCCTTTCGCCGTAGACGTCGAGAACGTTCCTACAGAGTTTCAATTAGAACTTATTGACCTGCAATATGATCGGGAAATGAAGGATTCCTTTGTTCATAAAAGAAACTTGATCGATTGTTATATAAACTTTCCTCAGTCCAGATTTCCACGACTACACAGACAAGCAGCTCACATATTAAGCATATTTGGCTCTACTTACCTCTGTGAACAATTCTTTTCACTAATGAAACACTGTAAACCGAGTCACAGAAGCCATTTATCTGACAGCAACTTGAAATGCAGTCTTCGTCTTTGTACTACAAAGACAATTACACCAAATATTTCACAGATAATAAGGGGGAAAAGGATACAAAAAACTCGACGTCTGAATCAAAATTGAACTCACTTGGAAGTATTAAATATAATATAAGTGACAGATATAAGCTATGAAATGGTATGTTAAATTTGCTCTATTAAGCATCTAGGTAAATATATGTTTATTTCTCTTTGTATACTCAGTCAACACTCAATAAACGTTCAAAGCTTCCGATGTTGCAAATCTTAGTTATTCCGCCACTGACTGTTTTTCTATCTCCGTTGACCTTCATTTCTGCCCGCTTCCACACGCTCGGGCATCGGGCTATAAGATATGACGTCACAGTGCATCGAGTTGAGGCTGCCTGGTCTAAATCATGAAGATGAGGAAGAAGACAACTGTACCACCCACCTCTGTAATGTGGGGACAGCGTGTCTGCCTCACATTCAAGAGGTTCCAAGTTCGAGTCCTGGTTACGGTTACCTGGATAAGCCATTTTGCAGGGTTTTCCCTTATCCCAATAGATGAATGTCGGGTAAGTAATCTCTAGGGAGTCCGGCTCATTTAAGCATTATTTCAGTCATTTAATTCATCGCCCGGTATGTGCTAAGTGACATGTCGTATCTAAGCAACTGGAGAAACTTAGAATAAAGCAGTAATAAGACACGCCAATCCCCGAAGAAGGCATATACAATGATACCAAAGAAGAATTAAATTAATATATGAATTCTTGTGTGAGTTACACCTAGAACAATTGATATATCCATGCTTAGCGGCTTGTGCCAGCCGATCAATCAAGTTGAAATGTCTAAATCCGCTTAAATAGGCATTAATGACGGTACTTTCAGTGTTTCGAAGTAGCAGTGTGGGTTAGAATCCCATATAATAATTGATTTTCCCCAATATTATTTATTAGTTAGATTTGACGTTGGGTGATATGATTCAAAATAATTTATAAAGGTTACAAAGGTTACTGCGTTACATCGCCTAAGAACTTACTAAATGTCGATATTCTCAACAAGAACTTGAGATATTGCTAAAAGTCAAGAAGCCAAATTTGATATTAAACATTTATTTGTCAGAGAAATTTAAGAGAAAGATTCTATATTGAAAGAAAATAAATAAGTATTTTGTTTTAAAGGATATATGGGTAAATGATTTCATACAATATCACAGACTTATTTAATAACTGTTATTTACAGAGAATTAATTATTAATAAATTGAAGTTAATACGCTGGTTTTATTAAAGTGGACAAGGATCTGTTCTTGTCAGCGGCCAGGAAGCCTAGAACTATAATATAATCACATGCTCAAAAACCATTCCACGGTTGCAAAATTAACAAATAAGAAACTGGTTGGCTTTTAACGGTTATATGACGAATAACGGTAACGAATGTAGTAACTGATTATCTCAACAATGGTTATCGAGTCTGAGTGACATAATTGGTAATGTTTATCAGAACTAGTTGTTCCAACCGTTAAGTAGTATTAATCTATTCCGCAAGAGATCGTGAGTGGCTTGTGGATCTATATGCCATCTGGCTAGAAAAATGGGAACTAATTAATATCTTTGTTACATATATGTAACCGAGATTATATTATGTGTTTTTGGGAGTTAATGCTTCTCATCTGTAGCAACATTACCTTTCACAATATCATTCCGAGTATTATGTTTTATCTGTTGTCTTACGAGACAGTTTGGTTTACAATATGCATAACTTCAGTCATGTTTATCTTGGAATTAATAAATTACATAGCTTTGCTATATATGCATAGCGTGGTGTTTATATATAGGTACTGGTACAGCTCATTTCATCTGTAGAAACGGTGTGTTTTCACAACAATGTTTTCACAACCGCAGTAATCAAAGTGCTCACGCAGCTAAAGAAATCTTTTTATAAATTGCATGGAATAAAGTAAATCGTTTATATTGAAACGTAGATACAGCTAATCCTTACTGGTAACCTCAAGATAGCTCCAAATGTGCTAAAACTAATTTCAACGTTAAACGATACTGGTAGCCATTACGTGTAACAGTTATAACTGTTACACAGAAATAATTGTGTTGTCTCTACTTTCCAAGTATATCATGAGGTACGGTAAAACGTACTGAAAATAACAGTCACACTGTCAAACTGAGTGCAGTGCACCACATAATTTACAGTTTATATAATAAGCGAATAAATATTCCTCTTAGAATGAACGAGCCAGGCAAATGGTCGGTATTTTGAGGTCAGAATATAATGTGAGAGTTTTACATACATAGAAACCTAAGGCGGACTGACTGACGTGTACGAGTATAGGTATTCTTTCCCCACAGAAGTACAGGTACTTCTACTTTCAATAGAATTTAATCAACATGGCTAGCTTCCATTTTTGTGAGGATTCCTAACTTTGAGTTTAAGCTTTGGACACCTTTCGTCGTAGCTTGTACACTATAGTTAAAAAATAACTTGATTTAAAAACACTATATACAAATTTGTACACATACATTTTAACTTAGGATCTACATATTTTTTCAATTTAAGTTTATTCTTCTGGTAGTTGTGTAATTTCGTTTTTTTTTTTTTTTTTTGTTTGTTAATTTTATTATGATTTATACGTATCATACCTGTATTCAGGATATTGTATCTTTCTGAATGTGATTGAGCGAAAGAGATTGTGAGACATGTTTAGTCCTCCACATATTTAAATAAGCAATAAATAGGAAACAAATAACTCAAACTGCTCACTACTGAGGTTGATGCTTTCTAGCATCTTGAAATCTGAAGCTTATCGTTTTGATTTATAAATTTAGCATTTTATAGCCTTCTGGGGAAAAAAATAGATAATGTGTTTTGAACTTTTATATACAATTAAAGTCAAACTTTAAAGGACGGCAGTGAAACAAAATTGTGCATTTTTGAAAGTTAATATAGGTTAAAGCTACACAGAGAAACATAATTGCTTCAGGCTAAAGTATAACTCACAAAAGAGAGAAGCTGTGATTATAAAAGCAGAACAATAAAAATAGAATCCTCAATTAACTGTAACTCCGAAAATTCATAAATCATAAAACTGTTAAATGAAGTTACAGAAAATACTGCAACATTTTGTTCGATTATTCATTTTTTCGTTTAGTTGTGGCTTTTTATCAGTTAAAGCCATATCGCGACTTCACAACTGGTGATTCTTATTCTGTATTTAGGGTAGTGAAATTGTTTCAACATATACTTTATCAGTACAAGCTCAAATACATTGTAGACTGCCTACATATTTATATTTCTATATAATTTGTACTTTGAATTGAGTGACTTTATACATTTCGAAAGAAGAATTACTACAATACCATTATATTATAACTAGGAAAAATTAGTACTTGTTTTATTTTCACTTAAGTATTTCAAAACGTTTGGCAATACTCGGTCAACAATTCTTTTTTTTTTTTTTTTTTTTTTTTTCGAAATTTATTTCATGCGATTCTCCTAATTTTGTTGCGTGTAGGTAAATATTCCGAGTATTTTTTACACTTTAGTATTCTTGCTTTTTGTTGTATTTTACAGCACATTAAAGAGTAGTTCATAGGTCATGAAGAGTTAAAATACACCTACGAGTAAAATCCTGTGAGAGCATTTCGCGGAATATCGCATATTCTAGATACTACGCGGGCCAATAGAAATACCACCCCTTCGGCAAAGTTCCCCACGTGATACAGAACTCCAAGATAAATTCTTGGAAGCAACGTATTTATAAATGTTTTTTCTCTTGCCTCGAAAAGGGAGTAGCATGTGCGTAAGACGTTTAGGTATGTTATTAAAATTCTTGTGTTGTATTTCTAGACTGACGCAAAAAGTTCAAAAAGTAAACGCAGAAAACATTTTGGATGGCGTTCTGATAACTTGGATCCTTTGAAACCATTTAACGGATAACAGACAAGGCATGGGCTTAAACGGTGACTTAATGTGTAGCACTCACATAACGTTTTCTACTTACTATTCTTACAAAAGAATGTTTATACATACACATAAACATTGATTACACACTTCTTATATGTAAGGAGGATTCAATAAGCTAAAGCGATAGTCCTTTCAAAGCCGATTGCTATGCTGGTCTCTTTCTTGCATGCCCAAGAGAGAGAAAGAAACGAATAATGGCTTCCTAGTTACCGGGGGGACCAATTGAGGAGCTATTTGATGGCCCCAGGTCGAGAAGGCTGTATAACTGGTCGGGAGGGTTCGGGGCGCTCACCACGTCCCACCCTCTAGCACTACATCCCATCAATGACGCCTGTAGTGGGCAGAGGTGAGGGATGCAGCGGCTGAGCGGCAACCCTAGGCCCTTCATGGGCTGTTGCGCTAGGGGTTTATTTCACCAAGGTATAAGTTTTTAAAATTCTAAACCAATACCGTTCATATCTGTGGAATGGTTAAAATGTACCAATGTATCAATCTTTTTTGTGTAGTAAGGTTTTATCTTTCTTTACGGTTACGCAAAAATCATGCAGAAAGGAAATAACCTCAGATGTTATTCTCTCCGCCCTCCCCCTTCCAAAAAAATTCCTTTTGTCATGAAAATATCTTTTACATATATCGATTTAATCAAAATTGTTAGAAATATTTTGAGGGAAAAATCGCAAAAATTAAAATGTAAAAGGTAGTTTAGGCTGTTGTATCCTTAGAAGAAAATTAAAATATTAAGTTTGGGGTTTAACTTACTTTTCATTTTTGAGTTATGCTATTGATAAGCAGACAGACGTGCGCGCGCACACAAACACACTTACCTTTTCCTAAAAAGTATTTCTTTTTGGCGATTCGGGAGTCTCGGAGTAGATATTTCCGATAAAAGATTGGTATAAAATTTTTGGATAGAATACAATACTTGCTCTACTTACTTCCCATGCGTAATAGATGACTATAAAGTACACATAAAAATTGTTAGGCTTAAGTATTCGGAAGTGTAATTTTACATACTATTCCTGTCCAAGAAATAATATTAATTAATATTTTGGTTAATGTTTCATTTATTGTATAAAACATGCTATATACGTAGTATTTAGACCTTCAATAGAGGGTCTACTCGCACGTATGATAAATTAACCCATGGTTGGCAAGTTAACATAAAATTGCAGAAACGCGACTCGTGTAACTATCTATGTGACGGAAGTATCTGTCTGAGAAACTTCCTGGATATTCCGTGCCACAATTTCAACACCCTCGGTCATTGCTGTGAGTATCGATGAAGCTCTGTAATGTCGAAACAGAGTAAGAGGGTGAAAAAAAATGTACATATTTTCAAAAGTTTAGTATCTCTTGGCTACTGCATGTTCTGGAAGTCACATACATACAGGAATGTCCAAAGAAAGACAATATTAAAACTGAATATAAAGTTATAGAATCCCGGTATTGCAATATGTTAGTTAAACGAAGTAAACGGTAGCCGTAAAACTATAGAACATTTTACTTTATTCGCTAATCAGCTTTATTCGCTGACGTTTAAACATCAATACTGTAATCGCTATTCTCTACACCATTATTTGATACGTAATTTGGATAAAGAAAATGAATAAAATACAATAAATAGGAATATAATAATATCGTATCAATTTGATAGTTTCAGAAACTTTGGTAGTCTGCTCCAAAATCCTGGAAGAAATGTTTCGTTTCACCAATAGATACAATCAAGATTCCTTTTCCGTTGAATGTGTTTAACCGCTAATCTCCAAAACCACTTGACCGATCGCCTCAAAATACTGCACGCATATGTATTTTTTTTTTCACGAAGAAGGTTTTATACTATCTATTTTACTACAATGGAACGCAACGTTCATATGATTTTCTCTACTCGCTTTTCGCTTACGGAATAGGATCGCATTTCTTTCTCTATTCACCTTCCAGTACACAACTCATTCATTCACACGATTTCCTCTACACACGTTTCTTTCACGTAACAGATCCACACGATCTTGTCTACTCATCCTACTGCGTATAATCCTTATAGTTCTTTAAATTGAAATACAAATACAATACATTACTATCACACGGTTTTCTCTAGTAACTTTTCTTTTATGAAACACAATCACACCTCTTTCTCTACCGCTTCTACAAACAATTCATACAATTTTCTATATGTTTGAAATTGAAGTGCAACGAACTTTACTCACTTTTGTTTTACGAACCACAATCACATTTCTTTCTCTACTCCCTCTTCTGTAAATAATTCAATTTTCTGTGTGATTGAAATAGAAATGTCATTTCTTACAGCCACACAGCTTTCTATACTTTCGTTTCTTCTTGTGCTACTTGAGGTACCTTCGCTTAGTTTTCTCGGTGTTTTTATTTATTTATTTTGTTTAACTTTGCTTCTTTTTAACACCCAATCTAACTCTAAAAACTGCAGAGATGAAACTGTTAAATACGCTGACCTGTGTATTCCGGGTAGGTTAGCCCACTCCAATTTTGCTGAAGGTCATTCGTCTAGAACAAACGAGGGCCTATAAAGCGGCGTGGTTATGACGTTCTATCCGGCTGGACTCATCCTGGGACCCACTAGTATATATATTTATTTATTTAAAATTACAACAACGTACATTAACATTGATGCAAACAGCGGAATTACATATTTTTAAAATTTAGCACTTGGGAAAATAGTAAAGCAAAAAATACAAGATGATATCGTACTGATTATAGTTTACACATTGTCCACAGAAACGTCATACATCTCTTTGTTTAAATGTATACGAATGTCAAAAACAGTTTGCAAATTTAACTTGGCTGGAAATTGGGAATGTAGTGACTTTGAGGAAAAGTAATATTGATTACATGTATCAAGTTACTTTATAATGTAATATTGTGGTTTGCAAACATAAAATGATGACAGAAGGCTTTTTTTCTCCGTTTGAACTTTGACTTATGGAAACTCGTGTAGATATACTCTGCTAATAAAGTAACCACTCATATAGGTAAAGTGAAGTAGAAATTCAATTTGTTTGGGCGTAATACTTCCTCTTTCTGTGACAAACCAGCCTTAAAATATATGTATAAGGAACCTGGAGTGACGTCAGAGAAAGAAAAAGATGAAATGAGAAAACATAGTTGGCAAGCTTCCGCTTAATAATCATAGCAGAGAAGTTAACACTTCTTTTTACTTATAGTAAGTAGAAGAAGCATTGTATTTCATCCAAAAATTCGATGTCCAGATTTAACCAGAAATTTATGTTTTGAATCCAAAAAGAGCATTTTTAGAAAAACGTGCGCGCGTGTTTGTATGTTTCTGTCAGTTTGTGGGCAGCATGACTCAAAAACGAAAAGGTTAAAAACCACAGTTAGTATTCAGGTTTAATATCTTTTAAGCATGTGACACGAAGATTTTGAAGCAAATTCCTTCACCTTAAACTGCAATTTACATGGAAAATGTTTCGAAAATTATTTTCTCGAAAACACCTCTAACGATTTTGATTAAAATGGCATATGTTTAAAATATTTTCATGACAAGCGAAATGTATATTTTGAATTTTCTGGCTATAGCTCATGTAGTCCTGTTTACTCTAGATGACTGTTGCTTAACTGGTAAACCATAAGAGAGAAACCAAATCCTACTGTAAAAATGTAGATCTTGCTGAAACAAACAATTTATGTCTAAATAAATTGTTTGGTAGAGTGAATCATTTCGGAGATATTTCTTATCATTGTGCGAGTTTTAGAATACTTAATCCATTGTAAAATGGAAGATTATTATTCATTTTTTATATCTTAGCCGTGCAAGCAAAACGGAATCTCGAAACTTTAAAAGATTTGACTATCGCTCAAAACCTACCGTATTCCCACATTCCCTATGCACCTACAAGGGAATAAGCTGTAAGATAATCTGTGCAAATGTCTATCTCATCTAACACAAAGGAAATACAGTAATAGGAGTTTGTAAGAATGCTTAATACAGGAGAAAGTCATGCAAAAGCAGCACATCAGATTTTTCAGGAATTGTACTGAAAGCACCGCTAACATCGACCACAATAAGACAAATTTTATAAATCAGCTATGAGCATTATTTAACGCAATTTATTTTTCAGGGAAGCTCCAAGGGCTCCAAATTCTTAAGCTATCAGTTATTTACCAATAGCACCAACATCAGTGTCCAATCTTTAAGCGCTGAGGTACGTTTACTTACGACTACCTTCCCAAGTTCCACCTAAAATCATAAATTTGTACTTAAATATCCAAATCGCTAATTAAAATAGAGTTTGATTGTAACTTCTGTAATTACTTGAACCACATGATGACATTGACTGCCCCGTAGCGCAATGAAGCGCGCCCGTCTCTGGCCCGGGGGACCCGGGTTTGATCCCCGGTACCGGCTGGACGGTCTGGTCCCGGGTGCACTGAGCCTCGTTAGGTCCCTAAGGGGCCAGTTGAGAAACTACTTGAATAAAGAATTAGCGGCCCCAGGTCGTGAAGACCACATAACTGGCCGGGAGGGATCGGACCACGCACCACCCTACAGTACTGCACCCTACTCATGACGCCTGTGTTGGGCAGAGGTGGGGGATGCAGCGGCTGGGCGGTAGGCCTTGGCCTGGATAGGGCTGTTGCGCTGTGGGGTTAGTTTTTGAGTTACATTTTGACATCATCCCAGCATGATTTTTAAAAGTGGAATCTTATATTCGTCTGGCTATAAATTTGACGATGAGCTTACGTCAGCAAAATGTCCTTTGTCTAATGAACTAACGTAAACTAACAATGGAAAATAAACGCTATAGTTTTCATTATTAATTATTTCAGTTTCAGCAGCAGATATAAGCTTGGTTCCACGCAAAATATGGATAACATAATACTGTGATACATTCTACTTTTTCTGCTTAGCTTATCTAAGAATTGCTCGAAAACAGTCGGTGTGAAGGTTGACATGAAAATACGCGCTTTCAAATTCCCTTAATTTCAATAGCTTCTTTTTTTTTTTAGAAAAATGTCTCTGTTCGTGTGTCTGTCTGAACAGCTTAAGCCAAAAACTAAAGTTTCGTTAAATATAAGAATTCCTATTTAACTACAACATGTCAAATGAAGATTTTGAAGAAAATCTGCCATCCAGAATTACCGTTTTCGCGGAAAAGTTTGTTAATCCTTATGTTGCAAAACTATGATTTTGATTTAAATACCATATACTTATTATATTTGTAATGCAAATTAAATACTTTTTCTTAATTTGAGAAAAGGGGATGTAGAGAGTACTTTGAAAATGGCTAACGCGACAAGAAAAAGCTTTGAATTTAATTTTTGAGTTTTCTATATTTTCGCAGAAAAAAGTATATATATACATATAATGGCATGGCAGTTATAATTCACCTAAGAAATTATTCACAGAGAGCTCAATATATGGAACATGTTATTAATACAAATGTGTAAAGTATGACTCGCATTTAATCAAAAATCCTTAAGTTTTGTGTAAGAAAGGATGAGGAACATTTTGTCACAGGAGGTTCAAACGTAGACAGGGGAATTATCTTACAAAGGCTGGAGTTTGGAGTCACATCCTTGGAAGAGGAAATTAAAGGCAAATTTAGTATTTATTCGACCTTTCGAGTAACATCATCTTAACCTCGCTTGCTTTCACTGTCTCTCACGTATATGAGTACATAAGGATCCTATCCAAATATGCTATTCTGCAGATGTTGAGGGACTTCAAAACGCACAGTCAGAAGAAATTCCAATATTAATATTTCTGGGGGAATCTAACACTTTTACTACCTGAGGTATATAGAAGAGGGAATACAACACAGAATAACAGTCCATATGTAGTAATTCAGCAGAAATATGTTTCTAAGAATGTAAACCTTTGTATTCGTTATAAAAATGGCATAATCGAGAAGTAAACAATGTGAGTTAAAGAAATACCTTTCCTTACAAATATTTACAGGAATTGAAAACTATACAAACTAAAGTTACCATGTGGGAAGAATAGAAGCTATTTCTATCCCTGAATTATTCGTTCAGGACTACCTGCTAATAGTACATTATTCACTGCAGATTGTCAGAAAATACGCGTAACATTATTTCATTACACCGGTCTAGATGGTTAAGGCTAATATCCATATACATAGATAACTGTGGGAAATATGACAAAAGACGAGGCTAAAGCACACCATTTAAAAGGTGAACAAATAAAGCCATTCTATTTAACTGCCAATATTCATTCGCAGAACCAAAATGGTTTTATTTTCCTTTGGAATATTCGCACTATTCCTCAACCTGCGCTTATACCTATAATACTATTGCGCTTTTAGGATCATAGCTTCGCTTTCGAGCTCAGAACAAAATAACTTCTTTGCACAATAAGGTATCATTCTTTTTTAATTTCTCTACTACGTATAAGTAGTGTAAATGTTGTATTAAACAAAAAATTTCGCTCTGAGATATCACAGGAAATATATGCTTTGTGGCCCCCTGAATTTCAAAAAGAGAAGCAGTTTCACAAAACGTTCCGTGATGTGTCTGTAAACAACTCAAAAATAAAAAATCGGTTAAAAACAAAAGATGGTATTTAAGTTCAATATCTTTTAAGGATGCGACACGAAGATTTATGAAAATGTCTTTATCTTCAGCTACTATATGGAAAATTGTTCGATAATTTTTATTTTCTCAAAATAACCAACGATTTCCGTTAATGTACCAGGTGTTTAAGATAGTCTTATGGAAAATTAAATTATGTTTTGCATTTTCTGGCTATAGTCCATTTAGCCCTGTTTACTCTTGATGTAAACTGTAAGAGATAGACGAAATCTTAATATAGAAAAATGTACATGTCGTTAAAACATACCAGTTATGTTTAAGTGCATTTTTTCTGTTATTTGTCAGAATTTTTCTTTTAGATATAGACGTTCTCAAATGCAACGTCCTTATTTGTTTTTTATCTCTTGGAGATGCAAAAATAACGGAATTTCAATGTCATCATATAGCGATCGGTCTTAAAAATTTGACTATCGCTTAAAGCCTTTCGTATTCCTCTGGCACCTACAAAATAATTAGCAATAACTAATTTTTACAATATTTTATCTCGATTAACATGAAGTAGATAGAGGAATAAGTGTTTGAAGAATGGTTTGTAAGAAAATGAATAGAGAAAGTCACGTGAGTTGAACGCAAAACTTTTTTATATTAACGTCCTCCAATATAGTGTCATCTCAAACGATGAATGAATGAAATTAGTAAAATTATGTTCAAATGAGGCCGAGGTACATAGAGCTTAAAGTTACTCGACATTCGTCTTCTCATAAGGGAAAATTTCGGAAAAAAAATCTATCCGGATAACTCGCCCTAACCAAGATTCGAATTCGGGACTTCTTGGATGTGAGACAGACACACTACCGAGGCGGGTTAAGGAATCATTATAAAAAGTCTTTGTCTAGATAAACCGACCTTCCCAATTGAACTCTTTGGATTCGTTTACGATATTTAAACCTCTAGATTAGGTGTCTAAAAGCTAATTCATTGATAATGAATCCAAGGACTTCGCAACCTAAACCCGCAACTATTTTTGAAACAAGTATTGCTTTGATGTGCTTTTGAAATTAGACAAGGACTCATAAATGTATACTATACAAACAATTCAAATTCACAAAACGAAAGCAAAAAAGAAAAAGAAAAAAAAAAGAAAAAAAAGGCAAAAAGGAGGGAAAAAATAATATAAAATAAAAAAACTTGAGAGGCCCTAGTTGATTACCGAAAACATGGGCATTTGTTGAAGAACTCAATATTTTTACTTTCTGTACTGATAGGTAGGGGAAGTATTGTATTCTAACAAAAAATTCGATGTCGAGATTTCACCGGAAAATTATGTTTTGAGACCCCTGAATCCAAACAAGCATTTTTATAAAAAATGTGTGTTTATTTGTGTGTGTGTGTGTGTGTGTGTGTGTGTGTGTGTGTGTGTGTGTGTGTGTGTGTGTGTGTGTGTGTGTGTGTGTGTGTGTGTGTGTGTGTGTGTCAGTCTGTGGACAGCATAACTAGAAAAAGAAAAGTAGGTTAAGAACCAAAGTTGGTATTTAAGTTTAATGTGTTTCAAGCATGTGACACGAAGATTTTGAAGAAAATAGCTCCAACCTTAACTACCCTTTACATGGAAAATTTTTCGAAAATTTTGATTTTCTTGAAAATGGCTCAAACGATTTTTATTAAAATGTCGTATGTTTGAGATATTTTTATGACAAATGAAATGCATATGTTGAATTTTCTGGCTATAGCCCCTGTAGTCGTATTTACTGTGGACGGCTTTTGCATAACTGGTAAACCGTTAGAGATAGATCAAATCGTTTGACACAAAAAACGTAGATCTTGCTAAAATACACAATTTGTATCTCAATAAACTTTCTTGTAAGGTGAACCATTTCGGAGATATTCCTTTTTATGTGTGTAAGTTTCGGAAAACTTAAAAACTTTCGTGAAATGGAACATCGCTACTCACTTTTTATATGTTAAGTGTGCAAAGAGTACGGAATCTCGAAGCTTTAAAAGATTTGACTACCGCTTAAAGCCTTCCGTATTCTACTATTCCCCTTGCACCTACAAGGAAATAAGCAATAAAGTAATTTGTACAAATGTTGAACTTAACTACCACGAAGAAGATATTTGGTTAGTACAAGAGTGGAGTAAGTCATGTGTGTGCAACACATCAGATTTTTCTGTATGTATCCGCAATAGTCGATAGAGTAGCCGTGTCGAAAGTCGAATTCAATTTCCCAGCTATCCCAATAACGTTTTCAGTTTTATTCTACTTTATCAATTTTTGCTTGGGTGGGGCATGTGGAAAAGGAATTTCTGTAATTTAGAATTTGTTTGAACTTCAACAAACGTAAATGTATTGGTATTAGATAAAATGGAAGTTAACTTTATGTTAACTGAATGAGGTGGAAAATACTTGGGTCCAAGAGGCGTTCTGGAGAATTTTGTAGAAATATTAATTCAGGAAAAACATATAAATACATTTTGATAAAGCAAAACCTTCTCTGAATACAAAATTTGATCCAAAACTTTAGAGCCTTTTCTAAGATACGCGAAATGTATATACTTATTTACAAGCATTGCTCGTTTAAAAATACCAAATAAACAATTAAATAATAACAAGAAGAAAAACAAGATATAGAGCAAGAAGAAGGACACAAGAAGGAACAAGAACAAGAACAGTAATAATAGTCATAAAAACAGGCAAAAAAGCATCTGAGACAAGGCGAAAGTTATCCTGAATTCTAAGAGTAAAAAATCTGATGTGTTGCACTCACATGACTTTCTCTACTCTTGTACTAACCATTCTAACAAACTCTTATTCATATATCTCCAAGTTAGTTAAGATAAACATTCGTACAAATTATCTTATTGCTTATGTCCTTGTAGGTGCAAGGGAGATATTAGAATACAGAAGGCTTTGTGCGACCGTCAAATCTTATTGACCTTTGAGATTCCGTTCTCTTTGCACGATTAACATATAAAAAGATGAACAACGTTGTTGCATTTCGCTAAAGTTCTAAGTTTTCCGAAACTCACACACATAACAAGGAATATCTCCGAAATCGTTCACCCAAGAAGAAAATGTATTGCGACATAAATTGTGTATTTTAGCAAGATCTACATTTTTTGTACAGTATGATTTGCTCTATCTCTAACGGTTTACCAGTTATGCAAAAGTCGTCCAGAGTAAATACGACTACAGGGGCTATAGCCAGAAAATTCAATATATATATATTTCATTTCTCATCAAAATATCTCAAACATATGATATTTTTATAAAAAACGTTAGAGCTATTTTCAAGAAAATCAAAATTTTCCTAAAATTTCCCACGTAAAGGGTAGTTTAGGGTAGGGCTATTTTCTTCAAAATCTTCGTGTCACATCCTTGAAAGACATTAAACTTAAATACCAACTTTGGTTTTTAACCGACTTTTCGTTTTTAAGTTATGCTGTCCACAGGCTGACAGACTGACACACAGACACACACACGGACCTTTTTCTAAAAATGCTTTATTTTTTGATTCAGGGGGCCTCAAAACATATATTTCCGGTGAAATCTTGACATCGGATTTTTGGGCGGAATACAATACTTCCCCTACTTACCATTAGAGAAAGTAAAAAGCAGAGTATGAATTAGAATGATATAATTTCGCTGCTAGAGTATGCATGAGTTAAAAGGTATTATAGACTCGTGGGTTTTATTGCACCTCAATGCTACCTCAGGATATACACTTTCAAATAAATCTTTAAACAAACCAGAGAAGGAAATAAAGAAACTCATTCTATATTCATAGCTCTTGAAGGCACTTGCGACAGTGTCCCTAGAAACAACTTATATCAGAGTCAAGTATACCCTCTGGAAAATACAATGAAGGTTGGCATAAAGAAAAGCATAAAAATAGAAGTTTTTCACAAGGTGTCCGGGAAAATAATAGTAATAATAATACTAACAGTAATAATAATAATTAATAATAATAATAATAATAATAATAATAATAATAATAATAATAATAATAATAATAATAATAATAATAATAATAATAATAATAATAATAATAATAATAATAATAATAATAATAATAATAATAATAATAATAATAATAATAATAATAATAATAAAAACGGATGCTGCTTAGTTAGAATTGTCTAAATTATATCCTTAGCGAGTGGAATATTACTTGGAAATTTGGGAACCCGTATTATCCAGAATAAATATATTTGATGCATGTTATCAAGCGAGACTAGTAGGAGAGGAGGTTTATATAGCAGGTCTTAGACAAAATATACAAACACCTTGTAGCGTAGAATGAATTTAAAACTAAAAGCCGATTTAATATTTAGTTGAAATGGATAATGTAAAACATTTGTTGCATAATAAAGTTAGGTGTGACAACTTGATACAGTCTCCAGTTATTAGAGCATATATAACATATTATTATAGGTAAAATAAGCCAGAAATTACCGAAAGGCTAGCCCCGTAGCTCAGTCCGTAGATAACTTGCCTGCTGTGCGAAGAGTCCCGGGTTCGATTCGCAACTACAGTTTGGGAAATTTTCTTTAGCCAGAATTATTCGCTACCCTCCTTGAAAACTGGGATTATGAGTGAAAGTGTGAATGTGTGTTTGTGTGAATATAAAGACAACCCAAAGATTAACACCAAGAGTAAACGAGTGAATATCATTGCTATAAGCAATTGTTTCAATGGCAAAGACGCCGACATAATCTGGATGTTATGGGTGGCATATAAGTGACGAGAAAAGGTTACCAAAATTCATTTTAACGCTAATGAAAAAGAAGAGTGAAGCTGTTGAGTAGAACGTATGGAGTTTCATGGAGCAGAAGTGTGGAAACTTGGTAGTAATAAAGATCAGTTGAAAACAGACATCCAGAATGAATTTCATTAGAAGATACTAGAAGCTGTATGGTCCCCCAGCGCACGCTTACAAACAAGCAATAAAATTAGTTTTAAACAAATATATGTAAATTCAAGTCAGACCTAAGAAAAAACACACAAATAACTTTCTACAATATTCTCCTAAGAAATTAAGTGTAAAGCTTCCTCTCCTAGATGCAACTTTAAAACCTGATGTTTCCCTCAAATTACGGCACCAAATTATGAAGAAAAAGAATGAAATGGGAGCAATACGTGAAGACTGTGGAGTAAGGTTACATAAAAGGTAATGCATGGCAAAGTTAAGGTAGCCATAGAAGTGGAAAAAAGAATAAAAATTAAATCCTGAAGGACGTACGCACACACAGGACAGCGTATGCACATATTGTCTCAACAAATGAAAAGTATTCCTTAAAAAGATCTTAGAGACAAAAGCCATCAAGAAAGGGATTATAATAAATTAAAACACGCAGGCTAAGGTTTAAGCGTTTCAGATTTAACTACTTTATCTCTCCGCTAGATTGGACATAAATATTGTCTGTTCAATTTTGTTTCAAATGTCAATAAAATACACGTAGGGTATCATATCTTCAAGTTACTCACCCTGGAAGCTATCGACGCCGCTGAGCAACAGTAGAGTGATCACTGCAGTGACAACTTTTCGACGTGGACGACAACCGCCTGTCATCGGCGACATGACGAAATCTGTTCCTTCACTCTTGTCTGTCAAGTCAAAAAGCTTCTGGTCTGTCAGTAGGTAGGTCGCTCAGTCAGGAGTCTGTGTGTGTCTGTCCGTCTGTCTGTCTGTCTAATCCACACAGGAAACACTAGATTATATCACCGAAACGTTAAGTTTGCCTGACACTTTCACTGCTCTTGATGAAATGCGTGTGAAATTGTGTACACGGAATAGTAACACAGAAGACGAACACTTACTTCCACGGAATCACCTCTGTTCACTTTCGCGAATAATGTAACCGTTCCCGATAACGGATCACACTGATTAAAAACGAACACTTCAATGTCAGAATGTATATAGCGATATACTTATGTGTTTACACTTACAAGAAAAGAGGAAATGTAATACTACACTTATGTTCCACAACAATGCAACTCAGCACGTGAATGAAACATCGCTGGAGCAGGATTATAACACCTGAGCATTCTTGAAATTGTCTCTCAATAAAAGAGCTTCATCTCCTCAAGAGTTCGTTCAAATTACTTTTACAGGTGGACAAAAATTAAACTGTTGATATGTTAAGTGTTTATATCATATTTACCACTCCTGATGTTATTACCACGACAAAAATACAGGAAGTATGACAAAAATAAGTTTTGCTTCAGACTAACGTATATTATATGATTATGTATTATTTTAAATTGAAACAATGCGTTTGCTGCTGGTTTAGCGGGAAGGAGTAGCTGCCGGTTGCTCCTGTGAGTTATCCTACCTCGTGGACACGGTACGCAGCTATGACCGATACAAGCAGCAAGAGCTACCTTTTCTACGCGAACTGGAGGGGCAAGTACGGCGCGCGCATGAGCGCTGCGACGCTACCCCGCCAACCACGAGACTCCGCTTCACAATCTGCTGCCTGGCTACAACAATACATATATGCATGTAGCCGAGCCTCCAAACTGCAAACTTCCTAAGTAGGATCAAAGAAACTCCTCCGGCTCTTGATAATACTTAAAAATTAGTTTACTTAATTTACAAGACCGTTAAGTGAAATACGAGTGTACAGATTATCTGGTTTCCTAAAGCAATTTTTATTCACTACTAGCTTAAACATCCGGCGTTACCCGTGGTTTGATAATTTTATTCCTACAACGCTTCAACTTAAGTTGGTTATTATAAACAACCCAAAATAAACCAAACAATGAAATAAACACATCGGGAAAACACGCTATGCAAAGACACTGTTGAACAACCTCAAATACCACAGGAAGAAAAGTAAGGAGAGAAAGATGTGTGAATGTAAGACTCATTTCTGTGTCAATCATATAGAAAACTGTGAATTCTTTGTAGAAGAGTTAGTAGACAAAGAAATGCGAATGTGTTTCGTAAAAGAAACGTGAGTAAACAAAGATAAAATGGTGTGAATGTTATATGTTGCATTTCTATTACAATCATAGAAAATTGTATAAATTGTGTGGATAGTGAAAAAAAGTGCTTTGTAAACGAAAAAATAGAGAAAACTGTGTGAATATAGCACATATTTCTATTTCAGTCATACAAAATTGTATGACTTGCATGTTGAAAGGCAAGTGGAGAAGCATATGTGAATTTATTACATAAAAGCGAGTAGAGAAACCCATGTAAATGTTGCGTTAAAGTTAAAATGGATAGTATACAAACCCTCTCCATGAAAAAATGCATATGTATACGGCCTAATTTTGAGGTGATCGGTCAAGCGGTTTAGATGCGTATACAAGCGCGCGCACGTGTGTGTGGCTCTGTGTGTGTGTGTGTGTGTGCGTGCGTGCGTGCGTGCGTGCGTGCGTGTGCATGTGTGTGTGTATTACACCCGTCTGTGAATAAAATGAAGAGTAAAGAATAAGAAGCAAAATCCAATAAACTGCTGTAAAATGGATGTTATACAAACCTTCTCTATGAAAGAATACATATGTGTATGTATACGTGCCGAATGGTTTAGGAGCGCATAGTGGACAAATATTTCAACATTCATTAGAGAGAAAGAGAGAGACAGACAGAGAGAGACAGAGAGAGAGACAGAGAGAGAGACAGAGAGAGAGACCGAGAGAGACTAGCT
The DNA here is from genome assembly GCA_030765045.1 of Tenodera sinensis. NCBI lineage: Eukaryota > Metazoa > Arthropoda > Insecta > Mantodea > Mantidae > Tenodera > Tenodera sinensis. The sequence goes on along the minus strand of CM060966.1, from coordinate 42,246,100 downwards.
AAAATACCTAGTGCTGCACACATTTTGTTGATTTATCCCTAAAACTTTTGGAGTTAAATTTCACTTGCTCAGTAGCCTTGTGTTTCTTTGGAGATATTTAAAATGTTACTTAACACACTTAAACAAGTATTTAATTAGAATCCTTAAGATTTCTTTTTTCCTAGGGCGTCTCCTCTATGCATCGCCCCGCCATTGCGTCCTCCAGCCGCAGCCAAGGCCACGGATGAGTACAGTTTGGAGGTAGCGGGAGTCAGCACGCCGACTCCTCCGACAGTAAGGCGACTACTTGACCTTTTAGGGACGTTATCCTTCTATGAGTATAGCTCCTCAATTTGCCCCTCAGGGATCTAACGAGGCTGAGTGCACCCCGCACCAGACCTCCCGTGGGGAGAGAAGGGTATCCCATGCCGGTACCAAGGATGGAACCCGGGCCCTCCGCGCCAGAGGCAAGCACGCTACCAACTGCGCTAAGGAGGTGGTCATCCTTAAGATACAATAATGAATAAAACACAAACTAAGTAAATTATAATACCGGGAAGACATGCAAGAACCCTGAGCAACCACAAATACCACAGGAAGAAAAGGAAGTAGAGAAAAACCTGTCAATATAATACATTGCATTTCTATTTCGATAATATAGAAAAGTGCATGAATTGTTTGCACAACATGAGAAAAGAAATGTATGTAAATGTGTTATGTAAAAAATAAGTGAGTAGAGAAAACCATATGAATATAACAGGTTGCATTTCTATTTGAAACAGAGAGAAAATCATGAGTTGCATGTAGCAGCTGGAGTAATCGTAATCCCGTGGACTACATCCCATTTGGGCCAGGGCTAGGGCCTACCGCCCAACCACTGCGTCCCCCGCCTCTGCCCACTATAGGCGTCAAGAGAAAACCGTGTGAATTTTATACGTTGCATTTATATGTTTATTATAGTCATAGAAAATTGTATTAAATGTTTCTGAAAAGTAGGCAGAGAAAGACTTGTTAATATGTTACGTAAAAGAAAAGCGAGTAGATAAAGCCATGTGAATATAATATGTGTCTTTCTATTTCGATAATATAGAAAAGTGTATGAGAAGAGTGAGAAGAGAATTACTCGAAAATGTGTTACGCGAAAGGACAGTAAGCTAAGAATACCATTTGAATGTAATACGTTGCATTTGTATTTCAATCATATAGAAAATTGTATCAATTGTATGTTGAAGAGTGAGAAGAGAAGAATATGTTACGTAAAAGAACAGTAGAGAAAACTGTGTCAATGTAATACGTTGCGTAGTAACATCGACAGCATAAAAACGTTCTCTATGCGAAAACTTTCACATTTTCCAATTTTCGTTGCACTTGGATGAACGGTACAGCAACCCATAATGGCCAAACAAAGATTCATTTATTCATTTGTATTGTACACTAGCTGAAATACCCGGCGTTGATCGTGGTTTGAGACGATTTTATTCCTAGAGCTTTCAGAGTTACGTTGGATACTATAAAGAACTCAAAATAAACAAAACCAATATAGATATATAAAAACACTATGCAAAATCATTGTTGAACAACACCAAATACCACAGGAAGGAAAGAAAGAATAATGTAAGACATGTCAATTATGTATAAAATTGTCTGCATTCTTTGAAGAAGAGTGACTAGAAAAAGAAACATGATTGTTTTTCGTAAAAGAAGCGTACGTAAAGATACCCTGAATGTAATGCATTGCATTTCAGTTTGGAACATAAAATGGAAAACTGTATAAATGGATTGCAGAAGAGGCAGGAAAAAACGAAATGTCATTGTATTTCATAAAAGTAAAGTGTAAAGAATCGTGCGAATGCTGTGTGTTTCATTTGTATTTCAATCATAGAAAATTGTATGAATTTTATTTTCAAGGAAAACAGAGAATAAAGTGTGATCATGTTTCGTTAAAGAAAAGCGAGTGAAAAACTGCGAATGTAATATTTCAGGCAGAAAATTGTATGAATTTTATGTTGAAGGGGCAATTGATTACGTAAACGAAAAGCGAGTAGAGAAAATCATGTGAATGTTGTATAGTAAAATTAATAATACACAAAGTTTTACCATGACAAAACACATATACATGCCGAATTCCTTGGTAATCGGTTAAACGGTTTAGGAACGCATAGAGGACAAACACAAAGATATACCAGTTACTACCTAGTCATTTCTTTGCTTTGTACCATTTATCAGTATGTCGTTATTTGGTTTAGTTAGTATAGCCAAATTCACAGGACATACTACCACACCTTATTTGTAGATAATCCAACAGCATCATACGAAACTACTAAATGAAGTGCGAAATTCAACTTTCATATCTACATATTCAAAATCAATGTCCATTTTGTCTAAAGGAAATAACATTCAATTTAAATTTCACAACTGTGATTTTAACAATTGTTCTTAATGTACTTTTCCAGAAGAATGGTTATTTCTTAATGTTAAAAATGATGTGAGATTTGTTTGAAATTATCAACCGCTTTTGTGTTATAAAAAAATAAGTTGGAAATACATGTAAGTCTTGAATTTCGGTTTCCTCTGTTAGCAGGAGTAGGTAAGTCAACTGCACTAATAACCTTAATGAACATATTTTAGGTAATTGTTTATGCTCGTACAATTTAAAATTTTCTGTTCACATCTTTGCAAAATGGTATTTAAATTATATTTTATTTATGAAATGGTTTACATAAATATCATTCGACCGTGTCACCTTCCCAGATATCGGTTAGACCAGGCGTCTTATGATATTACTTGTGATAATTTGTCGCTTTGTGCTGTGAGTAATAGATACCAGCATTGGTTTGGGGCAATTTGTGCATATTATAAAACAAGCTATTAGCAAAACGTTGCGTTCACTCTTTAGACTACGCATGGGAAAGAGGGATGCCAGGAATTTCATCGAATATTTACCCTCTCCACTTACTGACACAATCTGAAGGGCTGGCCGGTTCTCCAAGGAGACAGACAATAGTAGGAGGTGTGGCCTAGTAGCTAATCGCTGTGGACGGGATTAAAACTACAATGTAAGGGAAGTGACACATTGAGTCAGTTCTCCCCATTCATGCTTTAGACACTCAGCTTGGAGACATTTTGTATATTCTTTAAAACTCTGATGTACTGCATTATCACAGTTTTCTCTACGCATTTTTTTTTTTAAAATCATATGCTATTTCATTTTTCATAATTACGTAGACTGTCATTACACATCCATAGTATCACTTGTAGGATTAAGTATGTAAACTGGTAGCTTTAAAATAATGTTATTTGGATGGCAAAATAGAGAGAAGAGAGAGACAGAAAGAAAAACGCATAGTGCTTAATAGTTGAGAAATATTTGAACATTCAAACCAATAACAAGAAATATCTCGATAGTGGCTAACTTTGACACAAATTGCGTGATTTAATAGACCTGCATTTCTTGTGCGGTAGTATCTCTTACGGTTTACAAATTACACAAATGTTATTCATAATAAGGAAAACTACGGACGCTACTGCAGAATGTTAAAGATATAGCTTTATTTTTCATTCAAATCTTAAACACATGGTATTTTAATAACAACCGTTACAGTCATTTTGGACAGCATCAGAAACTACGAAACATTGTGCTTGTAAAGGACAGTTAAAGTTGGGGATTTTCTTGGAAATCCTCGTAAAGCATTCGTTAGAGCATGTTAGCTTAAATAGTGAAATATTTAACCGACTGTTTATTTTTGAGTTAAGCTGTTACATTACGACATTTTCCCTAAAAATTTATTTTTAACTAAGGAGACCTCAAAATGTGTATTTGTCTTAAAATGTCAGTATCAATGTTTTAGGGAAATGTACCTAATACTATATATACTTGGTATAGAAAGTAAAGATTTCTATGCAACAATGGGAGTATAAACGTTACTTATGAATATCTTTTTACAAAAATTAATATGAATGTAGATGTTTCGAACGCTTTGGGTAGCAATTACAGCTCCTTATGGAGAGAGTAGTTACGATGACTAACACCGCACGAATTTTACTAATAATAGAGGGTTCATAAACAATCAGTTTAAGATAAAAGACCTATGTCTACGACGTCAAGTTAATAAGTTATACGTATTCAAAGTAAATAGAGATTGCAATCAATAAATTATAACCAGAAATAAATATTCCAATGTTATCCTCTGGAATCGAAATAGTGCTTCTTACGAACTTAGTAAAGCCTGTCTGCTGCCTCTCTGAAGAAGCCTTGTAGCGTTACCAAAAGCGCTTAAACTGGAGACTTAGCATGTGGCTGGACGCCACTGCAATGGATAACAGGTTGTGGCCAGCGGCTACAGAAATATAGGGCGGTTTTAAACCGTGTACTTTGGCCACATGTTTATGCCGACTGCTTTGGAGCTATTAAACCCGACAAATCTAGTTCAAACCCCGAAGATGGGACAAGGGTTTTGTCCACTTTCTTTTCCATCTTGACAGCATTTTGTGCGTTTTCTTTAAAATAGCAAAATACGACCGTCATATCCAACCCAGACAGCATTGTTTACTTTGGTTCTTTTCACATTCTGATGACCTTTTTAGGAGAGAGGCCTCTTCAGACTAGGTGTATGCGTCGTTCATTGATTCTGAGTAGACGCTGGTTGCCCGCATTATTACAGCCAGTGATGAGATTCGCAACGCACCAGGAATACTCAACAGGGTTCGCGAATCATTTCTGCCTTGATGTTGCCTATGCGTTAATGTTAGAGGTCACCATTTGAACAGTTCCTTGGAAACCTGCAGCTTCTCTATTATGACTCTACAGCATTCCCCACTATTTTCTTCAATTCTCCTCTATCATACACCTTCCTTCTTCAGCCTCTGACTTCCATTGCAGCAAGATCTTCCTAGACACAGTCCATCCACCTCGTTTTGCCTTTCCTTCCTGAAAATATTTTCCCATTTCACATTTTCTTTGGATTCCGCTCATCCTCCATTCTGTCCAAGTGTACCACCCACTGGATTTCATAAATCTAACAGTATCTTGACCTTCCACTAAATAATGTATTTTCTGATTTTTTCTCACTCTCCAATTCTGTGCATCACAGTGTACAGGTCCAAGCATTTGGCTGAGTGTTCTTCACTCGAAACACTGCAAAGCCTTTTCTTCGTTTATTGTTCATTGCGGTAGACCAAACCTCAGATTATTAGGTTACTACTGGCGTTATTTATGCTTTATAAACGTTCAGTTTACTATTTCTGGTCATTATTCCATTAGAGAAAATCTTTTTACTTGCATAATAAGCTCATTCCCGGTATGTATTTTTGTTCTTATTGTATCGCTTACTTTATTATCAGGTTTAATTATTAAGGTATCAAGATATGAAATCTGCACTTACGCATTATTTCCTTACCTTTGCTCTGCTTGTATCTACCTATTGTATTGTAATGTTAATATTGATTTAACTTATGTTTATAATAATTCAATCGCATGTGACTCTTTCACGTGCTTATCAATTATTTACTTGTTTCTAAGCTGCCAGTTAGGCTTCAACCCTGTCATTTAAGTGAAAACGAAGTTTTGCGTGTGTACTTGCTATTTAGGTGATGAAAGTGTAAATAATAGCTAAGCAAACTTGAAACAAAAATTATAAACATTAGTTAAACGAAAAACTATATAACACGACACAAATGTTTAGTGTAAATCAGACTATGCATGCGCTTATGAAAAAAGAAATAACATAAAATATGGAGTTATGGGTATATGAGCCTGTGTTTTTAATACGTGTATCCCTTCGTGTCCTGGCACCACAACCATTACGCTACATAGATAGGCTACAAAATTCGCTCGCTTGTTTTCTCATAATGCGTTACAGCTGCAGTGGACATGAACAGTGGCGTTCATACCCTCAAACAATTTTAAGGCACAGTTGTGATGTTAAGTTGTGATGCTAGACCATAGGTTTCCTGTCTCACATTGGTTGTCTGTCTAGTATATCACTAGTAAAATTCGTGCGGTGGTATTCATTTACACATGTTTAGCGCTCGCGGCATGCAGCACTCCAGCCTGGCTGCAGTTGTTATGGAATAGTAATTTTGTTTGTTTACAGTGTGTTACATGTGTAATCAGCACTTAGCATAATTACCATACCTCTACATCAAAGCCTGAACTTTCGACAAAAAATAGGTTTACATGTATATGTGCAAGCAGTATGTACCAAAAGTTTAAGGACGCCTGCATATTTCACCGAAATGCGCTGTCCTTAAACTATTTTGTCCAGCGGCCATAAGTTTCGTCAAAAGAATTATCCTAGGTGAGGGTTCATTTAAAAAAATAATCATGTACATATGATTATTTTTAAGGAGCTGTGATTCTTATTTTTTTAAGAACCTAAAAAGCTTATTTTTAAATCTTTTTGGAGATGTGACCATATACAACATACATGGTATGTGGATTTTACTTTTCTCGGAAAGGAAAGACAGATATGCTAAGAATGTTTATAAATATCACAATGGATTCTATCCTATGATGAATGAGCTAGCGAGGTTGGAGTGGTGTGTGTTTATGGTGCATTGTTTATACTGCAAATCGTACCACTGAATGCTGCTATGTTGACGTTGTTATGGTACCATGACATTCAGATGCGCTGTAGCTTCCATTTTATTGTGGTGCGAGAAGAGATTAAGTAAAAATTGGTAAAGAACGTGAAGTAGTATATTATATGGTTATCGATTGGTTTTCATAAATGCGGTAAGTTATACAGAGATATTGCAATTCAACTAGGGATAAGTGCAACGTGTGTGGCACACACAGTAAAAGATATAGGAAAAGCGAAAAATGTTCAGGCCTAGAGCTAAATGGTAGACCAAGGGTCGTATCATCCCGGTGGAACAGAACTATAGCAGTTATACATCCATATGAGATCGGCGGGTAGAGGACGCGAAAAACCGCGAGAACTTCGAGAGGCACTGTCCGAGGTTTGGAATAACATTGCCGTGCAGGAGTGTAGGATTCTTGTGAAGAGTATCCCAAAAGAGTAAATTTACTGTCTTTGAAAGTCAGAGGGGGCCCAATAAAGTATAACGTCATATGCAATGTATGTGTGAAGCAATATGTTATGAATTTATAACTTATAAAGCGTAGAATGTTATCTGTTCTTGAAGAAGAGGATTTCAAAATATCAATGGGCATCCTTAAATATTTTGTAGAACCTGTATTATGTATATTTATTAAACTTCAGTGAGTTTGTTGGCAAAGACAATTTGCTTTATGTTAATAACTGCATAGAAATCTTTAGTTAGCGTTAACTGAGAAAAAATGTCTGATATTTTACTCTGATAATTTAAAAATTGCGTATGAATTGTTAAAATGCAGAAAAAGTTTGTAAAATACGATGACTACCAAAACTGTAATCTCAAAAATACGCCTGAAATTCTTTTAGATATTCTGTATATTTTTAATTAAAATACACCTCCTAGAAATTAACACAACAATTTATTAACGCTACAGCAAATTGTGGAATAAAATCTTAATTTTTTTTAATATAATGTGAGAAATATCAGAAAAAGTCTCAAATATACAACCACTCCCTTCACTCAGGATTATTTAAATCTTCATGCAACTTTCACTTTCACTCATATAAAAATAGTTACGTAATAACGTTCCTGTAATGACAAACGCAATACTGGATCGAGAATTATAAGTTTCCATTGTTTCAATTTTTCAACATTTTTCACTGACTGCCCCCGTTAACTGTTTTTATTACAGGAGTGATACTTCTCAGCTGCACAGCAAACACCACTTCGCCGCAAATTTAACAAACTATTAGGACCATTTATTCACTTGCGTGGCATTGTTAACAACAAGTAAAATGTTATTAAATGAAATTTACAGCACATCACACACCTTGGTGTAGCGTTTTAAGATGAAGTTTTTTCTGAAGTTTAAACTGTTAGTAAATCACATCTACACTCCGACACACCTCTCAGACACTGAAAAACTCCTGTTTGTAACAACGTCAGTCACAATAGCAAACCTAAGACAACACCAGTTCATCCTTTTAAGTGTGTTTATTCGTTTATTCATGCTTCATATCCCTCTACATTCTAGTTACAACTGCCTGAGGTCAGTAATGTGCTATACTATAAAACAAGCGGCAAATGGCAACTTTAATCTTCTTTCATCTTTCGTTATTAGGAGGGGGTGGGGGGAGCTCAATTCATTAAAACTTGTATACACCTCTCACGTCGCAATTTTAGGAACGTCCGACCTAAAATCTATTTTCAACTGGGCTCGCCAATCGGAAACTTCTGCTTCAATATACATATTAAAAATCTGATGTGTTGCAATCACATGACTTTCTCTATTCATGTACAAACCATTCTTACAAACTCTTATTCCTATATCTCCTTCGTGTTAGCTGAGATAAACATTTGTACAAATTACCTTATTGCTTATTTCCTTGTAGGTGCAAAGGGAATATTAGAATACAGTAGGCTTTGTGCGATAATCAAATATTATAAAGATTTAAGATCCCGTTCTGTTTGCATGTTTAACATATAAAAAAAATGAACAACAAAACAAAACACAAAAGTTTTAAGTTTTCTGAAACTGACACAAATAACAAGGAATATCTCCTAAATTGTTGACTCTACCAAAAAAAAGGTGTGTGTGTGTGCGTGTGTGTGTGTGTGTGTGTGTGTGTGTGTGTGTGTGTGTGTGTGTGTGTGTGTGTGTGTGTATGTTTTAGTAAGAAGTAGAGAAAGTAAAAAATGTTATAACTTCTGTTGCAATATTCTCGGTCAATACACATAGCATAGCATTATAATGTTTTAGACTATTTTTAATAATAAACAAAAGATAGCTTCCATTTGAAATAACAGTACTGATGCCTCTCTCTCTGTGATATGTGGGCTGATGATGCAAAACCTTCCCGTGTTTTAAGGTGTATAAATGATTTGCTTGGTTAGCTTGGTTAGCGCCACAAAATTTCTGCAAATCAGCGATAGTATGTGAATGGCCACAAACCTGACTGTGGTAATTCCGTGACGGAAAGCCACAGGTGGTGTTAATTTTGGTCTTCGTGGTTAATTAAGCTATCGCTGCTAATATATGACTGAAAACCTCAGATGCATTTGGTGGGAATTAAATACTAAAATTTGAAACATCCTATCGTCAACCAGAAATAGCAGCAGATGAGTATTGTCATAATTATGGTTATCGGAGACAGAGTGTAATTAAGTGTTGTATTAGGTGAGCCACGTGCCGTTACGTCTAGGTTCACCAGCTAGATATTTGTGGTTTTCCCGGATCGGTAGGTGAATGTTTGTGTATGTTTTCATCTAGCGCTACATCCCTTGCATTATTTCCCTCTGATTCCGTTTCCTTCCCATTTGCAGGTTGGAACAATACTCAATCACACGTTGGAAAGAATATTTAAAGCAACTTTGCTAGTCGTCGATGCAACTGTTTTGAAACTGAATTAGCGTGCTGTAGGTCACATGTTGATAATCCAGTTTGAAGCAACAATACCTCATGCCGCCTAATAATGCCTCAAGGTCTTCTGAGTCCCTTGTACACCGATAAAACATTGAAATTTCTCCCCCTGGAGTTGCATGGGTTTTGTTTAGAAAGGACGATACTAATTATAGTGATAGCGTACTTTGATAAATGTTTCAAATATGTTCATTATTTGCATCGAGATGTTGCCGACCAATGTAGATTGTGAAACAATTCACTACTCAAAACTGTGCTCGCATTCACACACCTGAACTATGCTTTATAATAATACAAATCTACATTTACTGGCTTTAAATGTACTCCATGCACTTAGAAATAAGGATGTTTACTTATCAATTCACCAGCTAATAGTGTGACACCAGAGGGCTGCTTAATCCTTCATCGCCCTCTTGTTCTTGTTGGTACTGTTAGAATCTTCCGCGCTCTTCTGCGGCCTCTCTGCGGCCTTTAGCCTCTGGTGGTTCCTTTACTTCATTCAACCTTTCTAAAATAGATTTATGCAGGTCTCAATGCGCAGGATTGGTGGTATAGTCTACTCTCTGAAGTGGGTTTTATGAATTAATGTTTTATAGTACTGTGACTTAGCTCCGCGTTGAAGCGACATTTTAAACAGATTTCACAAGTGAATTTTATAAAATGAATCAACGGTTTACTTCACCTTCGTTTGCGTCAATATTGGCCCGCGCTGTGCCGCAATTCTTAGGAGATATGATGTTGAAATGCCTCGTTAGTTATATAGCTTATATGGCTCCCTATTTGATCTTCAAAGGGTCGCAGTAATGGGTGGATGTGAAGCTTACAAAATATTTCTTTTCCTGAATCACTCGTGACGAGTTTTATTTCGTCTTAATAATCTCACAATATCACAATTTTTCTGTATACTCATTTTTATCCGTCGTTGTTTTACGTTATTAAATATCTAATTGCTATATTTTCGACGAAATTATCCTTAATCTTTCAAATCTTTGCTATTTTTATAAGTAGATAATTGCGGAACTTTAGGCAAATTTATCTCCTTTAAATTTTAAATAGTTGCTGTTTATAACATATTGCTGATTGCAATATTTTAGGTGGAATTAACTTCATTAAACTCACAAAATCATTGTTGTTTATCTAACATTCGAATCACGACTTCTCAATGTCTCTGTTTTGCAATCCATTATGGGGACTCAGAAAAGAAGTTGCCTCATCTTTGTGTCTGTGCTGTCCTCCGTGGACTAGTGTTCCCGAAGTCACGGGTTCAGACCAGGTGGAGGGCATAAATATTCTCAGCGTGGCTTCCTTCGGAAAAGATGGTCCGTGTCGTAGATTCACGTAAGAGAACCTCAAGCTCATAAAGAGACATCTGAGTAAAATGTAGGTGTCTTGCACGCCTAATATAGAATTGGACGTTGAGAACTACAGCACGCTTTAATAGAATCGTTTATTACATCATGATGAGTCTCTAAACATAAAAAGCTAAAAGATTTCACCCTCAGGTCATATGTTTATTTAAAACAATAAAATATAGTAACATGGGAAGTATAATTTTCAGAATCAAAGTAGAAATCAACATCACTGTTATTGTTCAGTGTGTGTTTGTGATCATACAACCTTCTCTGCCTATGACAACTTCAGATAATTATTCCTATACATCAGGGCGGGCAGAATAGTGTCTGCTCCGAATCCACGGTACACGCAACTCGCAAAACATTCTTGCTTATTGGAGGAGTGGTAGTTCTTCGCTTCTTAAACTTTTGACAGTGGTGAACTGATAGTCGACGATCATGGTTCATGCAGTTAACGAGGTGGTCATACTTTTACTATGTGAAATCTGAATTATACACATTGTTATCGGAACATATGAGAAGACGTTCTAACTCTGGCGTAATATCTGTGACAGCAATACGCAGTTGCGTCGAGAGGTTGTATCAGAAATGCGAGATCTCAGTTTTGATTTTACTACGTTCATGACAGAAAAAAAAGAAAAGAATTGTTAACAGACATATGTGAAGCAAAATATTGCTGTAATAGAGGCACCAAGTACTCTCAGACCAACATATTTTACCTTACGCATTTCTTTTAATAGGCTTGTGCAAACTAAACTTCTGCACTTATTTTCTGTCACTAGATCTCCTGGTAGATCTACGAGTTCGCATTGCAAATTAATTATTATATTGACTACATCTACGGTAAAAAGGTTAAGAAACACTTGAATGTGATCTTCAAGATTCCTGAAGCCGTGGAATTTACGTGAAGTAAACTCAGTTTTAAGCCTTCAAGAATAGGAATGTAACTATTTATCCTATTGCACAGTGCCACAACCACGACCACCACCACCACCACCGTCGCCACCACCGCCACCGCCGCCACCGCCACCGCCACCACCGCCACCGCCACCGCCGCCACCGCCGCCGCCACCGCCACCGCCACCACCGCCACCGCCACCGCCACCGCCACCGCCACCACCGCCACCGCCACCGCCGCCACCGCCACCGCCACCGCCACCGCCACCACCGCCGCCACCACCACCACCACCACCACCACGACCAATTTTTTAGTCCAATGTAATACCTTCCTTTACCTGCTATGTACTAGGGAGAGAGTGTAAAAAGTTTTAAATGTGTAACCACGGCCTTCGCCCAGGAATAATTCCATTCTAACTCAACTCTTAAGTTTTATTATGAAAACTCTACCAAAAATTGGACATCATAAAAAATTTAAAAGTCTAACTTATAAACTTCGATCATTTTTGTCCAATTCCTGTCAGTTCCCTGAAGAAGAAAATCTTCCACACATTCTTTAGCGTTTAAACCTAAACTTAAAACAAACAAATTAAAGAATTTGTTGTTGGTTTCTGGCTAGATTAGATATTAGAACTGAAGAGAAGGCAGCGAAAGAGACAAGAAAAATTGAGAGGGAAGGTGGAAAGCGTGTTTAACACGTTTTGTTAACGCTAGCGTTCCGCACAACACTGGATGATCCTGTGGATGGAGAAGAAAAGTGATGATCCCAGGATCAAAGCAATAGGACGTTAGTTTATTCAGCCAAGTGCTGATGCGATCAAGAAAGGACGCGTGTCTAGCGTGTGTGGTTATTGTCGTACGGACGACTGGGCGCGAAGACGATGATGCTTCACGGTCGGATGAGTCTCAACACGGACGGCACTCCCCCAGGAGTTATTGGATCTCCTTATTCAAGCTGCACCCTTGTCCATGCTAAGGACCGCATTGTATCTTCACATCTGCTTGGCAAATAATGTTTGGGCACGCGGTGTCTAAAAATTATAGTTATCAATTTGAAATATCTAAAGCAAAGTTGAAAAATCTAAACTTATTTTCATATGGCATTCTCTTGAATTTTTTCTATCAACCCTTACAAACGCTTATTCCTCTATCAAATAGTATTCGAGATAAAGATTCGTAGAAATAACTATTGCTAATTTTTTCTGTAGGTGAAGGGGAACTCAGAAATGCAGTGGATTTTAAGGGATACACAGTTGGTGCCTATGCAAGGCTTTGTATGTCCATTATCACTCCATAGCCAAGAGATAAAAAAACTGAGTAACGATTTAGTTGCGGAAAGTATGTTGGAAAATTCAAACCAATAAGAAACATCTCGGAGGCGGTTTATTCTAAAGAAAACAGAAATGTACTGTGTGTTATAACAGGATTTACATTTGTTGTATAGTAAGATGTTGTCTATCTTGTACCTACAGCTTACCAGTTATACACAAATCATCCAGAATGAAGAGGAATTCGCCATTCCCATTAAAAAATTCAAGACATACATTTCATTTTTGATGAACATAGTTTAAATATGTGGTATCTTGATGGAAATTGTTGCTCGGTTTTGAGAAAATCAAAATATTCCAAAAATGTTCTGTGTAAAACCCAAGTCTAAGGTGGGGGAATTTTCTTGGAAATCTTTGTGCCGCATCCTTGGAAGATGCTAAACTTAAATACAAAGCTTGGTATTTAATCAAATTTTCGTTTTTGCGCTACGCTGCACACACGCACACATTTTCTAAAATACGTTTTTTAGATTCATGGTACCTCAAAACATTTATTTCCAGTAAAATCTCTGTACCACATTCTGGGGTGTAATCCAATATCATATCTATCTACCATGTCATGGTAGAGAAAGTAAACATCTGATATGCTACATTCACATGACACTATCTGGCCTCCAGGAACACAAAGGTTTACAAATTATTCTTAGAAACTTATTTCTCTACTTCATTTTAAACGAGATAAAGTTTTACAGAAATAATTGCATAACATCTTTCGTTAAACATACAAATCAAATAGCAATAGGACAATGTTTAAAAGCTTTATGGCATATGCTAGCTTAAAATGATCTGCTTTTTCCGAGCCATCGCGAGAAATAACCACAAATACACAGGGTTTAAGAGAATTATGAACTTACTGAACACATCAAACCATTATTAAAAGGAAATATTGGAAATGGCCTATGCAACAAAAGTTGTTTGAAATAAACTGTGTGTTTTAAAGAGATTTTCATTCTTATGCACTAGTTTTTGGATTATCGCTTTACGTTTGCGAGGTACATAATACGGTATACAACATTTCTTCCGAGTGAAATGAACTTCAGTACATACTATTCTCAGAGTATTAAATATATACTTTTTCGACTGTAAATATATTTAATCAAAATCTTTAGAGGTTATTTCAGAATTTAAAAATGTCAAAAAGTGTTTCATCTAAAGGACAAGTTGGACTGGGGTATTTTAATGAAAATCTTCTTGTCTCTTTTGGAAGTTTAATTCTTTACAGACTTTTTGGTTTTGAAATACACACACACACACACACACACACACACACACACACACACACACACACACACACATAGATACACACACACACACACACTGTATCCTTCTAAGGATACCTTCTTAATTCATGTGCTCCGAAATTTGCAGCTCTGTGAAATCTTCATTATCCATCTTCCAGTCTAGTGGAACACCTCTGCGTATGGATAGTGATGTTCCGGTTCAGGCAGAAAGGAAGGGGGAAAAAATTAAGCACTACATAGGAGTCGATCCACGATCAGGGAACCACTCTGGATCCACTTGTAGAACGTTGCTTGCTTTTATTTAGCTATTTAGCTATCTCTTATCTCGAAAATAAGGCCATACCAACGAGCTAAAGCAATGCGTCGACACATCCCATATAAAATTAATAAATAAGTAAAATGTAATTAAAAGGATTTCATCATTAATTGTGTACCAACATCACAATTCAAACAATTCTAAGACAAAGGGTAAATCCTAGGAATTAAGAAAGCTAATGAGTAACATTTGATAACCTGTCAGAAACATAATTTGGAGAGATAAATATGCAGAGAACAACTTTGAGGCATAGTAACAGAAGAATGCAGCATTAACACGGTTTTTCATTTGAAAGGATAAGGAACTCAGACTACAGATGTATCGCCCGTTTTCCTGGCCTTCATTGACTTTCCAAGAAGATTCATTAGGGAGAGGGAGAGGGAGAGAGAAAGAGAGGGAGAGAGAAAGAGAGAGAGAAAGAAAGAGAGAGAGAAGTGGTAACTTACACATTTCTATAGAAATCTAGCATTGTGAACAGTAGTATTTCAAAGAATCAATTGGTGTGTTGTTTGGACATTTTCTCCTCTCTAGCCCCCTTAGGTTTATTGGAGCATGCACTGGAATCAAAGCTAATTACTTGCTGACCCCTCCAGGGTCAAGGTGACAGCAATGTCATTACAGCTCCCTAACTGTAGGATAAAGTAGGATCTGAGATGTGCACAGTTTGCCTCTTGCGTAAATATGCGTTAGGATTGAGCTTGAAAAACTTACACTAAAAATTGTATATCCTGTCCACAAGGATAAGACAGTTCTTTTCTGTTGCAATAAAACCTAAGCGCATGTTAAAAGATCATAAACCATATTTAAAATACGGCAAGCAATCCCGAAAATTTTCAAAAGCGATTCTAACAAACACCTTGTCATGCTTTGCTTAAATTAAAGGCAATCTACTGAACCCGAAAGCATGTGTTATCCAGATAAATCAAGATTTCCAAAAATGTTAATTGTTTACTTAAAATAAAATCGAAATGAAAAGAAATATCCTTGGTGAATATGGAATACAGCGATCTTCTTTCATCATCCATTGCCAAATGGAGGCGAAATGATTTGAAACTGGGACAGATGAATGGAAATGTGGTTAAACTTAGTAAAATACATGTAAAATGAAGCATTTAAAGCTGTTAGTGAAGTGAATCCAACATTTATCGCAGTAAATTCAGTAACACATCTGTCCATAAGCACCTCTCGGCTCAAAACAAACGCATTTACGAGACGTGTTTGACGCTAGTTACGATAGAAGCTTCGAGTTCAAATATAATAATCAAAAACTATGATCATAGTTCAAGATATGAATTGTAATTTTCGGTTCATAATAATGTTACTCTGATCACTACTAATGCCTTCGATCTGAACTCTAATATACTTAGAGGAGCTTCCGAATGTGTTTCAACACACAAGTGTTCCGTAGGTTAAGCGGGCCGCTGTAAGGTCTGAGAAGCTTCAAAGTTCAACGCTTCCTGTTTCTAGAGGAATCTAGCAAAAAATGATTCAAACACATTAACAGTGCAATCGGTAAGACCCAACGCCCGATGGATATGAAACACACCTAGCATCTAAGAAGGTTCTGAACTCATCAATTCTACCAGCAAATCTATCGTAGTCTACATTTACTTGTGACCATCTACGGTAGCCAACGATAGTTTTACAACTCATCAGTAACTGAATATTACACAAGTGACTAGGTGAGCTCTATAGTGTACCCTTTTCAGTACTACAGCCGAATAGCGATCACTACATCTTCATCTGTACCATAGTCGATCATTACATTTCGTTTTTAATAACACTAACCATAAATATGTAATGCGTTCAGTTTACATGTGCTACCTCACTAACCCTGAGAGGTTAGTGAACGTCCTTTCCGAGCCAAGCCTACCGCCCAGTCGCTGCGTCCCACACCTCTGATAACCACAGCAGGGGCGAGCACTGGAGGGTGGGACGTGGTCAGCGCCAAGATCCCTCCTGGCCGGTTATGTAGCCTGTGCAACTAGGGGCCGCTACTTCTCAATAAAGCAGCTCCTCAATCGGCTCCTCAGGGACTTAACGAAACAGAGTACCCCGGAACAGGTCTCCTAACGGGAGAAAATCCCCACGCCCGAACCGGGAATCGAAAGTGGGTCTCCCACTCGGCATTCATACCTGTTCTTGCACATGTACAATGTTATGTCCATATTGTTAATCATGATGTGCACCAATTGTGAAATTTTCCAGTATATTAGCATATCCGGTTACAACGAGCAGTGGATTTTTGAATTCTTTGCATACGTTATTTTACATGGCCAATTGTATTGAAAACTGGACAGCGATTCGTTTGAAATGTTCAGAAAAGCCTCATAGTATCATTTATTCTTTAATGGAAATTAAAAATTGAGCTTATTTTCACTGTAGGAGGAAAATTAAGTGCAACTATCTGTTATACTTTACAAAGCAAGTTAATTTTCTTCATAATGTCCGCTTATGACACAAAACTTGCGTCATAAGTGTTATACGTCTGACAGATGGACTGGAAGACAACTGTATGATATCAACACTTGATGCTAAGTGTTGATATAGAAATAATTGACTTGTAAGATTACTAATTTTAAAAGGAATGTGAGGGAGATAGGTAAATAATACAATAAATAATTTCCATGTATTAAAAACAATGCATAATATAAGAAACGAAAGTTAAAATTCGGACACTACATAAGCAGTCAGGCAAGTTAGGTGTTGGATCAAAACAATTAGAAGCCAGAGTATGTAAGGCAAATAGGCTCGTCGTGAACTCATTCAACAAGAAACCCATTAAGAATTTGTATTATAAAGGTTGTTTGCCCGGAAGATAGTTATACCAAACCAAAAGTTTAATCACAAGAGTCGTATTATAAATGTCTGGTTAGTTAAATTCGCAGAGTAGGTATTTATAACTAAAACCTCAGTGAGGTAATGTTGGTATGTTGGAATGCCGAGAAAGAAGACAATCGCTCATATTTTCTTACAAAACTAAATGCTGCTGGTACCCGTGCTAGCTTAGAAAAATAAATTGAAATATTGTGTATTGCGACCACTTACGATTAAAAGTTGGTGTAACGTTAAATTAACGTGATAATAATTTACAACGAAGAAATATGGTTTGCAATAAGAAGTTCTATTGCTAATTTTACAAACTAAATGCATTTGGTAGGCAATATGCAATGTTGTTCATCCTGTTGCTGTAAGTAAATGGTTTTAGTAGATCACAAAAAAACTTCATGTTCTGAAATAATGGCGTATTGGAAGACAGTTAAACGTTAAATTAACTGAACATTGACAACGAAAAATGAGCTTTGTAAGAAGGAAACTCATAGCAATTTTCTTCGCATTTTGCACGTACTATGCAAAATCTGTTGTATGTATATGCGCTTCAGCTGCTTATTACGATTTATTTGTGTGTCTATATTCTACAAAGTGTTCATGAAAAGTCGTTTTTCTGTCTACTTCAGATCAACCATAAAATAGAACTCATTCTCCCAGGTGTACGGAAGGAGGCTAGGTGAAAGGCAAGTTAATGTTCATGCAACCTTTAGGAGTGTACGTTTAACTGATGCATGGATCGATTGCATTACATAGTCCTAGATTTTGTGTTAACGCTCGATTTTGAAAACTGCGTTGTGTTAATAGCAATCCAGAATTAAAATCTATTGTGGTTTTATGGTTCATACCTTCTCGTTGATTTCTGAATTACTAGTTTTAAATTTGAGGACTATATGTTTCATGAGTGTGAATCTGTTTAAAAATGCACAGTCATTCTCCATCTGAAAGTGATAGGACCATTTAAGAAAGTTTTAGGGTCCTCAGGTGTTTCAACATCCCATAATAGCAACTCAAACTCATCGAATACCTCCCCGGCATGTACAGCTACAACGGCCACATTGCACATTGTATTAAAGAGTTGTTAAGTGGTAGATGCTTTCCAGTAAACTTACACTGAAGATTAGCCATTATAACACAAAAGAAAGCGTTAATCTCTAGTCTAAAGGGATCTTTAAAGTGCAGTGGTAAGATTGGTTTCTTCCTAACCGAAATACTAAACACCTCACACGTCATCAACTCCATTCGCGCGCTGTCGGTACGTGGAAATTCACTACTTGCTTACTGCTGTAAGTGCACCAATGAGCTTTCATAAATTGTTCTTGTTGGTATTGAAGTTCCAGGGCAGTTTACTTTATGACGGTGTCACTGAGTCAGTTTAGTGTTATACAAACAACGCAGTGTTGTTAGCAATAAAATGCATCAATGTTGTGCATATAGCTGCAATGTGAGAAACGAAATATACAAGGAAATTCATTTCCCTCGTTTCCAAACAGAGATAATACTCCTGAAATTATAGGATATTCGTAGAATTTTTCAAAATAAAATATTTTTGCCCGGTCCCAGCACTAGTTTATGTTCCTTCCATTTTAAGAGCACGATTATGAATAGACACAGTTATTAAAAAACAGCTTTATTAAAACTTGAAGCTATTCCTACTATAAAGAAAAATGAAGATACTTCAAGTTCTAGTAAGGCGGTAAATGATCATTCACCCTCTTCATCCAAGAGCAAACGCAAAGAACAGAAGGGTATAACGCTAGAAGTCGTAAAAACGTTGTTTCAAAATTATGTGATAGTATTAAAACTAAACCCCTTGCAACAGCCCATGAAGGACCATAGCTTGCCGCCCAGCCGCTGCGTCCCCCACCTCTGCCCACTACAGGGGTAATTGGTGGGGTGTAATACTGGAGGGTGGGAGGTGGTCAAAGCCCCGAGCCCTCCCGGCCAGTTATGTGGCCTTGGCAACCTGAATGTGGCAGTATTACTTTCAATAAAACTGACAACAAAGGGATCATGTTAAAAGTAATAAACGAGAATTCAGAGCAGAAGGTACTTTAAAACAAATTCAGGAGTAAAGTGTAAACTACATGGGTACTAAACGAAGGAAAAGTACCCATGACAAATAAAATTCTTGAAACCTAAAACATCTACGAAACAAGCAATGATGAGGAAGACCAAGATAAGCGGAATGAAAATTTGTGCGGACCTAATACTTCAGATTTTGATTCAAGTGATAACAAGTAAGAAAAAGAAGACCAAGGAGGAGAAGGATAGTGTTTCATCATACATGGAAATACAGCTATCGCGGAATATTTCACTGTTGCTTGGAGATCTCCACTTTTACCTTTAAAGGACGTGTTTTATGTAGAAATGGAAATAAAACAATTTCTTATTACACTAAATAGACAATGATATGTGTTAAAACAGTCTGTTATTGCGGTAATGTATTCACTTGGAACTCACAAAATTTATGAGGAAAGAAACCGTTATTATGTAGTAGGTATATTGTTTCAGAAATTTAAGTCCTCCTGCAAACCACAGGGTTTGATAATGTTTTCAAGGCCTACATAATACATTCTATAAAACCATTCGAAACATGGTAGTACCAGTTATTAGATCAATTTGGGTTCAAGAAAACTTGAATCATTAAAAGGTTGTGGTATACCGAGTGCTATTATTCTGGGGGAACGCTGGGGGACTGGTTCCCCTAAACAATTTCTGATCACAGAATTTAAAAACCACAGAATTTCCCCACTAAAAAGTAGGAAACGCGTTTTTATATTCCTATACTCTGTTCATCAAGAGATTAGAGGAGACCTAAACAAAGCCACATGCGTTTTGACCACAGCGTGCCCTCTTGACGCTTTCGCCGTGTAAATAGTCCCTTGAAGAAATACTGTTACTAAGGTCTGAAATGTCAATGTTTGCTAAAGCATGAACTAAGTGCACTAAGCATAGTTAAAGTGTAAGAATACGCAGTTAAGTGAATCTGTAATCAGCCTAATTCATACTGCGCGCATTATTCAGTATAAAAGTAACATGGCGAAACAAGTAAGTGTTGTGAAACATAAGTGCGGCAAACCGTTGCGAAGTGGTGAAAAGACAACAATATTGAACGTGTTTAACAAGTTCTGCGAGAAATACCTCGAACTTGCTATCAAAGGCGTGATGAAATTAACATCCGAGTTTACCGGTGTGTCAGTTGCAAGTATCGACAGCACACGCAAAGAAAAATCGTCAGTTGGCGAAGATCAAGGCCAATAGCTTCCACGTACCAGATAAATGGTGGATGTAGTTTGTGACGAATTTGTGAGATGTGCAATCCGTCGAAAAGTTCACCAGTTCTTTGTTAACAATGAATCCCCACCTTAAACTCTGGCAGTTAACTCTGATCCCGATCTTCCAGATTTAAAACGAACTTCCCTCCACAAGCTGCTTCTGGAGATCGGTTTCGAGATTGTGAGCAGGAAATGAAAAAGTGTTATTGTGGACAGAGATGACGTAAGTAGCAGTTAATTTCCATGTGCTACATGTTATTTGGATCAAGTAAATATATCCTCTTAGTAGTGTAAAATGCATATTATACCTACGCGTAGCGGTAGGTAACTGTGTTGCATCATTGTGAATGCACGTGGCCGCGGAGTGATACAACCGGTGCTTTGTTTATATCTCCTCTAATCTCTAGATGAACAGAGTATAGATTGGTTTTATCCATGGTTTTCATTTAAGGAGGTTACAGTAGCGTTAAAATCGATCGCAACCTCTTTGCAAGCGTCAAAAGTAAACCCATGACAACAATAATAACAAACACAGCTTTGCTATCTATCTTTTCAGTGAGTTTCCTGTTTAATATTGGTGTTTATGAACACCATAGCGTGTGCATGTGATCTAAGTAAAGAATTGCAATCAGTAGACTGAACGGATCAGTTCCGTGCTCGTGGGTATCGTTCAGTTCTTCGCAAGGTAGACGCGGTGACAAGTTGTGCCTTATGTATGGCTTACCGACCTGGTAGTGTACAGTGTGGACGTGATTATTCGAGTAGAAAACAATAAATCGAAAAATAACTATCACACGCTGTCTCCAGAATCCAAGACAAAACAGAGCAACGATGAATACATTTCGAATTATAATGCTGGAAGTTCAATAATGGTAGGTAATAGTGCAATCGAAAACGAAGGTAGTGAACGCGATGAGACCTCCAGTTAACATAGCGATCAACAATTAGGTGATATCCCTGAGTGTTGGTCCTTGGTTTTGTTAAAAAAATGAGGGGCTATTGGTTAAAAACAAGAAATTGATTGCAGAATACGTGTAGAAGTTGGGGAACTAGGACCAGACAGAAACAAACACGGGATAAATATTGCACAGGGACGGGCTATAATTTCTGTGTCACCTTGTGGGGATGCCGAAAAAAAGGAGATGAGCTCTCTGCGAAACAAAATATTCAAACACAAGGAAAGTTTCGCTCATCAAGCTGCAACTAAGATAGTACGTAACTCCAAAGAAAATACTTTCGGAAACGAAGAAGAGGTGACTGCAAATGTGTTCCATACGGAGTATAAAGTTGCTAAAGGAGTCAAACTTTTAATGAAAGTTGGCGGTAGCAAGAAACTGTCAATATTGAAATCTGGCCCATTTATTAATAATTACAGACAATAATGTTATCTGCTCAGCTTACTATACGCTACTTGGACTTTATTGTAAACAAGTTCAGTGCGAGAGTTCCCCTAACTTTTTTTTTTCTTTTTTAAAGAAAAAGAGCACTGGGTACACCTATAAGATTGGCAGGGGATGGGCAGTATGACTCCAGGCTCTATTCTATCATGGATTTAAATTGTCACAAAATTATTCATTTGGTAAATTGGTAAAGGCTGATTTGGTAAAGGCTGCTTGCGGCTAGTAAATGACTAAGCCTGTGAAACAGCACAAGTATAGAGTTGAAACCTTTCTCATCGACAGACATAGAGGTATAAGTTATCTGTTAAAAACTCAGTGCACGGAATATGAATTTGAGTGTGGAATTTGTCTAAAAGACTAATGAAAAAAATTAAAATGGTGCAATAATAATACACAGTTGATGGTATGGAAAGGTACTACAAAATAACCACTTATGATGAACTGAACTAAACTACAGCGAAAAGAGTGTCATATTAATTACAAAAATTACATAAATTCTTCCTCGTATAAAAATGAACATAAATGGCTTGAAAAAGTGAATGGAAAATTTGTGGACATGATGAATTGTTGGAAGAAGACAAAAAAGAGGAATTACGGACTAAAGGCGAATCAAACGACAATCATTCTCTGAAGAAAATTATTTTGTATAGCACCTTCTTAAAAAAAGTGGCTCATATTTGACATTCTGTACATAATGGTAATTTGGAGAGAAATATTGTGGCACGTGCGCACAAAACGGGGTGGTGCCCCGTCATGCATGAACCACATGCGTCATCTTTCCACAACCGCAACTCCTCTAAAAGCACAGGTAACTCGTCACGCAGGAGTCGATGGTACACAGCAACTTGTTAATCTGTTCAGTAAAATGTATGGTGCTAAGAGTCTGTCACCACAATTCCCCCCACACATTGGACTAAAGCGATCCTGACACTGAAACCAAACATTGAATGGACGGTGAATCGGTCGAGGAGGTCCAGTTACATGGCCTCCGCGTTCCCCGGACCTCAATTGGTTGGATTTCTGGCTATAAAGACATTGGTGTATGCCAAACCCTCCAAAAACGTGGACACGTTGCACTTTTTTGCAAAATAGCACATATCTCAACAGGCATTTGTTTTCGGATACACCTTTATAGGAACATTTATTCCACTGTTCACCACTCCCAACTCCTGTTACAATATGGAACACGTTTTTTAAACAACGTGTATACATAGGGTCTCCCAAAAAACACCGACAACGCTTAGTATGTTGTGCGGGATGGAAAACTGACCGGTTTTTAAACAGGAGCCACGGTCCGGAAATGCGCGGTTTGGACGCTGTAGCGCATCGAAGTGTGAGATGGGTGTGTGTTCACATTTCGTCAATAAACCCAACATCGAGCTGTCTACATTAAAACGGCCTTCGAACTGTGTACCTCCTACGTCATTGCGGAGCCTATATTGGCGGTGGTGAGCCTCAGGCACATGGCCCAATACGTGCGGTTGTCTGAGGATTTTCAATTGCTCCGTGGAGTCGAGTCATAGGGTCCTACGCTGATGTTACAGGAGTGCCATACACCATTCTCTTTATACAACTGTACAGAAAATATCGGAGAAGTGTCAGATCTGGAGACCGTGCTGGCCTTAGAACTGGTCCACCTCTACGAATTGATTTGAATATGCGACGTTGACGTGATTCCGCACTTTACATCAAAGTGTTCTGGAGCTCAAATCAGCCATTTCAGCAACTGTGTCGCAGTGCTGGTAAAAGAAACGTTTGTTAACTGGAAGCTACACAAGTAACGCAATAGGATGTGCACCAAGGATTCTATGGAGGAATCTAGCGCATTTGCAGCATTATTATTAACGCTCAGGTCATTCATTCTAGTACACCAATGGCTAAAGGATTGCATACCTTCCGTATTAAGATACCAAAACCAATGTTAATATATAGTCGCAACCCTCCGTTCTCAAACCGTGTATTTCCGGACAGGGGTTCATATTTGAAAACCGATCAGTTTGCCATCCCGCACAACATAGTAATCGTTGTCGGTGTTTCTTTTCTTTGGGGAGGGGGGGGGGGGAGCACCTGCTTGTGGATGAATGGATGGTCGGACGAAGGGACGGACGGACAGACGGACGGACGGACGGACGGACGGACGGACGGACGGACGGACGGCGGATGGACGGATGGATGGAGGGATGTAGGGAAGATAGATGGATGGGTGGACAGACAGACCATATATATACAGACAGACTATATATATATATTGCGTAGTTCACCATTGTATCAGTCGGCAATAATCATCAACGATGGAGCTATTGGAGACTTCACCGAAGGTTTTGTACATCGTGAGAGCTCTGGTGTCAACAGGGCGCCATCGCGCAGCATCGTGTTATGGAAAACCACCAGGAGCTGAACAGACATTACGAGAAGCAAGGAAGGAAGACAATTCAGAATAGTAGTAACTCAGGCTACACAGTACAGGGAAAGCCTAAAAGAAGAAACAAGACAGCAGCATCATTAGACAACACTGAGCGCAGCAGCAAAGCACCGAGTGTAAATTCATTTATTTCAGTGTTGATTCATGTAGAAGTGGAGCAATGTTAGGTGGGAATAATTTAGTGGAAGTAATGGAAGTTCAGGAAGGAGAGCGTAGTATGAGGTAGGAACTTGTACAGTATAGAGTACTATGAATAGGAGAAAATAGTCAAAATGTGTACACAGCTCTACAGAAGGAACATTGTAACATGAAGCTGTTAGCACAGAAAAGATTACAAAAGCTAGGAGAGAAATTAGAAAACAGCCAACAAGAGCTAGGAAGGTCAACAGGTGTTCAGGAAAAGATGAAGAATAATAACCATAAGTTGGAGAATATGCGATAACAGTATTAGAAGCATTGAAACGGAAATATATAACGTTAGAATTAAAATAAAAAAAAAAAAAAAACAGTAGAGATCTTTGGTCTCGTCTTAAGTTGGCATTTAGCCATCTATAGTACATTCTTCTTTTTCAACACGGTTTAGAGCATTTAACGTGTTCCGGCTCTGAAGTCTTGTTCCTTCCACATTTCCTCGGTCGTTCTATGTTCCTTTGTCCTTGTGGTTGATGGTTACTTGCTAGTTTGGGAATTCTATTTTATTCCACTCTATTTCAGTGTAGTTTCTAATTGGTTCTGTATTATATTATTATTTTGTTTAACTCTTCTACTTTTAATTGTTGCCGTATTTTATCATTTTGTTGATGTCTAGTCTTGTACATAGCTCTAAGGAATTTCACGTCTACTGCTTGCATATTTCTTTTGCCGTATTTAAAACCGGGATATCCATTGTTTTAGATTATTTTATTATGGGATCGTTTACTTCTTTATTCTTTAAGGTTCTTTTTATTGTAGTGCCTGTGATGTAGCTGAATTTAATTTTTTTTCGATACTTGTTTCTGTGTTCTGTGTGTTATTTCACGTCCGAGGAAGCTAAACTTTGATATTTGTTCCATTCTGTTATTTTCTAAAAGTATTTTAGACCAAACTGGATGGCTGCTTTTATATGCTATTGTTTTTGTTTTATTTGTGGATGTTTCTAATTTATATGCTTTTGCTGTTTGTAATAACTTATATGCCATTCTTTGAAGTTTATTCTCGTTTTCCTTTTTTTTTTTTTTTTTTTTTTTTTTTTTTTTTTTTTTTTTTTTTTTTTTTTTTTTTTTGCTATTAATATCTTATCATTGCGTATAGGTACCATAGTTTCTGCTCATCTTGACCCTAAATTAATTCTCGCTATTGTTGGTTGTGTCTATGTCATTATGTCGTCTATTAATTAAAAAGAGAATGTTGACACTGGGAAACCATATCTAACCCCTTTTGAAATCAGTATTGCTTCTTAGATATCTTGATCTTACTTCCTGCATATAAATTTGTTCTTACTTTATTACTATAGCATATACATGATCAGTATTATAATAAGCTGTATATAATAAAAGAGGGAGAGACAATTTTTATTTTTGAAATATTTTACTTGAAATTTGAAAAAAAGAAATATTTTATTTATTCTGAAATTTTATATTTGAATTTTCAAATTATGTGAAGCTAACTGTATATATACTATAAAAAGGTGGATAAAAGTGAGATACTTTTATTTGAAATTATTCATTTAAAATAATTAATTTAAATTTTGAAAATGTGTGAAATTATATATTGTTATATATTGTAAATTTTATTGAAGTATTGTATTTGGTACCTTAATTGAAAAGTTATGCATAATTTGGCTGGTGAATTATGCATAATGTTTATTGAAGTAATTTAATGTTTTGAAATGAAATTTATTTGAATTTTGAATTATAAAATTGGTAAACATTTCATTATGTATTAGGTTGGTATTTTAAATTTAAAGCTTTGCTGTTTATTAGTAGATATTAAATGAATATTTGTAAATTAAATTTGAAATATTAGCTTATGAAATTATTTAAAGGAATTTAGTAAATTTTTGAATAGGTTTTCCTTTGGTAACATACGTTCAACAGTTTGTTGTTTTATTGAATTGAATTCGGATATGTTGTAATTAAATTAATATTTATAAACGTAAATTATTTAACATTAAATTATATATTTATATTATTTTGGTAAATTTGATTAGATGTGATTTTTGGTATTTAATCGGAAGCTTTGTTGTTTTGGTTTGGTGAATTATGAATACTCCATTGAGTTATTTTTTAAATGAAATGTAAGTAAATATTCCAAATATAAATAATTTTAAATGAAAAGCTAAGTTTGTTTTGATATTATTTTTATTACTTTTAATGCAAGTTTTGTGGTCTTTCTGGTTTGATGAATTGTATTATTTTAAAGGAAAAGAAAAATGAATTGAATAGACTCCAATTTGGTATTAAATATATTAATCAAAGTTTAGTATTGTGATTGTTTTATGTATAAGAGGAAATAGTTGTATAGATATTGGGTGATAGGTTATACTTTTGAACATGCTTAGATTCTGTATGTTGTATTAAATTTTGTTTTAATTTGGTTGTGTGTTATATTTTGTTGTGTAGTTCTAGGTTTTTATAAATTATAGATTGTGTTATTGCAAATATTTTTGAAAAGTTATACAAACGAATAGGTATCTGTTATGTAAGCTCTGGTTTAAGTAATTAGGTAGCAGGTTTATTATTGCAAGTTTTTATTCATTTATTTCTTTAACACATTTTATAAGAATGACATGGCATTCCAAGTTTTGGCACCCACAACACGCACTACATTCTGCATAACAAAGACAGCATGGTGAGAGATGGAAGAATAATCTCTTCATCTTCCCTTCCTCATTTCACTCTGGCCCTTACTTGAAGGTGCAATCCGCTCAACTCATTTTTAATGAGTCTCACGCCTTGTTGAGAGCAGACATTGTTTTAGCAAGCGCGCGAGTTGTTTAAGCGAGCGAGGGTGGGAGGAGAGCGTTTCTTTAGAGAAACTGTATCCAGGTTTGCTGCACACAATAACGGCAAATTCTCGCAACTCTAAGCGATTACAAAAGCGTTTGTCTCTGCTATCTCAAGCGTATCTACGAAACTGCGTAAATTAAGTGCGCTTCCACTCAACATTTAACTATTTTGTCGAATGTCGACATAAATTAACATATGATGCAATTTTCTTATTGCAGAGGAACACGAGTGCCACCAGTTTCCCCTGAAGGGTGATATTGTTACTGAAGAAAATTGTCGCAAAACATCAACTCTAGTAAATTCCTTATTGTGTTTTAACTTATGCCGACTTCAGTATATGATTGCACTGAAAGGTCTGCACTATAATTTTAAGATTATTCAGTTCAGTTTGATGCGATGCATTCGTGTCTATGTGAATTTATTATGATGATGAAGATCATCACCATCACCATCATCACCATCATCACCATCATCACCATCATCATTATTGTTACTATTACTGTTGTTATTACTATTATTGTTACTATTATTACAATTACTACTACTATTATTATTACTATTATTACTATTATTATTAGGATTAGGAGTAGTATTATTTATTATTATCCTAATAATATTCATTGTTATAATTGTAGTAACAGGACAGATTAAAAGCAATTTACACTTAGAAACTAGAAGTAAAGTACTTCTACAACTTCCCCCGCAGCGTGCTGATGACTTGCAGAGGTCCTAGCGGACGACAAAATAGCGGTTGATAGAGTTTTTAATTTTTTAGCGGAGTGCAATATCAATTTGAGGATTTAAAATTTTTAATTATCTGTTTCTGATTTTGGACATATTTATCACCTTGTTTCATATCTGGCTATTGCCACTGCTTTTTACCTTTGTATATTTTTCCTGTTGCTAGTATTTTTATTTTTTGAGTGAAATTTATATCTGGCTATTGCCATGAATCTTTTAAGGGCGCTGATGACCTCGAAGTTGAGCGCCCTTAAACCAAATCAATCAATCAATTAATCAATCAATCAAATCAATCAATCAATCAATCAGCGTGCTGATTATCGCTCGAGATAATGTTAGTACTCCTAGATTAAGTTTTGTCGTTTTGGGGGGAAGAATATTAAACTGAATATCCTTTTAACTCCTTATGGGATTAAGCAAAGATTTCAAACAAATTCTTTAAAGCTTTATTTGGTAACCTTTAATTGCTTTGATTTTAATCATAATTCAAGTAACTTATATTGCTTGCAGTATGTTTATCGCACCTAATCTTTGGCTATCAGTAGGTGAGATGTTATTGTGATGCGAGTATTGATGGTATTGACGTGTGTAATAGCAATCAGTGCTGCAACCGAAATTCCCATTCACAGGGGAGTCTTGTGCAATGTTATATATATATATATATATATATATATATATATATATATATATATATATATATAAAGTACCTATTATCATTTAATAGTTTATCAAGTACCAATTTTCGTCGTTACTTCACTTTCTTCGCAAATTTACGACATGACGAAGAACGCTCGACGTAGTCTAGTCTTCCCAATGGTTTATTCACTTGGCAGACGAACGTAAGACCTGTCTCATCTCCTGTAGTA